>SJYS01019797.1:65659-75931 GCA_006410695.1 Philantomba maxwellii
TTATTAAAATGTTTTATAAATATTCTCAATGTCCTGGGCAAAGAGATACTATTATTTAAGTCATTATGTAGCTGAGAAAATTGAGGCAAGAAGAAGTAAAATTATCTGCACAAAAACACATTAAATCAGAGAACAGGGATTTGAACTCTTGTTCTTTCAAACAAAAGAACTTGTTCTTTCAAACAAAATTTTTTCATTAAAAAAATCTAGGTACTTAACTACTTCTGTTATGTTGCCAAACTGGCCATATTTGCTAAATAAACTTATTTATTCAACAAGTACTTCTGTGCCAATTTTATACAAGGCACCATTCTAAGTGCTAAAGATAGAGAAAGAGAGAGAGTGAGAGACCAAATCCCTCCCTCACGAAATTTTCACTTTAGTGAAGGTAACAAATAACAAACAGGTACATACTAAGCCAGAAAGTGTGAAGTGATATAGATAAAGCAAGATGGTAGATGTAGGAATATGGGGGATATAAATGGAAATGTTATTTTAAATAGGATGATCCTGGAAGAGGGCACTTTTTCTACAGTTACCTTTAAGAAAAGATAGAATAGGACTTCTCTGGTTAAGATCCTGTACTTCCACTGAAGGGAGCACAGGTTTGATCCCTGGTTGGGAAACTGAGATCCTACATGCTTCACAGTGAAGTGAAGGTGCAAGTTGCTCAGTCATGTCGGAATCTTTGCAACCCCATGGACTATAGAGTCCATGGAATTCTCCAGGCCAGAGTACTGGAGTGGGTAGTCTTTCCCTTCTCCAGGGGATCTTCTCAACCCAGGGATGGAACCCAGGTCTCCCACATTGCAGACAGATTCTTTACCAGCCAAGCCACAATGGAAGCTGTGCATCACAGCATGGCCACAAAATAAATAAATAAATGAATAAAAATTTTTAAAAAGAGAGAGACTGAAGTAGAAGGAAAGTAAATCCAAGTGGCTGGAGCAGAATGAGTGATGGGGAAGTTAAAAGGTATAGTGTGCAGAATTCTGAGATGGCTCCCCAAAACTCAGCACCCTGGAGTTACAGCCAGTACAGATCTCATCCTTTCATAAAAGAATGTATCAAAAAAATATAGCAAAGGTTCATCATTCCCTTGCTTAGGTGATACTGTATGTCAAAGATGAAGAGCGACGTCTTTCACATCATTAAGTAGGTTTGTACAAGACTTCACTTAAGCTATGCTCAGATTCTTTACTCACAAAAACCAGGATATTTAATGTGTGGCTTTCAGCTACTAATTTTGTGGTAATTTATATACAACAATAGAAAACTGATACAGGAATAAACGAGATTGCTGTGATCATATAATGGAGCATAAGTAAGAACCAGTCAACTCACCTAAGACTTGTAAGTCATAGTAAGATGTCTGTGAAAGAACTGTTGTTGATCTGGTTGTAATATTGTGCTATAATTATGCAATATTTCACCATTGGGGGAAAATAGGTAAGAGAAAAAAGGGGCAAATAAAGGAGAATTTGATGAGGGAGATAGTCATGGAGACTATTACCCTAAGTGCAGTGAGATACTATGAAGATTTTTAAGCAAGAGTATGATCTATTCTATTATTTGCTTTTTAAATACTTTGGGTTTAATTATTCTCCTGTCCACTTTTATTTTCTTCTATAATGGTCCTGAAAATTATTCCTTGATAAAATCTAATGACTACCTGTCAACAATTTCAACTTTTCTTAAATCATTCAGTTTTTTCCTTATTCTCTAATTGCAATATAAATTTTAAATTCTCCCTTCTGCTGTATTTCTGACACCATAATATCTTCCATTAATCTTTGGTGTTCCTGGGGTCCCTCAGGAATCTAGTCAGATCTGGCTTTGACTTTGCATGCCAGAAGAGGTTGGAGAATTGGTTGGAGAATTCCAGATCATCTTTAGGGCTTCCCTGGTGGCTCAGATGGTAAAGAATCCTCCTGCATTGCAGGAGACCTGGCTTTGATCCCTGGGCTCAGAAAATCCTCTGGAGTTGGGAATGGCTACCCACTCCAGTATTCTTCCCTGGAAGATTCCACGAACAGAGGAGCCTGGTGGGCTACAGTCCATGAGGTTGCAAAAAGTCAGACATTACAGACCATCTTTGAAAGAGTCAAGCCGAACTTTCATTACTGCCCCCAGTTTTCTCTCTCTTTGAATATTTCAATAATAATTCTATCACAGTTTGTTAGAGAAACATCTTGAGAAGGCTGGAAAATATCCTCTTGTGAGTACCACCTTCGCCTTTCATCTGAAGATGTATATCCTGAAGTCTCCTACTATCTGCTCTCTTCTTCTGGACTCCTAACACATTCAGCTTTACATCTTCGCTTTGGGACCTTCTATTTCCTGCACTGGTAGATGGGAAATTATTTTTTAAACTATGGGTACCATATATTAAAGTGAGAAAGGCTTAGGGAAAATACTAGAAACTAAAGGAAAAAAATTAACATTAGATGATGTATTTATTTAATATAGAAAGAGCAAAGTGCAAGAGAGCAGGAGGGAAAATATATCAACCAGAACAGCCTTGACTTTTCACCCAAAATAGCCCTGCTCATTTCCATTTGAGGCCAAATTCAGTGGTTGGTAGCAAATTTTGCAAACTTCAGCTCATTATGGATGTTGACCTTCCTGCACTATTCTTGCCAATCCATGTTACAGTCCTATATTTAGAGTTATTTGTCTTCCTTTTGGTTATCTGTCTTCCTCTCCATTTTCTGTGCATGTCTTTTTATGATATGTACATATAACAAATTTTCTACATAGTTATGCCATTTTCTTCCCCTATCAGCCTTCTTTTCTTCCTCATTAAAATATTTTGAGATTTGCATTGATAAGGTCTTGTCATTAGCACCTTTTGCTACCTTTCTGAGCTTCTACATTTTTCATATCTGAAGTTTTTGAAGTCTTTTTTCTTAAAGTCTAGAGTACCCATTTAATGAATGTCCCTCCTGAGATACTCCAAATTCTTAAAAATGACATGGCCAGTTTTTCCAGTCTCTTGTCACTGGCACTTTATGAACCAAATTCTCCCTGCTGATCAAAATTGGGCCAAAAATGATAGTTCCTATAATCACTTCCTTAACTCCCCAGGGCAGGAAAAGGTCCATAAGACCAGGCAAGAATGTGTCAGTTGTTCTGTTCAGGTAGAATAGACTTCCGAAAGATGAATAGATTGTTGAAGTTTCTGTGTCACCTCTATAGATTCCATTGTAACAGTTTTATGATTGTATAAGATACACATCATCAACTGATGTCTTCTAACAGATAGCTGTAAATTTTTGCCATACTAGAATTATCTATTCTTTTCCTTTATCTCACTTAATACATTAACTTCCACCCATATTAAGATTTATAAATGTCTTTGCCAAATATACAATTTTATAGTATAAAGTGATGCTTACTTTCAATTCTGAGTCCATGATTATAAAGTTTGAAGAACTTAGTAAAATACATATAATGAGGATGATTATTTTCATCATTAGAAATTCTCATGCATCTCTCTAGCTTGTGACTGTTTCATGTCATCAATCAGCATCCATGTGCCTTTCTAATCATTCTTGAATATAGGATTAATGTGGGAAATGGGATGACTGAACATTGAAAATCCCTGTAAAGAATGTGTTGCTGTTCAGTCTCTAATTTATATGCACAAAGCTTTTAAGTCAATAGATGTTACCAAAAACCAGCAATAGAATATGGCAATGATTTGAATAAAAGATTACAATAATGAGAGTCCTTAACCTTTCTGTGTGTTTAACTGGAAAGTGAACAGGATGATAATAGTGCCAGATTTATGGGAAGGTTAGTGAAATGAACTGATGTAGAATGAAAAAACTAGAAACATTTTAAAAACCATATTGCATTTCAGGTATCAGAAATATATCTGACCAAAATAATAAAATCTACATATTATGATATACAAAAATTCCTCCATTTAGTAAAGGAATGTTCCAGCAATGAATAGATTCATTTTTTCCACAGAAAATTCAGATTCCATTTGGTGAGTATGCTACTATGAATGTCAATAGCAGAGTATCTGTGGGTTAACTCTTCTGTACCAAACTGAACACTTCTAAAACATTTGATAATTTTAAACATTGATTTTGGAGAAATGGAGATACATGACTCAACGTGGCCTTCAAAATACTCTCCTTTGTCCATAGAAATAAAAATATAAGTAAAGATTTCCTTGTTATAGAAAAAAACCGTACAATGATCAAAGACTGTTGTAATTAGAACTGCCTAGAACTAATTTCTGCTTCCCTGGTGGCACAGACAGTTAAGAATCTGCCTGCAATTCAGGAGACCTGGGTTTGATCCCTGGGTTGGAAAGATCCTTGGATCTTTCCATGGCAACCCACTCCAGTATTCTTGCCTGGAGAATCCCCATCGACAGAGGAGCCTGGTGGCTAGAGTCCACGGGGTCGCAATGAGTTGGACATGACTGAGCAACTAAGTATAGCATATAGAACTAATATGTATTTCAAAAAAGTTTCAACTAAACTGTGAAGATACATCTGGGTAAAACCTATATGTCAACAAAGATCCCTCAGAGTAGTTATTTTTGGTGAAAACAATTATTCAATTGGCCATGGTATATGTTTCTACATTGTCTACAATATCATTTGATGGCTTCTATAAAAATTACACATAAAAAATAGATGCCTGGATAAGAATCCCTGTATCTATTAGACAAACTTAATTTTAAATAAACACATGATTTATCACTACTAATATCATAATTAGAGTGATATATTTATTCAAATTTAAGTAATTATTTTCAATTTTATATGGTGTTTAAGAGAGCAGGGATTAAAGATGGAAAGAGGACCGTTATTTGTTATAATTTTTCTATTCAGGCCCTTTGCTAGATGCTTTACGTGTATTATCTCAGTTTTATGGAATATTTAGTCCTGTCACTCTATCCTCATTGTGGCAGCAGAAAGAAGCATATTTAACCATAACAAAGTAAAAGAAATGTCTAAGTAAACAGCACAGTTTAAGATGCAGGCAGGATAAAATCTGTAGGTCCCGGAATCTATAATCTTAGCTCTCTCTTCTTAAAAGAAACTTCCTTTATCCCTCAGTAGAATTCTACCTATTCTAGCCAATTCTGCCCAACAATTCTAGCTGAGTCAATTACATAACAAAGAGTGGAAATGGGTAGAAAATCAAGCGAAGCACAGAAAATAATACAGCTGATCCTTGAACAACAAGTTGGAATTGCACAAGTCCACTTATACACAGACTTTTTTTTCACTGAATACATCCTACAGTATACCACATGAACTACAGTTGGTTGCATCCATGGACATGGAAGAACCATGCATATGGAGGGTTGACTATAAGTTATACCAATACACTAATTTTCCGTTGCAAGGATGGTGGGTATCTCTAATATTCTAATATCTCTAATATTCCTGTTATCCAAGGGTCAACTGTATATTATATCAAAAATCCATAAAGAACTTTTTATAAATGTCAACTCAGCATATTACTTTTGTTGGGCACCATAGTAAGTGTCACAGACTATGTAACTTAAATACTTGAAATTTGTTTTCTCCCAATTCTGGAGGCTGGAAATCTGAAATTCACATATTGGCAGGGTTGGTTCCTTTGCAGGTCTCTCTCCTTGACTTGACTTGTAGATCATTTTCCCCCTGTATGCATCTATGTCCTAATTTCCTCTTCTTCCAAAAACACTCAGTCCCATTGGGTTAGAGCCCAACTCTACTAACCTCCCATTAACTTAATTACCACCTTAAAAACTGTCTTCAGATGTTGTCACACTCTAAAGTTATGGCGGTTAGGACATCAACAAATGAAGTGGAAGCACGGCATATGTCAGCCCATAACACCTAGCCAAATACAAAATTCTGGAAAATTTTGAAGTAGGAATTATTATTACATTTCCTCCATGTTATTTCTAGCTTTCCAACAAAAATCAATGAAACACATGTATTTATCAAAGATGCCCAAGGACAGTCTATCAACCTTAATAAAATCTTTAGTCTCATATGCTTAGAGACAGGTCTACCTGTGCATAAAAAAATTATACAAGTCTTTGAGAAAGTTGATCCACATTATGAAAAACTATTGATAGTAACACACAAGAAGTTTCTCTCAGTTTTGTTTCAGTTGCTTTGGTGGGTTTTGCTTTGGCTTTTTTTTTTTTTTTTGCCAAAGTTATTGCTTAATAAGGGCATATACTGCATCATTTCAGTTCAGTTCAGTCACTCAGTCGTGTCCAGCTCTTTGCGACCCCATGAATCACAGCACACCAGGCCTCCCTGTCCATCACCAACTCCCGGAGTTCACTCAGACTCGTGTCTATCGAGTCAGTGATGCCATCCAGCCATCTCATCCTCTGTCGTCCCCTTCTCCTCCTGCCCCCAATCCCTCCCAGCATCAGAGTCTTTTCCAATGAGTCAACTCTTCGCATGAGGTGGCCAAAGTACTGGAGTTTCAGCTTTAGCATCATTCCTTCCAAAGAAATCCCAGGGCTGATCTCCTTCAGAATGGACTGGTTGGATCTCCTTGCAGTCCAAGGGACTCTCAAGAGTCTTCTCCAACACCACAGTTCAAAAGCATCAATTCTTCGGCGCTCAGCCTTCTTCACAGTCCAACTCTCACATCCATACATGACCACAGGAAAAACCATAGCCTTGACTAGACGGACCTTAGTCGGCAAAGTAATGTCTCTGCTTTTGAAAATGCTATCTAGGTTGGACATAACTTTTCTTCCAAGGAGTAAGCGTCTTCTAATTTCATGGCTGCAGTCACCATCTGCAGTGATTTTGGAGCCCAAAAAAATAAAGTCTGACACTGTTTCCACTGTTTCCCCATCTATTTCCCATGAAGTGATGGGACCAGATGCCATGATCTTCGTTTTCTGAATGTTGAGCTTTAAGCCAACTTTTTCACTCTCCTCTTTCACTTTCATCAAGAGGCTTTTTAGCTCCTCTTCACTTTCTGCCATAAGGGTGGTGTCATCTGCATATCTGAGGTTATTGATATTTCTCCCGGCAATCTTGATTCCAGCTTGTGTTTCTTCCAGTCCAGCGTTTCTCATGATGTACTCTGCATATAAGTTAAATAAGCAGGGTGACAATATACAGCCTTGACGTACTCCTTTTCCTATTTGGAACCAGTCTGTTGTTCCATGTCCAGTTCTAAATATTGCTTCTGACCTGCATATACATTTCTCCAGAGGCAGGTCAGGTGCTCTGGTATTGCCATCTCTTTCAGAATTTTCCACAGCTTATTGTGATCCACACAGTCAAAGGCTTTGACATAGTCAACAAACCAGAAATAGATGTTTTTCTGGAACTCTTGCTTTTTTCAATGATCCAGTGGATGTTGGCAATTTGATCTCTGGTTCATATAAATAAGAGAAAAGAGAGCTGATATATTTATATTCTGGATGATATCGATAATTCATTTCTTAAATGCCAAGGTTATAATTGTGTTTTTCCTAGATATCTGAGTTTTACCTCTTAGTAGATGGTGAAACTCCCTGTAATTGTAGTAAAAGAATAGGTGAAGACCATAAAAGACAAGAAAATACCCAATGAAATATGCCCCTGAGTAGTAAATGACATACTTTNTGTGCATATTTTTGCAACAATAAAATAATGCTTTATATATCATGTATGTGGATATGTGGATACAGTGGAGGAGACAAATAGATTCAAAGGATTAGATCTTGTAGACAAAATACCTAAAGAACTATGGACAGAGGTTCCTAACATTGTACAAAAGGCAGTGATCAAAACCATTTCCAAGAGAAAAAAATACAAGAAGGCAAAACAGTTGTCTGAAGAGCTTTACAAATAGCTGAGGAAAGAAAAGAATCAAAAAACAAAGGAGAAAGGAAAAGATATACCCAACTGAATGCAGAATTCCAAAGAATAGTAAGGAAAGAAAAGAAGCCCTTCTTCAGTGAACAATGCAAAGAAATAGAGGAAAACAGCAAAATAGGAAAGACTAGAGATCTCTTCAAGAAAATTAGAGATACCAAGGGAATATTTCATGTAAGGATGGGNAAAGAATAGTAAGGAAAGAAAAGAAGCCCTTCTTCAGTGAACAATGCAAAGAAATAGAGGAAAACAGCAAAATAGGAAAGACTAGAGATCTCTTCAAGAAAATTAGAGATACCAAGGGAATATTTCATGTAAGGATGGGCATGATAGAGAACAGAAATGGTAAGGACCTAGCAGAAGCAGAAGATACTAAGAAGAGGTGGCAAGAATATGCAAAAGAACTATACAAGAAAGATCTTAAGGACCCGGATAACCACGATGGTGTGGTCACCTACCTAGAGCCAGACATCCTTGAGTGTGTAAAGGGTCTTAGGAGGCATTACCAAAAATAAAGCTAGGTGATGGAATTCCAGCTGAGCTATTTCAAATCCTGAAAAAATATGCTGTGAAAGTGCTGCATTCAATATGCTAACAAATTTGGAAAACTCATCAGTGGCCACAGGACTGGAAAAGGTCAGTTTTCCTTCTAATTCCAAAGAAGGGCAGTGCCAAAAACTGTTGATACTACTGCACAATTGTGCTCATGTCCCATGCTAGTAAGGTTGTGCTCAAAATCCTTCAATCTAGGTTTCAGCAGTAACTGTACCAGGATCTTCCAGATGTACATACAAGCTGGATTTTAGAAAGGCAGAGAAACCAGCGATCGAATTGCCGACATTTGTTGGATTACAGAGAAAGCAAAGGAATTTCAGAAAAACATCCATTTCTGCTTCATTGACTTCACTAAAGGCTTTGACTATGTGGATCACAACAAACTGTTGAAAATTCTTAAAGAGATGGGAAACCAGACCACCCTACCTGTCTCCTGAGAAACATGTGAGTCAAGAAGCATCAGTTAGAAGATTACATGGAATAACTGACTGGTTCAAAATTGGGAAAGGAGTAAGACAAGACTATAAATGGTCATACTGTTTATTTAATTTATATGANTCTTAAAGAGATGGGAAACCAGACCACCCTACCTGTCTCCTGAGAAACATGTGAGTCAAGAAGCATCAGTTAGAAGATTACATGGAATAACTGGCTGGTTCAAAATTGGGAAAGGAGTAAGACAAGACTATAAATGGTCATACTTTTTATTTAATTTATATGAACAGTACATCATGTGAAATGCTAGGCTGGATAAGTCACAAGCTGGAATCTAAATTGCTGGGAGAAATATCAACAATCTTAGATAAGTAGATGATACCACTTTAATGGTAGAAAGTGAGAAACTAAAAAGCCTCTTGATGAGGGTGAAAAAGGAGAATGAAAAAGCTGGCTTAAAACTCTACATTCAAAAAATGAAGATCATGGCATCCGGTCCCATCACTTCATGGCAAATAGATGGGGAAAAAGTAGGAGACTGATTTTCTTTTCTTGGGCTCCGAAATCACTGAGGATAGTAACTGCAGCCATGAAATCAGAAGATGCTTGCTTCTTGGAAGGAAAGCTATGACAAACGTAGTCAGCATATTAAAAAGCAACGACAGCACTTTCCCAACAAAGGTCCATGTAGTCAAGCTAAGTTTTTTCCAGTAGTCATGTATGGATGTGAGAGTTGGACCAAGAAGAATGCTAAACATTGAAGAATTTATGCTTCAAACTGTAGTGCTGGAGAAGACTTCTGAAAGTCCCTTGGATAACCAGGCGATCAGACCAGTCAATCCTAAAGAAAATCAAACTTGAAGATTTCTTGGAAAGATTTGTTCTTTCCAAGACTCATTGGAAGATTCATTGGAAGGACTGATGCTGAGGCTGAAGCTGCAATACTTTGGGCATCTGATGCAATGAACTGACTCATTGGAAAAGATTCTGATGCTGGGAAAGACTGAAGGAAAATGAGAAAGGAGTGGCAGAGGATGAGATGGTTGGATGGCATCATCAAGTCAACTGACATGAGTGGAGCAAACGCAAAGAAATAGTGAAGGACAGGGAAGCCTGGTGTGCTGCATTCAATGGGGCTGCAAAGAGTGGACATGACTTAGGGACTGAGCAACAACAGCACTGGATATGTATAAGTGTATATTCTGTGTTAGTTAAGTTCAGTCACTCAGTCGTGTCCGACTCTTTGTGACCCCATGAACTGCAGTACGCCAGGCTTCCCTGACCATCACCAACTCCCAGAGTTCACTAAGACTCACGTCCATCGAGTCAGCGATGCCATCCAGCCATCTCTTCCTCTGTCATCCCCTTCTCCTCCTGCCCCCAATCCCTCCCAGCATCAGAGTCTTTTCCAATGAGTCAACTCTTC
>SJYS01019797.1:92844-103184 GCA_006410695.1 Philantomba maxwellii
TGCAGGAGATCTGGGTTAGATCCCTGGGTCAGGAAGATCCCCTGGAGAAAGAAATGGCAATCCACTCCAGTATTCTTGCCTGGAGAATTTCATAGACAGAGGAGTCTTGCAGGCTATAGTCCATGGGGTCACAAAGAGTTGGACACAACTAAGTGACTAACACACACACACAGAAATAATTGTAATAATTATAATAATTGTGACAATAAATATCAAAATTTACATCATTCAGCAACTATAATCCTCTTCACTCTAAACATAGCTTCAAAATGGATCTTTCTTTTAAGCTATATTATTTTATTTAGTAGTCAGAGTAATTTTTTGCTTATAATTTTTAACCCAAATTAATAAAAGTATTTTTAAATACTCACATTTAATAGTTTCAAACTTATTAGGAATGAAGTAAAAGTGTGAAAATCTTCAATGTCATTTTGATTAAAATACCCTGAAACCAAAACAACTCTGTATTCATTCAAAGGATAAAATAAACAAAGGGATGTTCAAAGTTTCACATGTGGAGATGTTTTTATTCTTTGTCTAACATAGGAGATTCTGTACAAATTATTCCCATTCAGGCTAGTGATAATCTTGACTATAACTTCCCTAGGGTTCAATAGGAAATTGGAAGCTGGCATTTCTAAAGTTATCTAAAGATAGCTATGCTATAGAATAACAACCCAGAGTTTACTTAAATGGCTTTAAAGTTCCATACAACACACAAGCTAATCATCACTTACAACTAACAGTACAAATGTGGTACCAGTAGTTAGGCATTTCATTATCAAGGATACTGTAGTGTGCTTCACAAAGCTCCTCCTTGGGACTAAAACACTGATTTTTTCCACTGTTGGGAATGTTGGTGGTCAACAGCTATCTGATTAGTCTTTCTCCAGGAATCAGCTTAAGCCAAAGAAAATAGGTTGGCCCAAATTTAGCCCCCACCCCAAGGGTGGCCTGCGTTAAATGGCTGATGAATACAGAACATAAAAACTTGGCTCCTTGCCTTGAACATAAAACTCTGAAGAGTCATCTCAAGAGGAGCACTTCCTGTAAGATGGTCCAAGGCCACTATTGCAATTGCATCATAGCTCACTTTCTTACCCTGCTCAACATGTCTTCAATCATTTTTCCAAGTCATTGCCTAAAGCAGTCTTTTGCACATAAATTTCAGAGACTCAGGGTCTATTCCTTAGGAAACCCATCCTATGGCACTAGTGTCCCTTGACTTTTGTGATGTGTCAGTAACATCTCATGTTCTGCATGAAAAAATTTCACAGAGACTAGAAGTAGCTAGAAGAAAGAACTGAATGACTTAAGTACCCTAATTTTTGAAGCTTAGGAAATAACAAACAAGCTGAGGATATTCAGAAATACATTTTTAGTTAACAGGTTCAGCAGGAAACTGTTTCAGGCACTCACAAACATTTTTCTCTAAACAGAGGATAAAGTTTCTACTAAAAGACTGTAACTATAACTGGAGTAACTGGAAAAGAAGATGATGCATTTTGTAGTAGCATTTCATTAACATAGTGTATGCATTTCCCTGAATATAAGAGATGATTTTTCAGAGAAATGCTTCATTATTAAAAAAAAAAAGGAAAGAAATACAGTATTAATATTATCATATTAATCAAAACATTTAGGTAAGATACCTCTAACTTGGCTATATGTCATGCACAAATATATAACAACTTGAGTTCTGGCATGAAGTCGGGTGAAGATAAGGAGAGTTAAGTTAAATCTAAGTTCATTCCTTGATAGTCTAGTTTTCACTACAGCTATTGAAATGTTAGCTCATGTTTGTGCTTGTAGAAATGGCAAAGAAAAGTAGCAAATCCATCAGAAATTCCATTTAAAGAATCCTGAATTCTGGGACATTTTAGCACCTGCCTCTTCCACAATTTGAGAATCTCAAAGGAAACAGCTCATTTATACTACCTAAGCATTGCTGCAGTCATAGATTATGCAACTATAATTTGTTATATAAATGAAGTCTACCACACCCAATATAAGTATACTTATAAGATGTTTCACTGATCTCAATCATTGGGAAAGCAAAAGCTCCCTGTTAGTAAATTGGAAACCAACAAATCAGCATCACATTTTTTCAAAATTTGTTTACTCAGATCCCAGACTGAAAAAAAAAATGCATTTTTGCTTTTCCAGGAGTACAGAATAAGCTCACTAGCCATTAAAAATTGTGATTAATCATCAACAGCTGTTCATTATGTAACTCTATAGATGGACTAGAACATACCATCTTCAGGAACTCCATGTCCATTAATGCTACTTAGGGTTGTGAGAGTATATAGTTTGTGCTAATAAACAAACATAATCCATTGAATTAATATTCTACAACTGAAGTTTACCTCTCTTTCATTCTTACTGGTACTGAAGAGAAAAGCATAGCTTTATGTAAATCACATGTATAAATTCATTCTGTAAATATAAGCAGTTACATTTTGTTTATAATAGATCTGTTCTATATATGTGTGTAGTACTATACTAAATCTCAAATCTACCAAAAGTTGAAGTGATATAAAGGTCAGTATATCACTTATAAAGGTCCATCCAGTCAAAGCTATGGTTTTCCAGTAGTCATCTATGAATGTTAGAGTTGTAATATAAAGAAAGCTGAGTGCCAAAGAGTTTTTGCTTTTGACTTGTGGTATTGGAGAAGAGTCTTGAGTGTCACTTGGACTGCAAGGAGATCAAATCAGTCAATCCTAAAGGAAATAAGTCCTGAATATTCATTGGAAGGACTGATCTGAAGCCGAAACTCCAGTACTTGGCCACCTGATGCGAAGAACTGACTCACTGGAAAAGACCTTGATGCTGTGAAAGATTGAAGACAGGAGGAGAAGGGGATGACAGAGGATGAGATGGTTGGATGTTATCACCGACTCAGTGGACATGAGTTTGAGCAAGCTCCAGAAGTTGGTGATGGACAGGGAAGCCTGGCATTCTGCAGTCCAAGGGATCACAAAGAATCGGACAGGACTGAGCAACTGAACTGAACTGAATTCAAAGGCCATAACTTACACTTGTCACTGACTTAATTTCATATATTAAGATAGAAGGAGCAATGAGAAGCTTATTCTTGAGTCAACAGAAGGCTCAATTAACATCATTACCAATACTGATAACCAGGCAAGAAATTGGGAACATATAAATCTCTATTACTAAAAAAGGAATCTAAAACACAGACCACTGAAGATAAAGCATTAGTTTCAAACCTTGTGACTAGACAAAATTCAACATGTAAGAATGATAGCAAATTTTATGATAATTATCAGATCAAGTGATCCCACTTATAGCCTTAATTTTTAGACTTTATTTTTTTTCTTTTAGGGCATTGTCTTCGAAAGACCATGATTTGCAAGTAATTTATTCAAGAGCAATGTATTTGAAGCCACTACTTTGTGTATAGCATTTAGTTGTCATGGGGATAGTAAGAAGATTAGAACAAAATCTTGCACTCAAGGAACTTCTAGTCTGGGGATGGAAAGATAAGTGAAGGAACAATGGCAATAAAATAAGGATAAACACTGTAATAAAAGCACAAACAGGAATAGTAGCACAGAGAAGTAGAAAATTAATTCTGCCAAGGTCAAGAGAATGTGTGGCTAAAGCTAAGAAATGAGAAATGGAGAATAAGTGGAATTTTTCCAGACAGTCAAGATTTGGAAAAGAATTTAAGATATAGGAGCACAGGGGGCTAAACCATGGAGGCATGAAATGCATGACAAATTTTAGAATAAGCGAGGACAAGGTGAGGCTGGAACGGCAAGCTAAAGCCTATATTAAAGTATAATATCTATGTTCCTACATTATTTGCCATCTTTCAATTTTCCATGGCCTTTACATTAAAAATGGCATTCCAAACAATGAATTAGTAATCACGGCTCTAGATCAATCTGGTCAATAAATGACAAGAAAAAAAAAGTGTCGATCAACTTCAAAATGGCTTGATCTCTGAGCATCTCATTAAGATGTAGTGTGTCACAGAATTCCACTGAGTTGAGAATCAGGAAACCTGGATCTCTCCAGTAGACTAGATAAATCATTTCACTTCACTGACTGTCAGCTTTTTACTCATCAGTAAAATGATGGTTGAGGTTCAGTTTTGCCTTAAGGTCTCTTGCAGCTCTGAGAGTCTGATTCCTATTGAACTGAGTTTCAACTCTAAAAGAAAATCCATTAGAGGGAAATTGTTTTTCTAAAAAGGAGAAAGGCAAGTTAAGCGAAAATACAACAGGCAAAGATTTAGAGGTCAGATGGAGAACACATTGAATATGAGCAGGAAATGCCATATTCTTTTAAAAGTCAACAATTTCTGTTAAATGACTGATCCTGCTTTTTCCAAAGGCTGCATGTAGAAAGTTTATTGAAGATAATTGAAGTACATTTGCTAATACCCCTTTCATCTAATCATGAATATGTAGAGAATATATATTTATTCCAGCTATGAATTTCTATGTATATCTAAGCTCTCTGTTTGTGGGGATTTTTTAAATTTATTTATTTTTTTAACTGGGGGCTTCCCTGATGACTCAGCTGGTAAAGAATCTGCCTGCAATGCAGGAGACCTGGGTTCGATCCCTGTGTTGGGAAGATCCCCTAGAGAAGGGAAAGGCTACCCACTCCAGTATTCTGGCCTGGAGAATTCCATGGACTTGTATAATCCATGAAGTGGCAAACAGTTGGATACAACTAAGTGACTTTCATTTATTTTTAATTGGAGGGTAATTGCTTTATAATATTGTGCTGTTTTCTGCCATGCATCTGACATGAATCAGCCATAGGTATGTATATGGTCCTTTCCTCTTGAAACTCCCTCCCACCTCCCATCCCTCAAGTTTGTCACAGAGCACTGGGTTTCAATGAGGGAAGGAGAGGGAGGGACAACTGAGAAGTAACATTGAAACATACATATTACCATATGTAAAATAGATAGCCAGTGGGGGGATTTTTGTAAGTAAGATTTCTAAATGTTGGTAACACAGTCTTGTAAAAGGCAACACAGAACAGAAAAAGCACTGACTTTTAAATCAGATGCTCCTGACTTTCCATCCTGGCTCTGTGACTTCTCAGTTGCACAGCCTTGGGCAAACACTACACCTTCTTCTTATGCCTCAGTTCTTAGATAGGCAGCAAAAGGATAAAAATGTTGAACCACCTCTTGAAGTTAATTATCCAAACACTTGGAAGAAGGGTGGACTCAACACATGCTAAAGCTTTTTACTTTGTAATGATATCTACATACCTTGTTTTCCATCATGCTGCATTAGGCTCCACTCTAAATTATGGTAACTTTTAGAGGAGACCACATCAAGGCTGTATATTGTCACCCTGCTTATTTAACTTCTATGCAGAGTACATCATGAGAAACGCTGGGCTGGAAGAAGCACAAACTGGAATCAAGATTGCCGGGAGAAATAGCAATAACCTCAGATATGCAGATGACACCACCCTTGTGGCAGAAAGTGAAGAGGAACTCAAAAGCCTCTTGATGAAAGTGAAAGAGGAGAGTGAAAAAGTTGGTTTAAAGCTCAACATCCAGAAAACGAAGATCATGGCATCTGGTCCCATCACTTCATGGAAAATAGATGGGGAAACAGTGGAAACAGTGTCAGACTTCATTTTGGGGGGCTCCAAAATCATTGCAGATGGTGATTGCAGCCATGAAATTAAAAGACGCTTCCTCCTTGGAAGGAGTTATGACCAACCCAGATAGCATATTCAAAAGCAAAGACATCACTTTGTCGGCTAAGGTCCGTCTAGTCAAGGCTATGGTTTTTCCTGAGGTCATGTATGGATGTGAGAGTTGGACTGTGAAAAAAAATGAGCACTGAAGAATTGATGCTTTTGAACTGTGGTGTTGGAGAAGACTCTTGAGAGTCCCTCGGACTGCAAGGAGATTCAACCAGTCCATTCTGAAGGAGATCAGCCCTGGGATTTCTTTGGCAGGAATGATGCTGAAGCTGAAACTCCAGTACTTTGGCCACCTCATGCGAAGAGTTGACTCACTGGAAAAGACCCTGATGCTGGGAGGGGTTGGGGGCAGGAGGAGAAGGGGACGACAGAGGATGAGATGGCTGGATGGCATCATTGACCTGATGGATGTGAGTCTAAGTGAACTCTGGGAGTTGGTGATGAACAGGTAGACCTAGCATGCTGTGATTCATGGGGTCGCAAGGAGTCGGACATGACTGAGAGACTGAACTGAACTGAACCTGAGTTCTTCAAAAATAATTCAAGAAATTGAAATTTCAAAACACTGATAAGTTTAGAACTAAACCAACATGATTTTTCTTCTGTCCTCCCTTTTATGACTCAGAACAGTATCATACAACATCCAGGTATTTATTACTACATTGATTTTAATTCTCTGAGGTTGATCCATATATATATCAATCTTTTCTAGATGCAAACATCTTTCCTCTATATATAAACTAAACACTGGGCTTCCCAGGTGGCTCAGTCGTAAAGAATCTGCCTACCAATGCAGGAGACACAAGTTCAATCCCAGGGTCAGGAAGATATCCTGGAGAAGGGAGTGGCAACCCACTCCAGTATTTTTTACTAGAAAATGCCTTGGTCAGAGGAGCCTGCCAGACTATAGTCCATGGGATTGCAAAAATGTCAGACATGACTTCGCAACTTAACAATAGCAACAAACTAAACACCAGGGCTTTGGACTAACAAGGCCCTCTTATGTTACCATAAAAATCACAAAGACACAATTGCTCTTAGATTTGATGTTGCATAAAATTGTATTCAGTAGAGTATTTAATTCATGAGCAATCAATCATAATTTGGAAGAGATTATTCTTGTTCCACATTTGGGCATGATTTTAGCCAACTCTTCTTTATTGGAATTATTTTTAAAGAGAAATAAATATGCATGTGTAATGTTAATTTTAAAAGATGACTATCTAAAATATCATATCCTGTATAAGAATGTCTTTTCAGTCATTTTTGAGTAACTAGTGTATTCAAGGGACCCTAAGAAGAAGCACAAAAGCGTAAGTCCCAATCACTGGCCTAAGAGCTTATTGTGCAATAGGACAAATAAGACATTTACTAATGATAAGGCTGATTCAAGACAGTCTGAGAGAAAGCCTATGAGTGGAAATGGTAATAAATGTTATGAAAAGCCAGAAGAAGGAGAGATCCTGTCAGACAGTGTGATCAAAGCAATCTTGATAAATGTGACTGGGCTTGAACCTGATCTGAAACAATGAATAGGATTTTGACAGATGGTGAGGAGGTGAAGTGCCAAGCAATGCAGGTAAACAGGAGAGCAGAAGTTATGTGAAGGCCCATAAATTATGAAGGAAATTAACATCTAAAATCAAAGTAGTTGATTAATTTAAACTTTAGGAATTTTTCAACAAAGAAAACTGTCTAAAGGAATGTGAGCCGGTGCCATGTATTGTGATGACTCAAACAGACTGACATATAATTTAACCTATATATTTAACACATAGAACCCATAAGATTTAAGATAAAATTTTCCATGATGCACTGGAAAATCCTATTTTTTTTTCCACTCAATGGCTTGGCGGTGCGGGGCCGGTGGGGGGTGGGGGATGTTTTTTTGATTATGGAAAGGAGCGGAAGCATTGACTCATCTGAGAAACATAAGTATTACATATTAAATTCTTTCCACACAACCTTAAATAAGAGAGTCAACAGGCAGTTGATACTATGCCTTCCTATTCCAAAACCATATGAGCATATTGTTTTGAAACTTTCTCATCTTTCATCTTTCTTCTCTAAAATTTTCCTAACTACCACTCTTTAGGCAGGTATTGCTACGGAGTACATTAATTAGAGGATGTTCGGAAAGACATGACTTCTTTTTCAACATAAAAAAAAAAATAAAGGTTTACAGATAAATATGCACTTCAAAGAAACTTTTAAAAATCTTCTCTTAAATAACTGAATCTCTTTCTTTTTAACTTTATGTCAAGTTGACATCAAAAGCATACAATTATTGAATTGTTTCTCCGGTTCAGAACACTTCAGCTGACAGTCACTAATACAGTTTGTTTGAAAGATTTATGAAGCAAATGAAAAAGATCTATTTAGGCTGATTTTCTTGTCCAAGGACAATCTGAGGGAGTCTTGCCCAGGGACAATGGGCAGTGCCTACAATGTCCATCTAACCTGAGGGCAAGAAAATGAGTGTGCCCATGCCGAAATAACCCATCTGTAACCTGCTGTTTTAATTACTGGGAACTGCAGTACAAATGATACTAATAACAATGCTAGAGCTTAAGAAGGGAAAATTATCTTAATTGACCTTGGTAGAATTTCTCTGTCCTAAAATAGATGAAGTATATCAATTTTCACAGGTAGTACTAACTCTGTTCTAATTAGAAACTTCACTTCCTGAGTAGTAAACAGTGTCAGAGTTAAAAAGCTTAAAAACAAGTTACTTGACAGATTGATATTTATAATGATATTTATGTTCTTTCTGTTCATAATTTTTAAGTTTCATATCTTATCAATTTTGTCTTAAGCTTATAAAAATGTATGAGTAAGCTCCAGGAGTTGGTGATGGACAGGGAAGCCTGGCATGCTGCAGTCCATGGCGTCGCAAAGAGTCAGACACGACTGAGCGACTGTACTAAGTTGAACTGTAAAAGAAAACAGGTCACTAAATGGAAGTCCAGAAGTGAAAGTTAGCATCACAGACATCTTTCACATCTCTGTGGGATGTTTTTTCCACACACTGAGGCATTGCTATTCCTCAAGGAACAAAGGAGTAGAGTGGCTTCTTTGTAAAGAGTCACTGACAGGTGAGCTCAAATGTGTAAAACCTACACTTATGCACTTTCATCAGCTGAAGCATATTGGGGTGAAAATGGATCTTTTCCTCTGTTTCCTGTGTCAAGCATAAATAAGACTTAATGCCTACCAGAGATATCTGTTACTCTCTGTTCAACAGGTGCTTAATTAATAACAAAGAACAACACATATCACACTTTGAAAATGTGAGAGCACAAAGGTGAAACCACAGGGCTTAAATTCTAGTGAAGATTTGTATTCAAATGCCATATCAGACTACTTTGGAAAAATATGAGAAATATATTTCTTTGGTATTTAAAAATTAAAACATAACAGTAAAATAATGCTACTTAGATTATATTGATATCTTGATTTGAAATGAACCTGTTCTCAAGTTTTTAAAATTTGATCCCAGTAGTTCCATCATTTATGTGATCACTTCAGTGGCCACTTATCTCCCTGCTGTTGTATGTGTGCTTAGTCGAGTCTGACTCTTTGCCACCCTGTGGACTGTAGCCTGAAAGGCTACCCTGTCCATGGAATCTTCCAGCAAGAATACTGGAGTGGGTTGCCATTTTCTTCTCCAGAGGATCTTCCCAACCCAGGGACTGAACCCATGTCTCCTGTGCCTCCTGCATTGCAGGCAAATTCTTTACTGCTGAGCCACCAGGGAAGCCCATATTTATCTCCCTACAGCTCTTCCTTCATTGACTTGTTCAGCCCAAATATACTCACCAAGTAAGGTTATATCATGGTGAAACGTAAGAGCCTTGCCCTTCATAGTTTTGGAAGAATCATTAATAGATATGCAAAGAGATAACTACTATAAAGGAAATGAGTCTTTTTGTTACACTATAGCTTCTTCTGGTAAAGTAATGCCAGGCTGCAGCAGTACGTGAATCGTGAACTTCCAGATGTTCAAGCTGGTTTTAGAAAAGGCAGAGGAACCAGAGAGCACATTGTCAACATCTGCTAGATCATTGAAAAACCAAGAGAATTCCAGAAAAACATCTATTTCTGCTCTATTGACTATGCCAAAGCCTTGACTGTGTGGATCACAATAAACTGTGGAAAATTCTTCACGAGATGGGAATATCAGACCACCTGACCTGCCTCTTGAGAAACCTGTATGCAGGTCAGGAAGCAACAGTTAGAACTGGACATGGAACAACAGACTGGTTCCAATAGGAAAAGGAGTACGTCAAGGCTATATATTGTCACCCTGCTTATTTAACTTCTATGCAGAGTACATCATGAGAAACGCTGGACTGGAAGAAGCACAAGCTGGAGTCAAGATTGCCAGGAGAAATATCAATAACCTCAGATATGCAGATGACACCACCCTTGTGGCAGAAAGTGAAGAGGAACTAAAAAGCCTCTTGATGAAAGTGAAAGAGGAGAGTGAGACAGTTGGCTTAAAGCTCAACATTCAGAAGACTAAGATCATGGCATCTGGTCCCATCACTTCATGGCAAATAGATGGCGAAACAGTGAAAACAGTGTCAGAATTTATTTTGGGAGGCTCCAAAATCACTGCAGAT
>SJYS01019797.1:106886-120089 GCA_006410695.1 Philantomba maxwellii
ATGCTGAATATTCATGGGAAGGACTGATGCTGAAGCTGAAGTTTCAATACTTTGGCCAACTGATGCGAAGAGCTGACTCGTTAGAAAAGGCCCTGATGCTGGGAAAGATTGGGGGCAGGAGGAGAAGGGAACAACAGAGGATGAGATGGTTGGATGGCATCACTGACTCAATGGACATGAGTTTGAGCAAGCCCCAGGAGATAGTGGAGGACGAGGAAGCCTGGTGTGCTGCAGACCATGGGGTCACAAAGAGTCAGACACGACTGAGGGATTGAACAACAACTGTTATGCCCAAGTCGCGAAATCTCCCAGTGACCACCAGAGAACCGATACCCGATGCAAAAGCAAGAGAGTTTTATTACCAAGCTCGAGCTGGGGCTCCCACCAACACCGACGCAGCGGCTATAGGGAGGGAGCCCCGAGTTCTGGGCTACACTGCTTATACAGGGAATATCCAGGTAAAAGGGTAAAAAGCGGGCGCTCAGGCTGAGGGTCAACTGATTGGTTGCCTTCTTCTATAGGGTTGTGTGTGGATTTCTGATTGGTTTTTACTCCCAAGGTAAATCACAAGTTCCTGAACGTAAAGCCAGGAGGTTTAACCTAAGGACCGATTGGCTCGGGAACAGTGGGGCAAGGTTAGGTACTATCCAAAGTCTAAGTCTGTTTGCCCGGAACCTTTACAAAATGGAGTTCTTTTACAAGATGGAGTAGCTTAGGCTCTTCACAACAATATAACTCAATCACTTTCCTATACACTAGAAGCTAATATTGCATTGTGAATCCACCATACCTCAATTAAAAAAAAAAAAAAAATCAAACCTTCACAGCCACCACAACTCTGTTGGACAAAAAAACTGGGCACTGTGGCATGAAATTAACCATCCAGGAAATTAACCATCCTGGTGGCCCAGTCACTAAGTCGTCATGATCTCAATGCAGGGGATCCAGGTTCGATCCCAGATTGGGGAACTTGATCCTAAATGCCACAGCTAAGACTCGACACAGCCAAGTAAACAAAATAAGAAGATAAAAAGTATATTCTTAAGAAAGAAAAAAGAAACTAACCATCTTAACCACTAATGATTAAAAATTTTTTTAATTTAAAAATTGAATGCAACAAAAGCATGATTGGGCTGGGGGTGCACGGTGGCCTTGAAGCCTCCATTTCCCTGAAAACTGGGAGGAGCCATTTGGAAGAGAGGGTGACGTTTGGAAGAGGGTCTCGTGGGACCTGACACGCGACTAGTGGTGGCAGGGCCCCAGGCATTTGTCNGATTAAAAATTTTTTTAATTTAAAAATTGAATGCAACAAAAGCATGATTGGGCTGGGGGTGCACGGTGGCCTTGAAGCCTCCATTTCCCTGAAAACTGGGAGGAGCCATTTGGAAGAGAGGGTGACGTTTGGAAGAGGGTCTCGTGGGACCTGACACGCGACTAGTGGTGGCAGGGCCCCAGGCATTTGTCTTTGGCCTGGGCGGCCAAGGAGATGGGGTGGGAAAGACCCTGAGGCTGGCTGATGTGGGTGAGGGAACCAGAGGTCCACGGGCAGCTGTGCCAGGCTCGGCGAGTCCACAGCAGTCCTCCTGCTGGTGAAATGATGTTGCTGAACCACGAAAAACGCCAGGGTTCTTGGCCTCTGGAGAAGAAGAATTCAATCCGGGGCCAGAGACGAGGCTTGATTGCTCAGAGCTTTTGTGCAATAAAGTTTTATTAAAGAATAAAAGAAATAGAGAAAGCTTCTGACATAGACATCAGAAGAGGGCAGAAAGAATACCTGCCTGCTAGCATTTAGCTTNATGGTTGGATGGCATCACCGACTCAATGGACATGGGTTTGGGTGGACTCCAGGAGTTGGTGATGGACAGCGAGGTCTGGTGTGCTGTAGTTCATGGGGCTGCAAAGAGTTGAATATGACTGAGTGACTGAACTGAACTGAACTGAAGTATAGTTGATTCATAATATTATAGTAGTTTCAGATGTGCTACTTAGTGATTCAAAAATTTTTATAGACTGAATTCAGTTTAAAGTTATTACAAAATATTAGCTATATTATCTGTGTTGTACAATATTGATATATCCTTGCAGCTTATTTATTTTATACACAGTAGTTTGTATGTATTAATCCTTTACCCTAACCTTGACCTTCCCCCTCTCCTCTCGCCATTGCTAACCACTAGTTGTTCTCTNTGTGCTACTTAGTGATTCAAAAATTTTTATAGACTGAATTCAGTTTAAAGTTATTACAAAATATTAGCTATATTATCTGTGTTGTACAATATTGATATATCCTTGCAGCTTATTTATTTTATACACAGTAGTTTGTATGTATTAATCCTTTACCCTAACCTTGACCTTCCCCCTCTCCTCTCGCCATTGCTAACCACTAGTTGTTCTCTGTTGGAGAAGGCAATGGCATCCCACTCCAGTACTCTTGCCTGGAAACTCCCATGGACAGAGGAGCCTGGTGGGCTGCAGTCCATGGGGTCACTGAGTCAGACACGACTGAGTGACTTCACTTTCACTTTTCACTTTCATTCACTGGAGAAGGAAATGGCAACCCACTCCAGTGTTCTTGCCTGGAGAATCTCAGGGATGGAGGAGCCCAGTGGGCTGCCATCTGTGGGGTCGCACAGAGTCGGACACGACTGAAGCGACTTAGCAGCAGCAGTTGTTCTCTGTATCTGTGGGTTTGTTCCCATTTTGTTTCATTCTTTGTTTTATTTTTGGATTCCACATTGAAGTGATAACATATAGTGTTTGTCTATCTCTGACTTATTTCACTTAGCATAATACCTTCCAAGTCCATCTATGTTGTTGCAAATGGCAACATTCATTCTTTTTTGTTCTGTCTGTATATATCACATCTTCTTTACTATTTGTCTGTTGCTGAGCACTTAGGTTGCTTCCATATCTTGGTATTTGTAAATAATGCTACTGTGAACACCTCATGCAAAGAGTTGACTCATTGGAAAAGACCCTGATGCTGGGAGGGATTGGGGGCAGGAGAAGAAGGGGACGACAGAGGATGAGATGGCTGGATGGTATCACTGACTCAATGGACTTGAGTTTGAGTAGACTCCGGGAGCTGGTGATAGACGGGGAGGCCTGGTGTGCTGTGATTCATAGGGTCGCAAGGATTCAGATATGACTGAGCGACTGAACTGAACTGAACTGAACATTGGGATGTATGTTTTCAAACTGATGTTTTGGGTTTGTCTGGAGTGTTTTTTTTTTTGTATTCATACCTGGGAATGGAATTTCTGGGTCATATGGTAGTTTTATTTTTAGACTTTGAGAACCCTCCATACTGTTTTCCACAGTGGATGCACCAATTTATATTCCCACCAATTGTGTATGATGGTTCCCTGTTTTCCACATACTTGTCAACATTTGTTATTTGTGGTCTTTTCCACAACAACTATTCTGACAGGTGTGAGGTAATATCTGACTGGTGTGTAGTTTTGATTTGCATTTCTCTGATGTTTAGTGATGTCAAACATCTCATGTGTCTGTTGGCATCTATGTGTTTTCTTTGGAAATTATCTATTCAGGTCTTCAGTCCACTTTTTAAAATTGGGGTTTTTTTTTATATTGAATTGTAAGAGTTACTTATATGTATATTAGATATGAACCTCTTATTGGTCATATCATTTGCAAATATTTTCTCTGATTCATGTTGTCTTTTCATTTTGGCAATTGGTTCCCTTTGCTATGAGAAAATTTTTAAGTTCAATTAGACCCAATTTGTTTATTTTTGCCTTTGTTTATTTTGCCCTAGGAGACTTCCCTAGTGGCTAAGATGGTGAAAAAAAATCTGCCTGCAATGCAGGAGATTCAGGTTTGCTCTCTGGATCGTGAAGATCCCCTGGAGAACAGAATGTTTACCCACTCCAGTATTCTTGCTTGGAGAATTCCATGGACAGAGGAGCCTGGTGGGCTACAATCATCAGGATATCAAAGTGTCAGATACCACTGAGTGACTAACACTTTCACTTATGGTTCGTATCAAAGGATATTCTGTCTGTGTTTTCTTCTAAGAGTACTATGGTTTCTGGTCTTACATTTAAGTCTTTAATTCATCTTGAGCTTATGTCTCTATGTGATGTTAAAGAATATTCTAATTTTGGGAATTCTCTGGCTGTCCAGTGGTTAGGACTCCTCACTTTCATTGCTACATGCTTGAGTTTATTCCCTGGTAGAGGAAATAAAGTCCTACAAACCTTGCAGTGTGGGGAAGAAAAAGTTCTAATTCCATTCTTTTACATGTAACTCTCTAGTTTTTCCAGCACTACTTATTGAAGAGATTGTTTTTTCTCCATTGAATATTTTTGGCTCCTTTAACTGACCATACATGCATGGGTCTATTTTTTGCCCCTTTATTCTGTTCCATTGACCTGTGTGTCTTTGTGTGTGTGTGTGTGTCAGTTTTGATGACTGTAGCTTTGTAGTATAGTCTGGAGACAGAGAGCATGATAGTTCCAGCTCTGTTCTTTCTCAAGGTTGTTTTTGGCTATTCAGAGTCTTAGTTTCACACAAATTTTAGAATTATTTGTTCTCAGTTCAGTTCAGTTGCTCAGTAATGTCCAACTGTTTGCCAACCCATGAACCACAGCACACCAGGCCTCCCTGTCCATCACCAACTCCTGGAGTCCACCCAAACTCATGTCCATTGAGTCAGTGATGCCATCCAACCATCTCATCCTCTGTCATTCTCTTCTCCTCCTGCCTTCAATCTTTTCCAGCATCAGGGTCTTTTCAAATGAGTCAGGTCTTCACATCAAGTGGCCAAAGTATTGGAGTTTCAGCTTCAACAGCAGTCCTTCCAGTGAACACCCAGGACTGATCTCCTTTAGGATGGACTGGTTGGATCTCCTTGCAGTCCAAGGATCTCTCAAGAGTCTTCTCCAACACCACAGTTCAAAAGCAGCAATTTTTCGGCACTCAGCTTTCTTTATGATCCCACTCTCACATCCATACATGACCACTGGAAAAACCATAGCCTTGACTAAACGGACTTTTGTTGACAAAGTAATGTCTCTGCTTTTGAATATGCTGTCTAGGTTGGTCATAACTCTCCTTCCAAGGAGTAATCGTCTTTTAACTTCATTGCTGCAATCACCATCTGCAGTGATTTTGGAGCTCAGAAAAATTAAGTCAGCCACTATTTCCATTGTTTACCTATCTATTTGCCATGAAGTGATGGAACCAGATGCCATGATCTTAGTTTTCTGAATGTTGAGCTTTAAGCCAACTTTTTCACTCTCCTCTTTCACTTTCATCAAGAGGCTCTTTAGTTCTTCTTCACTTTCTGCCATAAGGGTGGCGTCATCTGCATATCTGAGGTTATTGATATGTCTCCTAGCTATCTTGATTCCAGCTTGTGCTTCATCAAATCTACAGATTTCTCAGGAGGCAGGTAAAGTGGTATCCCATCTCTTGCAAAATTTTCCACAGTTTGTTGTATTCCACACAGTCAAAGGCTTTGGCATAGTTAAAGCAGAAGTAGATGTTTTTTCTGGAACTCTCTTGCTTTTTCTATGATCCAATGGATGTTCGCAATTTGATCTCTGATTCCTCTGACTTTTCTAAATCCAGCTTCAACATCTGGAATTCTCAGATCACGTACTGTTGAAACCTCACTTGGACAATTTTGAGCATTATTTTACCAGCATGTGCAGATGACACCACCCTTATGGCAGAACGTGAAGAGGAACTAAAAAGCCTCTTGATGAAAGTGAAAGAGGAGAGCGAAAAAGTTGGCTTAAAGCTCAAGACTCAGAAAACGAAGATCATGGCATCCGGTCCCATCATTTCATGGGAAATAGATGGGGAAACAGTGGAAACAGTGTCAGACTTTACCTTTTTGGGCTCCAAAATCACTGCACATGGTGACTGCAGCCATGAAATTAAAAGACGCTTACTCCTTGGAAGAAAAGTTATGTCCAACCTAGATAGCATATTCAAAAGCAGAGACATTACTTTGCCAACACAGGTCTGTCTAGTCAAGGCTATGGTTTTTCCAGTGGTCACGTGTGGATGTGAAGAAAGCTGAGCGCCGAAGAATTGATGCTTTTGAACTGTGGTGTAGGAGAAGACTCTTGAGAGTCCCTTGGACTGCAAGGAGATCCAACCAGTCCATTCTGAAGGAGATCAGCCCTGGGATTCCTTTGGAAGGAATGACGCTAAAGCTGAGACTCCAGTACTTTGGCTACCTCATGCAAAGTGTTGACTCATTGGAAATGACTCTGATGCAGGAGGACAAGGGGACAACAGAGGATGCGATGGCTGGATGGCATCCCCGACCTGATGGACATGAGTTTGGGTGGACTCCGGGAGTTGGTGATGGACAGGAAGGCCTGGCGTGCCGCAATTCATGGGGTCGCAAAGAGTTGGACACGACTGAGCAACTGAACTGAATCAATAAGCCAGGAAATAATAATCAGCTTTTGTAGTTATTAAGTTCATATGACCAAAGTTATACTTCAACCAAAGGATTGCATGACCCTTTAATTAAAAAGTGTAATCTCCTGTGAATGCTTGATGGCTCAATCAAACAAACCATAAGAACAATTAAACTACATCTAAGAAGTTTTGAATTCCTCCTTGTGTTTCTGAGTAGATAGAGACGTTGCCTTCAATTTTAAGTAAGGTAAGTATTTCTGACCTCAAGCAATAACAGAGCAATAAGGCAAAGCACCATTGGAAAATAAAAACATGGGCATCGATTTTGTGTTCATTGCTGGAAAGGTGCATCATGTTATTTCTTGCTTTTCAGCATAGCAATTTTCTTTTGGATTCCTATCAGGAAATTCCTGCAAGTACTTTAAGGAAGACTTTCTGTGGAAAGAGATTAACATGTGAAAAGTGATGACAAGAATGACGCTTTCAGCCAGGAACTGCAGTTTAATTGGCTAATACAATGACAAGCGTCCTGGAGGGGAAATGGAGTGCCACTTTTGGCATTTCCATCGCACTATTTCTTGTTCTCAGAGCTTCCTAAGTGTGTAACCGCTGAGAGCTTTGCCAAGGGTTCCTGCGAGGATTGATGGCTCCATTTTCAATCCCTGAGGATAGAGTTGGAGAGCCGCGAGCCTTCTGAGCCGCCTTCCCCCAAAGGCTGTCGGGAAGAGATCATTTGGGATTCAGTTTTGTACTGACCTGGATAAAGGGACGCTTCGTCACCCGAGCGGCATGCTGCGAAGGGAACAGACTCTCCACGCTGGGTCCGGGGGCTCCTTTCTCCGCAGCGACACTGAGCGGTCGGGCGTATGTGTGTGCACGCGTGAGCCACCCGCTTTCACACTGCACACTCAACAGCGAATCTCATCCTGCAAGCAGTTAAGGCCCCTGGCTCCTCCGCGGGAGATAATGCTCCGGAGAGGAGCGATGCTGTTCAGTGAGCGCTCACTGGGTCCCAGCCTCCATGCAGGGCAAGTGAAGAAGAGGCAGCTTTGAGGGATGAAGAGACCCGGCAAGAACGAGCTAGAAGGGAGACCGCAGGAGCACCATGGCCCTCAGAGGGGATGGGGACACATCGCACTCTCCTTCCCCCATCATACTTACATATGTATGTATATGTACTTCTCATAAAATATATATATTTATATATGTATATGAAAGAAAAACACCAATACAGTATACTGACACATATATATGGACTTTAGAAAGATGACAATGATGACCCTGTACGCGAGACAGCAAAAGAGACACACATGTATGGAATGGACTTTTGGACTCTGTGGGAGAGGGAGAGGGAGAGGGTGGGATGATTTGGGAGAATAGCGTTGAAACGTGTATACTATCATGTAAGAACGAAGCACCAGCCTACGTTCGATACAGGATACAGGATGCTTGGGGCTGCTACAGGGAGATGATCCAGAGAGATGATATGGGGTGGGAGGTGGGAGGGGGATTCAGGATTGGGAGCTCGTATACACCCATGGTGGATTCATGTCAATGTATGGCAAAACCAATACGGTATTGTAAAGTAAAATAAAGTAAAAATAAAATTAAAAAAAAAAAAAAAAACAGAGACATTACTTTGCCAACTAAGGTCCATCTAGTCAAGGCTATGGTTTTTCCAGTCGTCATGTATGAATGTGAGAGTTGGACTGTGAAGAAGGCTGAGTGCTGAAGAATTGATGCTTTTGAACTGTGGTGTTGGAGAAGACTCTTGAGAGTCCCTTGGACTGCAAGGAGATCCAACCAGTCCATTCTGAAGGAGATCAGCCCTGGGATTTCTTTGGAAGGAATGATGCTAAAGCTGAAACTCCAGTACTTTGGTCACCTCATGCGAAGAGTTGACTCATTGGAAAAGACTCTGATGCTGGGAGGGATTGGGGGCAGGAGGAGAAGGGGACGAGAGAGGATAAGATGGCTGGATGGCATCACAGACTCGATGGACGTGAGTCTGAGTGAACTCCGGGAGATGGTGATGAACAGGGAGGCCTGGAGTGCTGCGATTCATGGGGTCGCAAAGAGTCAGACACGACTGAGCAACTGAACTGAACTGAACTGAACTGAAGGTGTGGGAAAAAAGGGAACCCACCAACAGTGGCCTTTAAAAAACTAAAAGTAGAGTTGTCGTATAATCCAGCAATCCCACTCCTGGGCATATATCTGGAGAAAACCATAATTTGAAAATATACATGCTCCCAATGTTTATTGCAGCACTATTTACACCCTAAATATCCATCAACAGATGAATGAATAAAGAAGTTGTGGTACATTCATACAGTGGAATACTATTCAGCCATCAAAAAGAATGAAATGATGCCTTTTGTAGCACATGTATGGACTTAGAGATTCTCATGCTAAGGAAGTCAGTCAGATTAAGACAAATAGCATATGATATCACTTCTATGTAGAATCTAAAATATGACACAAATGAACCTATCTACAAAACAGAAACAGAGCTACAGACATAGAGAACAGTCTTGTGGTTGCTAAGGAGGGAGGGAGAGTGGGAGAAGGATAAATTGGGATTTGGGGGTTAGCAAATGCAACTATTATATGTAGAATGGAGAAACAGCAAGACCCTACTGTATAGCATAGAGAACTATAGTCAGTATCCTGGGATAAACCATGATGGAAAAGAATATGAAAATAAGGTGTATATATATTTATATATATAACTGAATCACTTTACTGCACAGCAGAAATTAACACAACATTGCAAATCAACTATACTTGAATGCCATAAGTTTTTTTAAAAAGTGGAACTTTCACCCCAATCACGCACCCAGCTGACCTCACATGGAGCAGAGAAGCATTGTTCCTATGAGCCATGTGCTAATTGTATATGCATGAGCAAAATTAATGATTGCTGTTGTTCAGTCTCCTATATTTTGGGGTGGTTTGTTATGTAACAATAGATAACCCAGACAGATGGGATACTGATAAAACAGGAGTTCTTCAGCAAAGTTTTTCTGTACAGAGCTACATGGTAAATATTGGGAGCCTAGCAGATCAGAGGATCTCTGTGGCAACTCCTCAGCTCTGCTGTTTCACAGCAAAAGCAGTCACTGACAATACATAATAAATGAGCATGGCTGTGCTTCAGTAGAACTGTTTTTTACAAAAACATGTTCAGGGCCATTCAGCCAACCAGCTGTAATTTGCGAGCTTCTGAATAGAGTTTTAAGCAATAGTGATACATTCTCATTTAGATCTAGAAAGCTGCTTCTGACTCACATATGGAGGATGGACTATAAGGGAACAAAAGCAGAAAAGAAGCTGTCACCAGGTGAGAGAGGGTGAAGGCTTGGCTAGTAGTAACAGGGGATCTCTGTGGGAGGTGGTATCAAGAACTACCGAGACAGCTAATAGCCAGCTGGTCATTGCTTTGAAAGAAATATGAAAAAGGAAGCTATGGGAACTCAGCGGGAGCACCCACTCTGAGGATCAGGGCACACTTCCTGGAGTAGGCAACTGCTGGTTAGCAACTAAGCAAGGAAAGAATTATCTTCTCCATGAGTAGAGCAGAGTAGCAGTTCAAGATGGCTAAGCTTCAGGGCACTGGGAGTTTCAGAAATAAGAATAATAGAAAGTAAAGACTATGGAGAGTGATCGGGGGCCAGACCTTGAGGGATCAGGAGGCCATCCCCAGCAAGATCAAAGGTGGACCAGCCTGCTAGAGTCCTGTGTGTTTTTCTAGGAGTTTTTCCTAACCATTCTTCCCAATGTTTCCCAAGACCATCTTCCCATTTTTATTTTAAAAATATAAATTTATTTATTTTAATTAGAGGCTAATTACTTCACAATATTGTATTGGTTTTGCCATACACCAACATGAATCGGCCATGGGTATACACGTGTTCCCCATCCTGAACCCCCCTCCCACCTCCCTCCCTGTACCATCCCTTTGGGTCATCTCAGCGCACCAGCCCCAAGCATCCAGTATCATGCATCGAACCTGGACTGGCAATTCATTTCATATTTGATATTATACATGTTTCAGTGCCATTCTCCCAAATCATCCCCCCCACTCCCTCTCCCACAGAGTCCCCTACAATGGGAACTCAGATGTGTTATCAGAGGCTTTGGCTGTATGTGGAGATCAGGTCCTGTCTGTGGCCCTTAATATATAGGAGCCAGATCTCAAGTCCCTCTGAGCATCAGTTTCCTTATTAGTAAAATGTTGATGATTCCAGCTTCACAGGGTGGTTGAGAGGACCAAATGGGAAAAGCATATGAAAATGCTTTGGAATTGCCGAGGTTTGCTAGAGTTGCAATGTTGATTATTAAAGCTCATCATCCTGCCTCTCCTACAGGTGTCTTTTGTTGCTTTTCTCCTCCCACCATCCTCCTAACTCTTCCTCCTAGTTGTTTTTCTGAGTTTAGGGGAAAGCTGTTTGTTTCTCACTCTGAGGGTCTATGGGACATGGCCAACACTTTCCTGCTGAGAAGAAAGCCCTGTCAGCTTTGTTCACTTCCCCAAGATGCCCAGGAATCAGCGTGGATGTTTCTCAAGCAGACGTGGATGTACCTGCTGCAAGCTCACTGGCCCAAGGAGTAGTCCCCACTACATTTTCTCAGTGCCCCTAGGAGCCTTCCTCCTCCTGTGGCCAGCCCATCAACACATCCTCCTGCTTTACACTCAGAAAAAGCGCTTTGCCTTGAGATGAGTAAGTGTGGCCTTTGACTTGCTCTGCAAAGCTCGCTCTCTAGCACTTCTCCTCTTGTTCTGTTTTACTGGCAGCATTTCAGAGCATTTTGGAAGGTCAGTATGAGTATGGTAGTTCAGTACCATGGCTAAGTGGGTCATGGGGCTTGACTATCCATCCGAGGTGATTTAGCCCTCTGTCACCCCACAACTTGCAGATGTTCTGGCTCAGCTCAGGGCTACAGTCCTGGGTTCAGTGCAGGCTCCAGTCTTCAAGTCTCTGTCACAGCACAGTGTCTGGTATAACAGTTCATGTGGACTGTAATGTGAATGACACCTGCCAGGGTTGACTGTACAACTTGTGCAGCTGTTTGTGACACTGTTTATTCATTCTTAATGTTGTGTTTTATGATAACCAGCAGAGCTCAGGCTCTCACTTTATGGAATTGTTGTGAGAATGAACATTTTACAATCAAATCACATTTTACAAATAAAGGACACAGAGATGGAGGGTTGACTTGAAGCCAGATGTTGATACCAGGTGGCATATAAGAGGCCCTCAATAAATGCTAGATTAATTGAAAGTGGGTTAGTTGCTCAGTCATGTCCAACTGTTTGGAACCCCATGGACTGTAGCCTGCCAGGCTCCTCTGTCCACGGAATTCTCCAGGCAAGAATATTGGAGTGAGTAGCCATTCCCTTCTCCAGGGCATCTTCCTGACCCAGTGATCAGACTCAGGTCTCCTGCATTGCAGGCAGATTCTCTACCATCTGAGCTGTTAGGGAAGCCCAGATTAATTGAGGAATCACACTAAGAACAAATCTTCAGGTGAAGTTTCAGTGGGATTTTTATTTTATCTCTGTAATTATTAATGCTTTCCAAATTTCAAACCATGAGTGTGGATTACCTTTTTAATTAAAAAATCCAATAAACATGAGCAAATAAGTGTAAGCAAGAGGTCAAGAGAAGTTAATGAAGATCAGAGATGAATTTGACCATAAAAATTATATGCAAATTAGTTAACTGTCACTATTGTGGGGTCCATCTTTGTTGAACTTTGGAACAAATTCTTATGATTTTCCACTTGGCTATTTCCTGTCTCACCAAAAGAGCTTACTCTCTAGTGGAAAGAAAGTCCTATAATTAAAAATGTGTGGTAAGGATAAAATATCTAGGAATAAATCTAATTAAGGAGATAAAAGACCTGTACTCAGAAAACTATAAGACATTAACAAAAGAAATTGAAGATGACACAAATAAAAAGATATACCATATTCATGGATTGGGGGAATTAATATTACTAAAATGACCACACTGCCCAGAGGAGTCTAAAGACAATGCAATCACTACCAAAATACTAATGGTATTTTTCACAGGTCTCGAACAAATATGGAAAAAGCAAGAGAGTTCCAGAAAAACATCTATTTCTGCTTTATTTACTATGCCAAAGCCTTTGAGTATGTGGATCACAATAAACTGTGGAAAATGCTGAAAGAGATGGGCATACCAGACCACCTGACTTGCCTCTTGATGCAGGTCAGGAAGCAACAGTTAGAACTGGACATGGAACAACAGACTAGTTCCAAATAGGAAAAGGAGTACATGAAGGCTGCATATTGTCACCTTGCTTATTTAAGTTCTATGCAGAGTAAATCATGAAAAGCACTGGGTTGGAGGAAGCACAAGCTGGAATCAAGATTGCCAGGAGAAATATCAATAACCTCAGATATGCAGATGACACCACCCTATGGCAGAAAGTGAAGAACTAAAGAGCCTCTTGATGAAAGTGAAAGAGGAGAGTGAAAAAGTTGGCTTAAAGCTCAACATTCAGAAAACTAAGATCATGGCATCTGGTTCCATCACTTCATGGCAAATAGATAGGTAAACAATGGAAATAGTGGCTGACTTAATTTTTCTGAGCTCCAAAATCACTGCAGATGGTGATTGCAGCAATGAAGTTAAAAGACGATTACTCCTTGGAAGGAGAGTTATGACCAACCTAGACAGCATATTCAAAAGCAGAGACATTACTTTGTCAACAAAAGTCCGTTTAGTCAAGGCTATGGTTTTTCCAGTGGTCATGTATGGATGTGAGAGT
>SJYS01019798.1:3014-13672 GCA_006410695.1 Philantomba maxwellii
GGGGGGAGGCCCCAGGGACAGTCCGGGGGTGAGAAACAGTCAGAGAGGGCGCTGTCCCGAAGAAGGGCAAGGGGATGGATGACTGCCCTCATCAGCGCTGACCCTCGAGTGCTGACTGCCGCCAGGTGCTGCCTGAGTTTCTCCCGTGAATTCTCACATGTGTCCCTCACAATCTCAGGAGAAAGGGATTGGAATTATTTCCATTTTGCAGCTGAGGAAACCGAGGTCCAGAGAGGTGACGTTACTTGCACCCAGGTTTTCCACACCTGGGATTTGAACCTGAGCACTTGAGCTCCCAAATTGCTGCTTGAACCCGTTCTCCTGGGAACTTCAGGAGGGTCTGCAGCCGAGGGAGGGAGCCTGTGGGGACGGCAGGAGGAGCTGGCAGAGGGGACCACGTGTAAGAGGATGCTTATCCCCTGGACCCTGGTTTGGATGCTGTCTCTACCCCATCTTCTCAGTGCAAGCTCCCTATTCCAGGCTCTCAGGAGACTCACGGCAGATCAGGGGCCCTCCTGCCGGCTGGCACACGCACCCTGCAGGGACCCCACCCTTGGTCCTCCACCCTTTATAGGAGGCGGTGTGTGTGCAGGGACAGGGCTGGAGCTGCCTGGGGAGGCTCCGAGTCCTGGCACCTGGACAGCCGCCTGCTTACCCGCTGGCCCAGGCCGAGTGCCCAGCCCAGGGGAGAGGGGAGGGGGTTGGAAGCGGGGCTGAGCCTCCTGCGAGCCGCTCTGGCCCTCCTCTGGGCAGGCGCTATGACTCCAGCCCCGGCCCGGCCTTCCCCCCGTGTTGGGAGAAAACATCAAAAGCAGGAGACAAGCTGCTTCTAATTAGGAGCCAAGTGCGTTTCTGGGTGTGCGATCAGGGCCGGCAGAGGTGAGCTGGCGAACAAAGCTCCGTCCTCACTCGGCCCCGCGTCTCTGCTGTCAGCTCCAGATTCAGTGCGCGTCTCTCCAGAGTGATGACCCTGGAGGTGACGTTTATTTTGTTTTATTGTCCAAAAATTTTAAATGTGGCCATTTCAGACGCACACAAAAGTACAGCGACCAGGGCAGTGCACCTCCGTCCCGCCGCGTTGCGGACAGCCGCCAGCTCCCGGCCAGTGCCATTTTTCCTTCCACGCGTTCCTGCCTCGGTTCTTTTGAAGGAAATCCCAGGCTTCATCACATCACGTCATCCCTAAGTATTTTAGTACATGCCCCTGAAACAGTGGGTCCCAACTGGGGACAGTTCTGCCCCAGGGGACATTTGGCAATGTTGCGAGACATTTCTGGTTGTTACTGGGGGAGGACGAGCTACTGGCATCAGTGGGTAGGGGACAGGGGTGCTGCTCGACGCCCTACGGTGCATGGGGCAGCCCCCCAACAAAGCATTGCGGCCCGCTTCCCTCCACAAACATTAATAGTGCTGAGGCCGAGAAACCGCGCCAAGAGCTAGGGACTCTTAAAAACCAACCAAGCAACCACAGCTCTAACGCCATCGTCAGACCTTAAAAATGACGATACTTTCTGAATTAATCATCAGGTGTCCAGCCAGAGTCCGCCTTGTAGGGAGTGCTGTGTTCATGCTAAGTGTTCTCTAGGGCCGCGAGGACTGGGCCAGTTTTCAGCCTCTGCTGACTCAGGCAGGCAGAGGGAACTGTGTGCTCCGGACCATTCCAGTGGGGTTTGCTTTCTAAACACGTGCTGTATTTGCATGGTTCCACACGGAAAATTGGAGTAGGAGATGGCAACCCATTTCAATACTCCTTTCTGGAAAATCCTGTGGACAGAGGAGCCTGGTGGGCTGCGGTGCACAGGGGTCACTAAGAGTTGGATACAACTGAGCGACCGACCAACAGCAGCATGGGAAAAATGCAGAGCATGTAGGTGGTGTGTCTCCTCCAGCCCCGCCCCCGGCCCCTGTGCTCTCCAGGGAGGCAGCACTGCCCTGCGGAGTTTCAGGGCAATCTGAGCATGTTCCACCGTGGAAGCTGGACTCCCACTGTCCCTGGGGATGGGCACCCCTAGGCAGAGGCCAGGTGGGCAAACCCATGTACAGGGGGCTCCCCAAGTCCTCCTGTTCTGGAATATTTTCCCATCCCCAGTTGCCATGCGGACTACAGTTCTGGCGGTGAGGTTTTTCCAGTCAGGATTGAGTTTTAATGATTCCCTCGGGCATCAGTCTTGGACGTGACATCCACCCAGATCGGTATGCCCACCCTTTCACCCTGTCACTGTGGCCACTTGAGAGCAGGGCAGAAGGGACACAGGAAGGGTACACGCTGGTGTGGACCCAGCCAGGGGGTGGACAGCGGGGGCCACTGGCAGGCCCTGGGAGCTGGGGGCAGGCGAGGACCCTTGTGAGAAGGGCACAGGGCAGTGAGCAGAGGCGGAGGGGGGCTCGGGAGAGTGCACGCAGCCCCTTCCAGGCCCTGTGGATGCTGGATGTCCGCCTCGGAGGAAGGGCGGCTTCGGGCCTCTAGGTCCTGCCTTTGCCTGGTGGGCCAGGTGGGAAGCCTGGGGGCAGGAAGGTGCCCTGTGACTGGGGGGAGCTGGGCGAGGACCATCAAGTCCAGAGTCTGCGGGAGTGGCTGTGGCCCTGGGCAGGCCCTGCCCCAGGGGCTCTGAGTCCCAGGCTGTGGAGAGAGGCCCCACTCCCTCTGGCCTTCTGGGCTCTGTGCCCTCTGAGCTGGGCAGGAGGAAGGAGCCAGGGCCCAGAGGGAGCTGTGAGGATGTGGAAGGCTCCTGGGGGGCAGGGGCTGGACCGGAGAAGCCCTCGGGTCCCTCATCCCCGCTGCATCCCCAGGCCAACACTTACCCAGCTGGGATCTCCCAGCTCTTTGTCAGCTGAGACCCCCAGAGGCGCCCGTGGGATGTGTGTGTGTGTGCGTGTGTGTGTGTGTGTGTATACACGTGTGTGTGCTATCCACGATGGCTCTGGGGTGTGTATGTGTGGGTGATGGAGGGCCCACCAGCCCCAGGACTTGGTTGAGACGAATTGAGAGACTTTCTGGAGGGGGAGGGCTTGATGCTTATCAGCCACTCCCTTCTCACCCTGATGCCAGCCTCACTCCTGCTGGGAGTTGGGGGGTATCTGGGGAGACGCAGGATCAGGGAGCTGAGCGGGAGGTGGGGGGCAGGCATCGGGACCCTGAGCAGAGCTGGGGCAGGGCTGACCAACCGCTGGCCCAGTTCTCAGCCTTGATTTCCTCCTCTGTTGGGTGGGGCTGGGACCTGCTCGTCCCACGTCAAGAGGGCTCCCCTCGGTTGAGAGGAGACCGTGCCCGCGGGAAGAGCCAGGACAGTCCCCAGGCGGGAGGCCGGTTGGGGTGTAGGGGCTGACACTGGCCGGGCAGGGTGGGGTGCCAGCCGCCCCCATCAGCGGCCCCTCTCGCCCCTCAGATCCCCCAGATCAGCTACGCCTCCACAGCTCCCGACCTGAGTGACAACAGCCGCTACGACTTCTTCTCCCGCGTGGTCCCCTCGGACACGTACCAGGCCCAGGCCATGGTGGACATCGTGCGCGCCCTCAAGTGGAACTATGTGTCCACGCTGGCCTCGGAGGGCAGCTACGGCGAGAGCGGCGTGGAGGCCTTCATGCAGAAGTCCCGAGAGGACGGTGAGTCTGCCGCGGGCTCCTGCTCAGGGCCAGGGCGGGGCTGTCCCCGCGGGGGCCGCTCCCGGTACCTGCTGTGGGCTCTCCTCCTAGCCCTGGGGCCCCCCTCATGGGCCTGAGCCTGTGGCCTCGTGGGTGGGCGGCTGGGTGACTCCTGGATGTGGGGGGTGGGCACGAATGGCTCCTGTGGACACGGCCAGGCAGATGGAGGAACCGTCCATATTCCGGGCACGGGAACCTGTTCTTGGGCAGAGAGGAGGGGAAGGATATGGGCATGGAAGGGGCCTTGTTCATGGGGGTCTTAGGGACCCAGGAGCCAGGGCCATCCTGGGAGCAAGGGTTTGTTTGCAGGACTGAGAATTCAGACTCCTTACAACTGAGCCATCTGCTCGGGGGAGGGGCAGGGGCCGCGGGTGGGGCTGTGTGGCCTCAGTGGGTGGCATCTGGGGGGAGGATGGGACAGTGGCTTGTGTCCTCGGATCCTCCCCACTTACTGCCAGCCCCCCTTCCCCCACGGAGCTCCCTGCACTCCCAAATTGCTGTCCTCAGAGTGATAAGGGTTTTAGTTATCAGTAAGTAACAAGAGGCTAAGACAGGGTCAGCTCCAGCAAGCCCACACTTGGGCCTCTGAGCTGGCCTTTCCGATGGCCCTCCTGGGGAGGGCAGTTGTGTGGGACAGTGGTGGGGGATGCGTCCAGGGCAGCAGATGGGCTCCTGGGTTGGGGGCTCCCGCTGGGTTGGCTGACTCAGGGCAGTGGGCTAGAGGGACGGCTCCCCTAGTGCGTGGGGCATGGAAGAAAGCAGGAGGGGTCCCCTCCCCTCCTGGTAGACACCCTCCCCGCAGAGGGAGCCCCTCCGCCTCCTCTCCCAAGGCCCTGCCACTAAATAGCTCGCTGTGGAGCCCTCGACCTTGGGGATGGCGTCTATATATTTATACCCGGATAACCCCAGGACTCTAATTGCTTCTCCTAAGGACCGCAGTGTCCAGAGGCGGGCGTCGGTAACACCCTGCGGGTATAATCCTGCTATAAATCTCGGATAAGCCCCTTTAATTGTACAGCAGAAGCCCGCGGGTGGTTGTAACCTGGGTGGTTGTAACCTGGCGGAGGGCGGCAGGGTGGTGGAAGTGGGGCAGGGCTGACGGATGGCTGTGGCTCCAGGCCCTCCGCCCCCCTGCCCTCTGCTCTAGCAGCTGGGCCTCCACGGAAGGAAGCCAGGGTGGACAGAGCCCACTCCCACCTGCAGGCAGGCTGGGCAGCATCAGACCCCAGTCCCCAGTCCCTCCCTCTGAGGGCCCGCCAGTCCTTGGTTCCTTTGCTCAGACTTGGGCTCCTCTCCGCACTCCATCCATCCTCCCCGGCAGGCTCCTCTCATCCTTGATGGCTTAAATCTTTTCCCAAACAAGCCCACGGGCTGTTTCAGCTGCAGCCTTGGGGACAGAGGGCAGTGGGACAGATTTGGGGACANGCACTCCATCCATCCTCCCCGGCAGGCTCCTCTCATCCTTGATGGCTTAAATCTTTTCCCAAACAAGCCCACGGGCTGTTTCAGCTGCAGCCTTGGGGACAGAGGGCAGTGGGACAGATTTGGGGACAGAGGTGCTGAATGGGGGCGGGACAGAGGTCCAGAATCTTAGTGTCCTGAGGGATCGGGAAGACAACCCCGGACTCACATGGCCCTCTCTATGCCCCTGCATGTCCTGAGCCCCCATTTATATCCAGTGTCCTGAGTCATCCGCCCTACCTGGTGAAATAGGTACCCCCATTGCACAGGGGAGGAAGCTGAGGCGCCGAGAGACAGAGACCACATAGCAGCTGGCGACAGGTCGCAGAGCAAGCGGCTCAGGATTTACAGGTTTTAACTGTGTCGTATTTTTGTCACTCTGCCTTCTGCCCATTTCCCAGCCACATAAACTGAGACCCGTGTGGACCAGCCCTGTGCAGGGGATGGGGGTATGACAGTCACACACACATACACACACGCGGGCACACACACACACACAGACACACGGGAACACACACACACACACACACCCCTTCAGCCTGGAGGGACACATGCTGTTGTAGGAGAGGCTTGGGATTGGGGTGAGGTCTGGGCATTGGGTTTTGGCTGAAGCTAAGGCTATTGTCTGAAGTTTCTGTGAGCATCTAATCAAGCATTGAGTATTTTCTAGAAAATAGAAAGACTACTTAAGATTTTGTAAAGGACTTCTAGAAAAATAAGAGCTCAGGGCCACAGCTGCGCCTTCACAGTGCCCCCTGCCCCCTGCACGCCATCCTGTCACCAAAGGTCTGGCTTCCCACTGGGCTGGACCTCCCGTGTCCACAGACCCCCGCAGCCCCAGTGGGTCTCCCTGCCCTGCCTGCCAAATGAAATTTGATTTGGAGAGCTGTCTTTAGAGAGTGAAAAGAAAAGGGGAGAAAAAGCCGCGCTTCAGCAGCCCAAATTGAAATCAGAATTGAGCGGCCAGCAGAAAGGGGCCGCTGTACCTTGTAGCCTAATCCCTGTGAGAGATTAGAGATATCTCTGTCCGTATATTGTATTGATTTGTCCTCTGAAGTATAAATCATCTTTGAGTTGCTCAGAGGCGCGCCAGAGAGTAGGGTGGTGGGGCGGGCTGAGGGTGCTGGTCCAGTGACAGCTGGGCCAACAAGCTCTGGGCGCCGACCGTGTGCTGGGCTCTGGGTCCTGCAGGGAGCATAATTATGCCCATTTCATAGATGAGGAAACTGAGGCCAGAGACAGTAGGTGGCTTTGCCAAGACCACATAGCCAGAATGTGGAGGAGCTGGGTTTGGAGCCAGCTCTGCCCTCTAGGTGGGGTGCTCCTGAGCACACAGCCCTGATGGGGCCTTTGGCAGAGGCCTTGGAGAAAGCCCCGATGCCACACTTCCTGCTGTCCATCGAAGTGGCCTCCTGCCCCCGCCACTGTATCGTGTGGACTCTGCCCTGAGCCAGCCAGGGCCTTAGACTGAAGCCTGCCCTGTGGCAGTCACGCTTATTGCGCGAATCCTGGTGACAACCTTGCGGGCCTGGTGTTTTGTCCTCTTTCACAGGTGAGGATGCCGAGGCTCAGAGGGGTGAGGTGCTTGCCTAGGCTCATACAGCGAGGTGCTGGAGCAACTGGGAGCCAGGCTGTCAGAGCTGGTGCCCCCACCCCAGGCTATCCGCCTCCCCCACACAGCGGTAGCAGCGTGTAGATAGGAGAGCGGCCGTAACAGGCAGACCTGGGCTCCGACTAGGCCACTCACTGGCCACGCGATCCTCGGAAAGGCACTCAGCAGCTCTTGGTTTTGATTTCCTCATCTGCAAAATGGGATAAAACTGGTTGTTATCAGAATTAAATGTGCTCCTGGCCCATGGAGGTGGGCACTCAGGAGCTCACATCAGAGGGTTACCATTAGGGGTCCTCCCTTGTGCTGCGTATTCCGGGGGAGGCCTGGGAGTGTTGGAAGGCCTGAGGGGGCCGTGCTGGGCCCTGCGTGGGGCTACAGGCCGTGTCCAGGGACAGGACGAGGGACAAGACCACGGGAGCCCAGGCCAGCCTGGTTCTTGAAGGAGAGCTGGTCTGCTGGCGAGAGGACAGCGGAGCGAGCCCGGAGGCAGCCAGGGCAGGACGTGTGTGTGTGTGTGTGGTACACTAGGTGATCTCTGGGCTTGTGCCCGGCGGGCCTGCCCTGATGCCTGTGTGAGGTGTGGGTGCGTGCCCCCTCTGTGTGCGGGGTGCTGCCTTCTCGCTGCAGGGCTTTCCCCTCTCTGCCATGTGGAGGCTGCCCGAGGGTGAGTTGAGTGGCAACAACCTGTCCTGGGATGAGGTATGCAGAGACCGTGTGAGTCACCCTGGAGGGGGACGCAGGCTAAAGAGAGTGATGGTGGGGCCCCGCCCTCAATGCCTCCCACCTCTGTCCCTGGTGCTCCCAGGGGCTGGGCTCTGGAGTGTGAACCTCTGCGCCCTCACAGCTTTTCCGTATCTGCAGGGGCCTGTGTGAGCCTGTTTACTTGTCCTGGTGCTCCATTTCACAGATGAGGACAACTGAGGCTCAGGAAAGTTGAGGAGCCTGTCTAAGGTCACAGGGAAGTTGAGTGTCAGAGCCAGGGCTCCTGTGTGGGTGACAGGTGAAGGGGTGGTTAGTAGGTAACATGTACAAAGCACCCCCANACAGATGAGGACAACTGAGGCTCAGGAAAGTTGAGGAGCCTGTCTAAGGTCACAGGGAAGTTGAGTGTCAGAGCCAGGGCTCCTGTGTGGGTGACAGGTGAAGGGGTGGTTAGTAGGTAACATGTACAAAGCACCCCCATGAACCAGACCCTGTTTTATGGGCTTCATAACTCATTTATCTTTCAGGACAACTCCATTATATAGAGGGCCATGCTGAGGCTCAGAGAGGTTAAGTAACTCTCCTGAGGCTACACAGCTGGCGGGTAGCAGGAGGGGAATGAATCCAGCCTGGCTTCCCCATCTCTGGTGCGTGGGACTGTGAGGACACAGGTCAGCTCTCGGCAGGGGCCTCTCTGTGGGGTCCCCTGGGGGGTCTGGTACTCCGGCGAGTGATTCCAGCTCCCTGGGCACATCTAGGCCTGTGCTCCTACGGTGGGAAGGAGGTGGCCTTCCTGAGTGTGGCAGGAGGAGGCGTGGGGGCCTTAGGAGGATGCCTTGTCCCTCGCACGGTGGAAAATTCTAAAGCCTTGGCTCCCTGCCGTGTCCCCGCGTCCCCCATTGGTATTCCGGAGACGCGGGTGCGTCAAGCTGTTGCTGCTCTGACCTCCAGCTCCAGCTCCCCGGGCGGAGCGTCGGACCTGCATTTAGATGGCCCCTGTCCACGCGGCTGGCTGGCAGGGCTGGCAGCTGGAGTCCCAGGGCTGGGGCACCTCTTCCCTCTGGCTCAGCGACATCTCTAGACTCAGCTTCTCGGGCTGTAAACGGAGGGTCTGAGGGGCTAAGGGAAGAGCTCGGCCACCTGGAAAGAGCTGTGCTGCTTGGGGGTGGGGGGACCTGGTGCTGCTCATTTTTCTGGGAGAGCAGAGAGGAGGTTTGCCCCAGGACACCCCCAGGACCCAGAACCCCCAAAGGGGAGGCCACTGGAAGTGCCTGCTCCCCTTCCTGCTGCCCACCACGCCACCCCCCACCCCAGAGCTTGTCTCCTTCCGCTCTACTTCCAGTCTCTGCTGCAATCGCAGCAGCCTCCTTGCGGCCCCTCTGACACTCCAGGCACAAGCTGACCTCAGGGCCTTTGCACTGGCTGCTCCCTCGGCCCGGAAAGCTCTCCCCGGCAGTCTAGGTGGCCTCCTCCTCAGGGCATTTGGCTGCCTTCTCAGCTGTGCACGCTTCAGAGGCAACTCTCTGTGTCCCAGTGTGTCCCCAGCTCAAAACTCTCTATTCCCTCTTTCCTGCCCTGTTTTTAAAGACTCTTGTCTTCTTTCTTTCTTTCACTTGCCTGTGTTGGGTCTTAGTCCCGGCACACAGGATCTTCACTGTATCATGGGAGATCTTTAGTTGCGAAGCATGGACTCTGGTTTTGGCTCACGGGCTTAGTTGCCCTGCAGCATGTGGGATCCTGGTTCCCTGACCAGGGATTGAACCCACGTCCCCTGCATTGCAAGCCAGACTCTCCACCACTGGACCACCAGGGAAGTCCCCTGTTTTTCTCTATTGCACTTAACAAGTACACTTTTATTTGTTTATGGTCCGTGACAGCAGAGGTTTTTTTTTTTTTTGCCTGTTTTGTTCTCTGGTGCCCCTCCTCCCCAGCCTCTAGCATAGTCCCTGGCACAACATTCACTCAATGTTGGTGGGATGGGTGATTGATCGCAAAATNTTTTTTTTTTTTTTGCCTGTTTTGTTCTCTGGTGCCCCTCCTCCCCAGCCTCTAGCATAGTCCCTGGCACAACATTCACTCAATGTTGGTGGGATGGGTGATTGATCGCAAAATTCAGCCAGCTATTCCCTTCGTAAGCCCTTCTTCCTATCCAGGCCTGAAAGGTTGCTCTTGCAGTCCACAGAAAGGGAGACTGAGGCTGACAGAGCACGGGCTTCTGGGGTCGGGCTGCCCTGGGACCCTCTCTTCTCCTCTGCGCTCCAGCTACCCCCAACCCTATCCTGACCCACCGAGGACAGAAATCCTTCCCACTGCAGCGCCTGCCTTGGGATGCTTCATCGTGGCGTGCTGCCTGCCCCAGAGGACAGGAATAGGAAGACAGCCTTCCAGACCCTGCTCGAGTCTCCCTGCTGGCCTGGACTTCACGGATCTATTTCACATCCGCTGGGGTACTTAGCCCCCGTGTGAGGAGAGGAGCGAGGATGTGGGCCCTACTGGCTCCCAGCGGGCGTGGGAAGAGCAGTGTCCAGTCAGACCTGGCACCCTGCCCTCCTGCAGGAGGGGCCGGGGAGACTCTGGTTGAATAAGTGAATGAAGGGATGTGATGATGCGTGTGTGGTGAAGAGAGAAATTCCAGGGCCGCAGGGGGCCCCGCCCAGCAGGGCCTGCAGGAGGGGCACGCTTGGATAAGTGGAGAGGAAGGAGGGGGCGTGCCAGGTGGGGGAACAGCGTGAGCAGGGGCCTGGAGGAGGAGGGAGCAGGCAGATGGGACCCCAGTGAGGGGCCTGGCCTGGTCCTAGTGGCTGTGGAATGGGGGCCCACGTGAGGCGGAGCTGAGCGGTTTCAGGCCAACCTTGCCTTTAACAATATTTTTGGCCCTTGGAGTTGGTGTGTCCACTTGCTATGTCCAAATTCCTTAGGGCCCTGGGGAGTCTTTTCTGCCCATCGCGGTGGCTCTGAGCCAAGGCTCCCTGCAGACTTGCTGACCCACGCAGGCCTGTGATCTTCCCCTGGGGTTGGCCTCCTGGGAACCCCAGTCACCCCTGCCCCAGTGCCTGCTGAATTTCCCCTCTTCCTCTCCTACTTGGCTGGGACCCTTGAGGCCAGGGAAGGGTAGGACCCCTCCCTCCTTGCCCCTTGCCCTCCCTCGCACACGGTGGGGCCTCCGCAGATGTGTGTAGGATGAACAGAGGAGCAGCCCTGTGCTCTCAGGCAGGTCACTGCCCTTCTGGGCCTCCGTCTC
>SJYS01019801.1:14562-27421 GCA_006410695.1 Philantomba maxwellii
TGTATATTACCACCCTGAAACTATGTATTTTATGTGTCTATCCATCTTTGAAGAGTAGTGAAACTCATATTAATTGCATGTTGTTTAATACATACAAAGTAAAACACATCAAAGCACATTTCCCCCAAAGACCTCTCTAATTCAATAATAGAAGAATTCTTGTAATAATATTCTTTAAACGTGTGTAAGTTATTGACATCCATTGTTGAATGAAATAAAGAGAATCAGAATGAATGCCTTTAGAGGGCAAATATATCTTAATGATTGTCATAGTGAGATTAATGGCATGTCTTTATTGATAACAATTCAATTTCTATTCCAAATTATAGGCAACTCACAAAATAACACTCAATGAAAGTGTTAGAAAATAAAGACATAGTATATCTAATTGACATTTCACATTATGATTGTTTAATTATCATCCCCAAAATGTTCATTTAGACATATTTTGGAATGATAATTAAAATTAAATCATGTCTTATTGACACTGGGCAAGCTAGTTACTTCCTATTTCTGTAAAACGAATAAATTAACATGGAAGATTAGCATTAGTAACTTTGGAATCTTTTTCAAAGAGAAGATTTATCTTTTCTTCTTTATGGAGTTGATATTATGAAATACCTGTATACATTTTGGGTTTTTTCTCAAGGACAATAAAATATAAAGAAGATTACTAACTCTTGAGGTTAGGAAGTAAAGCAATGTGACTTCCATAGTTGAAACAAAAATATCATTGAAAATTTAATTGTGTGAAATTGAGCATTTCACTGTGAAATTGCGAATGTCCATAATTTTAGTCATCACTTCCCAAAGATTTAGTCATAACATTTCTTACAAGACTTCAGTGTAATGTCATGTCTCCTAGAATGGGCTCCAACAAAACAGAACTCAAGTTATCTTTAATATTTTATTCAGTTTTGAACTATTAATTCCTGAGAAGCAGAATTTATGAAGAGATAAGAACAAATAGCACATCTTATATCTAAACAATGATCCATGTTTTCCTTCTATNTGCAAAGAGCTGACTCATTAGAAAAGAGTCTGATGCTGGGAAAGATTTAGGACAGGAAGAGAAGAGGGCAGCAGAGGATAATATGGTTAGATGTCATTACCAACTCAACGGACATGAGTTTGAGCAAACTCCAGGAGACAGTGAAAGACAAGGAAGCCTGGCATGCTGCAGTCCATGGAGTTGAAAATGTCAGACACAACTGAGCTACTGAACAATATCAATATGAACACAAAGTCAAGTCTCATGGCAAAACTCTGGGGGAAAATCATTTATAGAGCACAGATTTCAGAGTGAGCAAGTGCTGGGTTTAAATCCTATCTTTGGCGAGTACTTGCCGACTTCATATAATTTACATATGACTTTCTATAACTTAAACTCTGTAAGTAGTATATGTATCAGTACCATGGACTTAGCACTTCCCTGGAAACTCAGTGGTAAAGAATTGACCTGCCAGTGCAGGAGAACAGGGTTTTATCCCTGGTTTGGAAGATCCCCTGGAGAAGGAAATAGCAACCCTCTCTAGTATTCTTGCCTGGAAATTCCATGGACAGTGAAGCCTAGTAGTCCATGAGGTCTCAAAAGAGATGGACATGACTTAGAGGCTAAATAACAACAACAATGGACTTAACGCCTACTTTCAATAATTGGAATAACAACACGCTGTGACAAATGTGGGACACCTCAAGAAGAGCTGGACAACAGACATTAAAAAGTATTATCTTTACTTATAATAGAAGGAAAACATGGATCATTGTTTAGATATAAGATGTGCTATTTGTTCTTATCTCTTCATAAATTCTGCTTCTCAGGAATTAATAGTTCAAAACTGAATAAAATATTAAAGATAACTTGAGTTCTGTTTTGTTGGAGCCCATTCTAGGAGACATGACATTACACTGAAGTCTTGTAAGAAATGTTATGACTAAATCTTTGGGAAGTGATGACTAAAATTATGGACATTCGCAATTTCACAGTGAAATGCTCAATTTCACACAATTAAATTTTCAATGATATTTTTGTTTCAACTATGGAAGTCACATTGCTTTACTTCCTAACCTCCAAGAGTTAGTAATCTTCTTTATATTTTATTGTCCTTGAGAAAAAACCCAAAATGTATACAGGTATTTCATAATATCAACTCCATAAAGAAGAAAAGATAAATCTTCTCTTTGAAAAAGATTCCAAAGTTACTAATGCTAATCTTCCATGTTAATTTATTCGTTTTACAGAAATAGGAAGTAACTAGCTTGCCCAGTGTCAATAAGACATGATTTAATTTTAATTATCATTCCAAAATATGTCTAAATGAACATTTTGGGGATGATAATTAAACAATCATAATGTGAAATGTCAATTAGATATACTATGTCTTTATTTTCTAACACTTTCGTTGAGTGTTATTTTGTGAGTTGCCTATAATTTGGAATAGAAATTGAATTGTTATCAATAAAGACATGCCATTAATCTCACTATGACAATCATTAAGATATATTTGCCCTCTAAGGGCATTCATTCTGATTCTCTTTATTTCATTCAACAATGGATGTCAATAACTTACACACGTTTAAAGAATATTATTACAAGAATTCTTCTATTATTGAATTAGAGAGGTCTTTGGGGGAAATGTGCTTTGATGTGTTTTACTTTGTATGTATTAAACAACATGCAATTAATATGAGTTTCACTACTCTTCAAAGATGGATAGACACATAAAATACATAGTTTCAGGGTGGTAATATACAATTATTCGATATCAGACATTAGTAAAATGACTGAGATATATATTTCCATATCATCCCTATGTAAGAAATCGCGGTTGTTGTTTTTGTATTATCATGGCCTTCAAATTGTTTCTCATATGTTCTGTCCTATATACTTATTTCTAGCATTCTTCTTGAATTATACAGGGGGAAAAATTCATTTCTGATTAGATGGGTGTTGGACATCTAATCAATTAAATTCCAGAGATAATTTGGAAAGAAAGTAAAAATCTACACAGCTTGTTGCATTTTTGATGGGCTATCAGGTTCAGGACTTCCATTTAGAAACACTCATGAGAAAATGTGTGTGTGTGTGTAGCCAATGAGCAGAGAAATGGAAACACAGATCTAGATATAAGGTGTGTTGTTCTTGTTGATCAGTCACTAAGCTGTGTTGGACTGTTTTGTGGCCCCTTGGACCATAGCCCGCCAGGCTATTCTGTTCATGAGATTTTCCAGGCAAGAATACGGGAATGGGTTGCCATTTCCTTTTCCAGAAGATCATCCTGAACCAGGGATTGATCCTGGGTCTCCTGCATTAGCAGGTGGATTCTTTACCGCTAAGCTGCAAGGGAAGCCCCAGATATATAGATAAATATTTTGAAAGAGAGAGCTATAAATGTATTATATACATGAATACTTGTTCCAGTCTACTATTTTCCCTTTACTTGGATTACTTTTCTGTAAATTATTGCCAAAATTGGAAATGGAATTCAGCATATATAGATTTTTAACCTACAATTTAGCCCTCAGAATTTCAATGTATGTTTGCTTTGTTATTGGGTGGATGGGAAATTGTAAATAACAAAGAAAATTTTAGACTGCTTGAAACACCAATTTTGAACAGAGAAAAAAATGTAGATTGTGGCTTATCTGAGTTGATCCTGTCTCTTATACACATCTCATTGTTGAATGAAATAAAGAGAATCAGAATGAATGCCCTTAGAGGGCAAATATATCTTAATGATTGTCATAGTGAGATTAATGGCATGTCTTTATTGATAACAATTCAATTTCTATTCCAAATTATAGGCAACTCACAAAATAACACTCAACGAAAGTGTTAGAAAATAAAGACATAGTATATCTAATTGACATTTCACATTATGATTGTTTAATTATCATCCCCAAAATGTTCATTTAGACATATTTTGGAATGATAATTAAAATTAAATCATGTCTTGTTGACACTGGGCAAGCTAGTTACTTCCTATTTCTGTAAAACAAATAAATTAACATGGAAGATTAGCATTAGTAACTTTGGAATCTTTTTCAAAGAGAAGATTTATCTTTTCTTCTTTATGGAGTTGATATTATGAAATACCTGTATACATTTTGGGTTTTTTCTCAAGGACAATAAAATATAAAGAAGATTACTAACTCTTGGAGGTTAGGAAGTAAAGCAATGTGACTTCCATAGTTGAAACAAAAATATCATTGAAAATTTAATTGTGTGAAATTGAGCATTTCACTGTGAAATTGCGAATGTCCATAATTTTAGTCATCACTTCCCAAAGATTTAGTCATAACATTTCTTACAAGACTTCAGTGTAATGTCATGTCTCCTAGAATGGGCTCCAACAAAACAGAACTCAAGTTATCTTTAATATTTTATTCAGTTTTGAACTATTAATTCCTGAGAAGCAGAATTTATGAAGAGATAAGAACAAATAGCACATCTTATATCTAAACAATGATCCATGTTTTCCTTCTACTATAAGTAAAGATAATAATTTTTAATATCTGTTGTCCAGCTCTTCTTGAGGTGTCCCACATTTATCACAGCGTGTTGTTATTCCAATTATTGAAAGTAGGCGTTAAGTCCATTGTTGTTGTTGTTTAGCCTCTAAGTCATGTCCATCTCTTTTGAGACCTCATGGACTACTAGGCTTCTCTGTCCATGAAATTTCCAGGTAATGATACTAGAGAGGGTTGCTATTTCCTTCTCCAGGGGATCTTCCAAACCAGGGATAAAACCCTGTTCTCCTGCACTGGCAGGTCAATTCTTTACCACTGAGTTTCCAGGGAAGTGCTAAGTCCATAGTACTGATACATATACTACTTACAGAGTTTAAGTTATAAAAAGTCATATGTAAATTATATGAAGTCGGCAAGTACTCGCCAAAGATAGGATTTAAACCCAGCACTTGCTCACTCTGAAATCTGTGCTCTGTAAATGATTTTCCCCCAGAGTTTTGCCATGAGACTTGACTTTGTGTTCATATTGATATTGTTCAGTAGCTCAGTTGTGTCTGACATTTTCAACTCCATGGACTGCAGCATGCCAGGCTTCCTTGTCCTTCACTGTCTCCTGGAGTTTGCTCAAACTCATGTCCGTTGAGTTGGTAATGACATCTAACCATATTATCCTCTGCTGCCCTCTTCTCTTCCTGTCCTAAATCTTTCCCAGCATCAGACTCTTTTCTAATGAGTCAGCTCTTTGCATTAGTTGGACAAGTTACTGGAGCTTCAACCTCAGCATCAGTCCTCCCAATGAATATTCAGGATTGATTTCCTTTAGGATTGACTGGTTGGATCTCCTTGCAGTCCAAGTGACTCTCAAGAGTCTACTCCAACACCACAGTTCAAAAGCATTGATTCTTTGGTGCTCAGCCTTCTTTATGGTCCAAAACTCCCATCCAGACACGACTACTGGAAAAACCACAGCATTGACTATACTGAACTTTGTCGAAAAAGTGATATCTCTGCTTTTGAATATGCTGTCTAGGTTTATCATAGCTTTTCTTCCAAAGGGCAAGCATCTTTTAATTTCAGTAGAGAACTTAAAGTCTGTGGCTCACTTTACTTATTTCTGAAACAGGTTAATTAGTAGCATGTGCTCTACAGGAATGATATACATTAAATGTGATGATTTATAGAAACTGCTTAGAAGAGTGTTGGGCATTTAGGAACCACTCAAACTCCTGCTCTTCATTCACCTCAGCCTGCTTAAATGAGATCTTTTTTCCCCTCTATGCATGTCCTTAGTTAATGATGCAGAAAGAGGTGGCGCCTCTTCTGCAGCAAAGCAGAAGTCACTGCTATTGCTGAAAAGATTATTCAGCAGGTTAATGACACCAGCCTCCTTCCTGGGACCTAAGCTCTGGTGTCAAGATTGGTGTCTTTGTCCAGAGGTCATCTATCTGTGCTGATCTTGCCTGTGTCTGACAAGCTCTTTAATGGAGAACTGGCTTCCCTGGTGGCTCAGAGGTTAAAGCATCTGCCTCCAATGCGGGAGACCCAGGTTCAATCCCTAGGTCGGGAAGATCCCCTGGAGAAAGAAATGGCAACCCACCCCAGTATTCTTGCCTGGAGAATCCCATGGATGGAGGAGCCTGGTAGGCTATCGTCCACAGGGTTGTAAAGGGTCGAACATGACTGAGCAACTTCACTTTCACTAGACCTGAGCGTATCTGTACCCCAAAGCCAGCAGTTAGCGCTGACGCTGGGCTTGTTTACCTTAGTTTGTATCGTTATGTCTACCAAACAATTAGACACAAAGGCAGTTGTATGTATTATTTGAGCCTTCTATTGCACTGGGGACTTCCCAGGTGGCACTAGTGGTAAAGAGCCCTTCTGACAATGGAGGAGATGCAGGAGACACGAGTTCGATCCCCGTGCTGGGAAGATCCTCTGGAGGAGGAGTGGCAACCACTCCAGTATTCTTGCCTGGAGAGTCCCATGAACAGAGGAGCCTGGTGGGCTAGAGTCCATGGGCTCGCAAAGAGTCAGACACGACTGAATGAATGAGCGCCCTGCACACTGAACTGACAGTTCTCCTCAAAGGTAAGGAGGTAAGGAGTTGAAGAGGAGACGAAATTATTTATTTCTTCAGAGGACACAATGCAAACAATTTATTGTCAGGTATATAGTGAAAAAGTGACTCCTTGAACCAAGAAAAGCTAAAGTAAAAACTTACCAGATTTTTCTGAAGTTTATTTACAAGTCATTGTTTTGTGAAATTACTTTTGCAAGTATTAATAGATGGTCATCTCTTGTATTTTCCATCTCACCTCTTTTTCCACAGCTACTTGGGAGTAACTGAAGGTACAGTAAACTTAGATATGCTCACTATTAGTCTTCTCTGAAAGGCATTTGCAAAATTATGCTTTGTTTTTGTGTCTGTTAAATTGCAGTTTTCACTGAACATTACCTAATGGTAATCCTCTACACTCTATAAACTTGTAACAATCCTTCATAAGCTAACACCTCATTAACCCAGCATCTTGATTCAGAAGAGTGCATAATTCAAAACAACTGCTATTCCCTAGCCAAATAAAATTTCTCTTATTATCAAACAAAATATTGGGAAATCCAAACTGGCTAATTAAAGCTATTTTTTTTGGTTCCATGAATTTTTATTTTAATGAGGTTTTACAAAACTGGACTTGCATATTTCTACCATAGAGATCCAACTACTTCACATATAAATCTCTTTANTTGCTCATGTTCCCATGTTTGTATGGCTCCTTAATACATACACATGTGTAGATACATGTACACATCATAAAACTGAATCATATTATACCTACTGGTCAGTAGTTTGCTTTTCAGACTCTGTAGTTGATTGCTGCACTCACAAAAAATAATTGATGCATAATTATTTTTTTTAATTCTGAATAACATTCTTGCCATTGATATATTATGAATTATTCCATAATCAATAGTAAAATAGATGGCCATATGTATTGAATTTCTGATTTAAAGGAATTTTGTTTCTATAGTAGACTCCTAATACTGATTAGATGTGTATAAGAGACAGTGTATAGTTGCATAGTTGATAAATTTTTCTGAGTTACTAAATATAATATTTTAAAGAAACATGTTAATATCATGAGTGGCTTAGTTCTTAAGAATCAAATTAATCAACAGTAGACATTTTCATGGCACTATTCTTCCAAAAATTCCATATTTTTATCTATAATATCCAGAATACATAGCTAGAATTTTGCATATAATTGATTTAAAATACTTATTGGTTGAATATGTTAATGAATCTTGGAATGACAATTTATTATAATTTTACTCTATACAAAGTGCCAAATTCTGCTGAGAATTCTTATAGTAGATATTTTGTGATATAGATGAATATCCTAAAAAAATGTTAAAAAAAAAAACAAGAAAATTCCTGGTGGTTCAGTGGTTAAGACTCCTCCATTCCATTGCAGAGGCCATGGTTTCAATCCTTGATGGTGGAACTAAGATCCCACACGCCCTGGGGGCATGGCCAAAAAATACATATTATAAAATTATAAAAATACTTAAAAATTTTAAAATGTCAAAAAACATACGTAAGACAAATGAAACAGATCATGGCAAATGCCATAACAGAGACCTGACAGAATGCAAGAAGTTAGGGAAGACAAAGTAACTGTGGCTCAGGAAGTCTCGAAAGGCCATTAGTGAAATTGAGAAATGTTAGTGAGGGCAAAAAGACAAGACATAAAAGCCAGAATTTGCATTTTTTTCAACACAGATGGGGGAAAAAACAGGCAGGCTAAAATTGAAAATTTACAAAGGGTTTATATGATGAGAAAGTATTTTCTCATTGATGAGCTACAAGTAGCAATTTTCTGGAGCTCCTAATTTTATATAAATATGAAAAGGTGAACTTACGTATACTTTTGGGCTTCCCTTGTGGCTCAGCTGGTAAAGAATCCGCCTGCCATGTGAGAGACCTGGGTTTGATCCCTGGGTTGGGAAGATCCCCTGGAGAAGGGAAAGGCTACCCACTCCAGTATTTTGGCTTGGAGAATTCCATGCACTCTATAGCCCAAGGGGTTGCAAAGAGTTGGACAGGACTGAGTGACTTTCACTTTCATATATGCTTCTATTCTGCTTAAATAATTTTTATGTTCTTTTTAAATTCAATTTTTATTATTTGGCTTCTCTCATATCTATTTCTCTTCCTTTCTCAGCACTCTAGCCACAGATCACTCCAAGCAGCAAATGTGAATCTCTAATAGGCATTTGCTCATGTTCCCATGTTTGTATGGCTCCTTAATACATGCACGTGTGTAGATACATGTACACATCATAAAACTGAATCATATTATACCTACTGGTCAGTAATTTGCTTTTCAGACTCTGTAATTGATTGCTGCACTCACAAAAAATAATTAATGCATAATTATTTTTTTAATTCCAAATAACATTCTTGCCATTGATATATTATGAATTATTCCATAAAAAATAGTAAAATAGATGACCATATATATTTAATTTCTGATTTAAAGGAATTTTGTTTCTATAGTAGACTCCTAATACTGATTTTTGCTTTCCAAAATATTCTACCTCCTGCAGTTTCCATAGGCACTGTGTCATGCTCCTTAATCCACCATCAGCTTCAGCTGTGTAGCTTTTTTCTTTGTTTGTTTGTTTAATAAGGGATAAAATGGTGTGTGTTGCGTTACTTTGAAGATCCNTTTTTTTTTATAATTATCATTCTGATTGTTGTGAGGTGATACCTCACTGCAGTTTTGATTTGCATATCTCCAATAATTAGTGATGTTGAGCATTATTTCAAGTGTTTATGGACCATCTGTGTGTCTTCTTTGGAGAAATGTCTGTTTAGGTCTTGTGCCCATTTTATTTATTGGGTTTTTTTCTTTTTCTGATTCAGAGCTGTATGAGCTGCTTATATATTTTAAAGTTTAATCATTTGCAATTATTTTCTTCCATTCTGAGGGTTGTCTTTTAATCTTGTTTTTTATTTCCTTTGCTGTAGGAAGCTTTGAAATTCAATTAGTTACATTTACTTAGTTTTATTTCCATTACTCTAGGAGGTGGGTTAAAGAGGATCTTGTTGTGTTTCATGTCAAAGAAAAACATGCCTATGTTTTTCTCTAAGAGCTTTATAGTTTCTAACCTTACACTTAAATCTTTAATCCATTTTAAGTTTATTTTTGTGTATGGTGTTAGGAAGTGTTCTAATACCATAATGATCCAGCCATCCTTACTGAGCATATACAAGGAGAGAGCCACAATTCTAAAAGACACATGCACCTCAATGTTCATAGCAGCACTATTTACAATACCCAGGGCATGTAAGCAAGCTAGATGTCCATCTACAGATGAATGGATAAAGAAGATGTGCTATGTATACACAATGGTGTATTACTCAGCCATAAATGAATCTGAGTCCATTCTAGTGAGATGGATGAACCTAGNCTAAAAGACACATGCACCTCAATGTTCATAGCAGCACTATTTACAATACCCAGGGCATGTAAGCAAGCTAGATGTCCATCTACAGATGAATGGATAAAGAAGATGTGCTATGTATACACAATGGTGTATTACTCAGCCATAAATGAATCTGAGTCCATTCTAGTGAGATGGATGAACCTAGAGCTTGTTATACAGAATGAAATAAGTCAGAAAGGGGAAAACAAATATCACATATTAATGCATATATGGGTTTCCCTGGTGGCGCAGAGGTTAAAGCGTCTGCTTGCAATGTGGGAGACCTGGGTTCGATCCCTGGGGCAGGAAGATCCCCTGGAGAAGGAAATGGCACCCCACTCCAGTATTCTTGCCTGGAGAATCCCACGGACTGGGGAGCCTGGTGGACTACAGTCCACAGGGTCGCAGAGAGTCGGACACGACTGAGCGACTTCACTTTCATGGAGTCTAGAAAAATGTTATTGATGAATCTATTTGCATGGACGGAATGGAGACTCATATATAGAGAACAGAATTGTGAACACAGCAGGGGAAGGAGAGACTGGGACAAGTGGAGAAAGTAGCATTGACATATACACATTATCATGTGTAAAATAGATAGCTGGTGAGAAGTTGCTGTATAATACAGGGAGCCTAGGATGGTGTTCTGTGATGACCTAGAGGGATGGCATGGAAGGAGGGAGTGAGGCTGAAGAAGGAGGGGATATATATATATAATTATGGCTGATTCACATTGTTGTATGGCAGAAACCAACACACCACTGTAAAGCTATTTTCCTCCAATCAAAAAATAAATTAAAAAAAGAACGAAGGATTTATATTAGCTTTTGCTTTTCTCTGTAATTTTGCAAAACCTATTATTTATCTTTTGTATTAAATTTTGACAGAGAAGCACCTTGTGTAGGTAGCTTTGAACTTTCAGCTTCAGTTAAAAAGTTCTTCCCACCTATTTGTGCTCTTGATTGTACAAATATTCTCCTGGATTTTCTCACAAGGGTTTTCAGGGTTTTTTTACTTTTATTATAGAGGAGGCTTTAATTAATCTAGAGTTTATTTTTGCACAGTGATATGTGTGAGTACAGTTTTACTTTCTTCCCAGGGGATGCTTAAATGTGTCAGCTTCATTTATTTCTTTGTTTTGCTTCATATTTAGCTTTCTCCCCCTTACTTTTTTTTTCTTCTCTGGTGGCTCAGATGGTAAAGCATCTGTCTGCAATGTGGGAGACCTGGGTTCGATCCCTGGGTTGGGAAGATCCCCTGGAAGAGGGAATGGCAACCCACTCCAGTGTTCTTGCCTGGAGAATCCCCATGGACAGAGAAGCCTGGTGGGCTACAGTCCATGGGGTTGCAGAATGTTGAATACAACTGAGCAACTAAGCATAGCACCCTTACTTTTACTTGCCTAGGAGAAAGGTAAGTCGCTTTTACTCATAACTCCCACAGGAATTATGACTGTGAGTCTGGGTTTTTAGAAAGACTGACCCTGCCTCTTTTCTTTCTACCTTTGCAACAGGCAGTAAGTTGCTTACCTTTAATTTTTATTTCCTTATTATTGAAATGGGTCAGGTGATACTTGTTAATGTTGCTATGAAGATTAGATAATACATGAAAAGTTAGCATACAGTTTCAATTTTCCCTTCTGCATCAACTCTTATCAACTATTCTTTATTACCATTAATCTGGTTATGTCTAGTAATTACAACTGAACAGTTAAAATGCTACTCTAAATTAATAAATTTGTTTCATTACCTAACTCTCAACATGCACTGTGGGAGTGTGTCTAATAAATTTGGAAGAAAAAATTCCCTTTTGCAAAGTGTCCAACTTCATTACAAAGAAGGGTCAAACCACATTACAACTGTTGATTCTCTTGACCACATTGGTTCAGTAAAGGGTTGATCTTTCACGCTCAGTTAGCTATGCCTATCCTAATGTTCCTAAGGTTATGCCAAAGTTTCTAAGGCTATTCCACTGTTCCTAAAACTATCTCACTGTTTCTAAGCCTATCCAAATATTAAGGTTAAACCAGAGTTCCTAATGCTGCCCTACCATTTCCAAGCTACCCAACTATTCATGAGACTATCTCACTGTTCATAAGCTTATCCAAATGTTCCCAAAGCTAACTTCATCTTCCTACGTCTGTCTCATATCATTAGTTCTAAGCCTGTACTAACATTGTAGGTACATATACTTTGTCTTAGTTCATTTCCTTTCAGTCACTCAGTCGTGTCTGATTCTTTGCAATCCCAAGCATGCCAGGGTTCCTGGTCCATCACGAACTCCTGTGGCTTATTCAAACTTACGTCTATCGAGTCAGGGATGCCATCCAACTATCTCATCCTCTGTCGACCTCTTCTCCTGCCTTAATCTTTCCCAGCATCAGGGTCTTTTCAAATGAGTCAGCTCTTCGTATAGGCGGCCAAGGTATTGTAGTTTCAGCTTCAGCATCAGTCCTTCCAATGAATATTCAGGACTGATTTCCTTTAGGTTGGACTGGTTGGATCTCCTTGTAATCCAAGGGACTCTCAAGAGTCTTCTCCAATACCATAATTCAAAAGCATCAATTCTTTGGTGCTTAGCTTTCTTTATAGTTCAACTCTCACATCCATACATGACTACTGGAAAAAACATAGCTTTGACTAGTGGACCTTTGTTGGAAAAGTAATGTCTCTGCTTTTTAATATGCTGACTAGGTTGGTCATAACTTTTCTTCCAAGAGGCAAGCATCTTTTAATTTCATGGCTGTAGTCACCATCTGCAGTGATTTTGGAACCCAAGAAAATAAAGTCTGTCACTGTTTCCATTGCTTCCCCATCTATCTGCATGAAGTGATGGGACTGGATGCCATGATCTTAGTTGATTGAATATTGAGTTTTAAGCCAACTTTTTCACTTTCCTCTTC
>SJYS01019801.1:40902-56703 GCA_006410695.1 Philantomba maxwellii
ACTGCCTTAGCCAACTCATTGTTTACAAAATCAGTGCTGTCATATGGATATGCTGTTGGCGTTCAGTCGCTCAGTCGTGTCCAACTCTTTGAAACCCCATGGACTGCAGCATGCCAGGCTTCCTTGTTCTTCACCATCTCCTGGAGTTTGCTCAAATCCATGTCCATTGGATCAATGACGCCATCCAGCCATCTCATCCTCTGTTGCCCCTTCTCCTGCCCTCTTTCTGACGTCATATGGATATGACTTCACCACAAAAGTACTTCACTTCACCTACTCGGTGTTCTTTCCAAAAATACATAACCCCCGTTTAACTGTGAGAAAAAACATCAAACCAAACCAGGTTGTAGGACATTCGGAGGGATCCCTGGCTAGTGTGCAAGTGCTTAAGTTAAAGAAGGAAAAACGGCTGTGTGGAGAGAGCTGGGGCACCAAGAGAAGGTCAGGAGAGGTAACACCCTTGAGTTCAGCCCAAAGGATGAGGAGGAACTTGGGCTTTCAGGGGAGCTGTGTTTTTCAGACTTAGGGAGGGGGCTGCACACCTCATCTAGCCAGAAAGGGGCAGAACTAGATTTGAATCCAGTTATCTGTCCTCACCACAACACTTCACCATCTGCAACCACCTGCGGATTGTATAGTACTATATTTAGAGACGAAGCCAGAGGGATCATCATCATTAGACTTGGGCACAACTACATTGCTTTCAGTGCTATTCAAGAGGTAATAATGACAGTGGCATTACTAAGAATCTGGTGAATGCATGAGGCTTCATTACAAAATTGGATGAGAGATAACAGGAGAACAATGACCTCATCCCTGACTTTCGCCAACATTCCCACTTTATTCCGCGATCAAACCAAGCAACAGCCGAGCTGCAAAACTGAATTGGTGCCAGTACTCAAACTCACTGTACTCCAGTACTCACTGTAATAATTATCATGTACAAGTCATCAGCTCTGCTTTTGAAACCATCTTATGGGGGTATGGTCTCAGTAGCACTTCAATTCACTTCTGGAGGTAAAAGGAACAAACCCCAGCATGAGCCCTTAGCTGCTGAACAGAGCTTCTAAATCTCCATGCATCTTCTGAGGCTCCTTCATCACTCCTCATTACTGCTTTATCAGAGTGCTTGAGGCCATATTGACTGCAAATGGTGGGTTCTGTCCTGAGTAATTGGCTTTGTGTAAACACAAACAGCCACAGATGGTCCTTGAGATATGATGATTCAATATCAGATGCATGCACTTGAATTAGTTAGAAATCATATCCATTATCAAAATACTTATATTCCCTTAAAATAATGAAAATACTTATTTCCATTATTTTACGGGATTGTAAGACCAACGTAATACTTTTTTTTCCCAGTATAATATTTCCTGAGTCAATTTAAAGTCTGATAGAAAAGATTAGAGATCCTTCATAATAAGAGCAACTATTCTTTTATTCACTAACATATTAATAAAATGTATGTATATGTGTGTATGGTCTTTCCTGGTGGTTCAGACAGTAAAGAATCTGTCTGCAGTGCAGGAGACCCAGGTTCAACCCATGTGTTGGGACGATCCCCTGGAGAAGGGAATGGCAACCCACTGTGGTATGCTTGCCTGGAGAAGTCCATGGACAGAGAAATATATGTTGAATGACAAGCATTATATACACACATCCTAGAGTGATAAATCACATGGTGCTCCAGGGTAGCTCTCTGGTCATTAAGCCAGAGGAAGAAGTAGATAAGTAACACCAAGTGATGTCAGGAAGACTTGACGCTGGGCATCCCCAGACTTGGCTTTAGGAAGAGAGTCCTCTGGAACCAGCGGACATATTGGACAATATCCACTGCAGGCCGGGGAAACTCAGTGTTCACGCTTCACTTTCTCCCTGCACACCCTGGGGTCTCAACTACTCTATGATGCATGGGGTTTCTGTTTGCTGGTGTCTTTCCTCTGGCTCCTGATTTAACTTATCTCTCGCCTTGTGGATCCAACACATCGTCTTCTTGTTCACAGCTTGCCTCCTTGCTAGACATTCCTCAGTCAGTTAACAGTGATCACATCATAATTGACACCTGCTGGAACTTACTATGCATAGAGAGGATCAGAGGAGGAGTCTAATCTGAGAATTATTAAGAAAGGCAGAAGTTAGTCCATATTTAATAAGTGTGGTGTGTGTATGTTTGTATGGGGAGATGTGTGTGTGTGTGTGTTAGCTGCTCAGTCATGTCTGACTCTTTGCAACGTCATGGACTGTAACCTGCCAGGCTCCTCTGTCCATGGGATCCTCCAGGCAAGAATACTGGGGTGGTTTGCCAGTCCTTTCTCCAGGGGATCTTACGGACACAGGGGTTGAACCTGCGTCTCCTGCATTGGCAGGCAGATTCTTTACCACTGAGCCATCTGGGAAGCCCTCCTATTAGGATGCTGCTGCTGCTGCTGCTAAGTCGCTCAGCTGTGTCTGACTCTGCCTGACCACAGAGATGGCAGTCCATTAGGCCCTGCCATCCCTGGGATTCTCCAGGCAAGAACACCGGAGTGGGTTGCCATAGGCTAGTGATTCTCAAAGAGTTGTCCTGATAGCAGCAGCAGCACCAAATATCTTTGTAGAAATACACCTTTTCAGGCTGCATCCCAGAGCCACTCTCTCAGACGCTGTGGATACAGAGACCGGCTGTGTGTGTCAGGTTGAACTCACCCTCCAGGGCATCACAGGCAAGTTCCAGGTGATCATGGCTGCTTTGGTCCAGGGTCAGAGAAGAATCCCTTGATGGAGAATCACTAAAACAGCCTCCTGTTACTCTCTTGTCACCTCTGCCTCAGCAAAGACTAATTTGAGGGTGGGGGAAGCACATCACAGACAGACTCATTACAGAAAATTTTGAAGCAGAGAAAATTAGAAAACTTTTCAAGGTCAGTCGGGGTCCCATCTCTCAAAGACAACAGGTGTTGGCCTCCTGTTTTTTCCATCCTAAAAAGACAAGGTGTTCTTTGCTGTGTCAGGCCTGGAGCAAAGGTTTAACTCATTGGTTGAACTGCAGGCACCTCTCACACTGGGATTCACTTGAAGCTCCAGNCAACAGGTGTTGGCCTCCTGTTTTTTCCATCCTAAAAAGACAAGGTGTTCTTTGCTGTGTCAGGCCTGGAGCAAAGGTTTAACTCATTGGTTGAACTGCAGGCACCTCTCACACTGGGATTCACTTGAAGCTCCAGAAACCATTCACGGTTTTGTTTTGCAAAATGCACTTTGCAAACAGCTTGTTTTTCTTGGAGAAACCCGAGGAGCCTGGCAGGCTACCGTCCATAGGGTTGCAAAGAGCCAGACAGCTGAAATGACTTAGCATGTGTGCAAGTGGGCAGACACGCTGTTTTCCTGCTTTCCATGGTCTCCTACAGGCGCTTGCCAGGTGGCGCTAGCGGTAAAGAATCCAGCTACCGATGCAGAAGACGCAAGAGATGCAGGAGATGGGGGTTCAGTTCCTGGGTCAGGAAGATCTCCTGGAGAAGGAAATGGCAACCCACTGCAGTATTGTTACCTGGAGCCTCCCCATGGACAGAGGATCCTAGCAGGGTACAGTCCACAGTGTCACAATGAGTTGGACACGACTGAGCAACTGAATAGCAAAGGTCTCCCTCAAATTATGTACACGGTCATCATCCATCTTATAAGTAACTCCTCATTCAAGCCGAAAGGATGTTTGTGCTGACTAGAAAGGAATGTTGACTCTGGTACTTTGTTGCCTTTGCACCTTATAAATAGAGGAGATTTCATAAAAGAAGCAGGGATGTTTAGGACTCCCTGACGCTTTTTGCAAGACAGGCTGTAAAGGGGAGGAAATACAGAGCCAAGGATGAAGTCACGCGCGGACCGCCATTTCTAGTCTTCCAGGCCTGGCTGGGCGGTGGGAGGGGGGACCCGTCGTGTTGTGCTGTGAATCTCAATTATTTCTCAGCTCTTGCCAGTGCCCTTTCTTCCCTTCTTCCTGCCCTCAGCAGTATTTGCCTCACGACTTCCCTCTTCTCCCTTTTCTTTTCTTCCAATTTCTCTCTCAGCTTCTTTTTCTCGTCCATAACCATTTTGTCCATTCAATGCAGAAAACACAATAACTATCTCTGTACCATCTCTCTCCTTTGCATTAATAAAAATACTCTATTTTGCCTTCATATCTTTGTTCTCTTTCACTTTCTTCCCAGCAAAGATGACTTCCTTTTAGATTAGTTTATGTGAAGGACTCAGAATATTCAGATGGACCTTACCCAATTTTCTTTTTCATTACTGACTTGGCCAAGTAAGATTTATAAGAGACCTACAAAGAACAGACTGAAAAAAAAGACCCTGTTTTTTATAAAGAAGAAATCAGTTTTCATGGTGACTGCTTAAATAAAATATTAAAAAATTTTCATCTCTAAATTTAAACATGCTTACGATCTGCTCACCTGAGTGTAGATACATTAGGTTGGCCACAATGTTTGTTCAGCTTTTCTGTAACATCTTATGAAAAAAACCCAAAAGAACTCTTTGGCTAATGCCTCAAAAGGCAGGAAAGCAAAAACAGAGCAATAGGACCCTTGATAGAGTGATGGACAGAATTTGCCATTACACATTTTATTGCCCTTTCCAGTCACAGGTAAATTCATGTGTATCCCTCCTATCCTGTTAATTACTTAAAGTGAGCTGCATGCAATATGTTTTTATCTCAGGTGCTTATTGATTGGACTTTGTTGGCTTTCTTATGATTTTCAAGACTAACTTATCATCCTTAACTTCTCATGAAATGGCATTTCAGATCTAACAGTTTAACAGAAGTCAAATTTTCCAACCCAGGTTTTCTCTATTAAAAATATATAATGTTTATATTTTTAAAGTATGAAATTGTCAATAATTTATATAGTGGATTGAAAGATAAGATACTACATAGCATTAACTGGGTAAAATGTTTTATCAATTAGGTTGCNACTTATCATCCTTAACTTCTCATGAAATGGCATTTCAGATCTAACAGTTTAACAGAAGTCAAATTTTCCAACCCAGGTTTTCTCTATTAAAAATATATAATGTTTATATTTTTAAAGTATGAAATTGTCAATAATTTATATAGTGGATTGAAAGATAAGATACTACATAGCATTAACTGGGTAAAATGTTTTATCAATTAGGTTGCATTTTGGTTTTCCTATCCTCATTCTGCTTCTAAAGTAAAGTGTCCTAAAATTAAACATAATCTTTCAAAGCAGAAATAGAGACACAGACATNTTTTTTTTTTTTCTAACTTGCTCCACTTGAGGTCTCTTTTTCCCAGGCTTTAGGGTTGTATTACCTCTTCCTTTTGGCTTTTGCTATTGGAGGGAAATGTTGGTTGGGTGGTTTGTGCTGATTTCTTGCTGGGGGTGACTTGTGCCTGTGTTCTAGTGGGAGGAAGTCAAGTAGGTAATTACAGAAAAAAAATACTGGGACATACACACACACACATCCACACATACAGTTATAACCAAATAGTTCTAAAGAAAAGAGTACACGAGATTGACTTGGTTGAATGAAGGAAATCAGAGGTGATATCAACCAACTAAAAGCAGAGTTAGTTAATGCTCAATATGGAAATCTGAGCATAAGGAGAGGCCCAACTGGGGAATACAGCATAGCGAGCTCAACAAGTTAACTTACTTGGTGAAAGAAGAAAGAGTGAAGCAAAAAAAGGGGAGAATAAAAAAGGAGAGAGAAAAGAAAGAGGAGAAGGGAGGGAAAAGAGGAAAAGAAGGCGTGGAGAAGAGGATTAAAAAATAAAAAAGAGAGAGAAAAGAAAAAATAGAAGAACAAAGATGGATAGACATATGTGGAAAAGATTTATATATATTCAGGAATATCTACAGTTGGAAAAGAACAGTAAGAAAATCAGTTGAATATATCAAAGCAAAATCCAAAAAACTCATCAAGAAAAAAAGGAAAAGAAAAAAAATTTTTTTAATGAATTTTTTTCTTCCTTTTTTTGACAAGAAACACAAAAAGGAAATTTCTACAGCACTGCAAAAGGCTAATATGGAGGTGGAAATATATAGGGGGACTAAACAGTGTGATTTATAAGAAAAAAAAATCTTAAAATGAATTTTTTTTTTTAACAAGGCAAACAAAGAGGAAAACTCCACAGCACCACAAAAAGCTAATGTGATGGTGGAAATATGTTGGGGAATAAGCAGTGTGATTTATAAGAAGAAAGAATCTTTAAATGAATTTTTTTTTTTTAATTTTTATAACAAGAAAAAGAGGAAAACTCCACAGCACCGCTAAAGTGAAGGTGGAGATATGTTGGGGGAATAAACAGTATGATTTATAAGTGGAAAAAAAGAGAGAGAGAGAAAAGAAAAATAAATTTTAAAAGGTTCTCAAGGCCGTCGCTCTTGGTTACCGAGTCTGCCCCTGTGGGTGCGGTTGGCTTAGGGCCCCCCGATGTCTTCCTGGTTGGGGGAGCTTGTGCCTGTGTTCTGGTCGATGGAGCTGGATCTCATCTCTCTGAAGAACAGTGCAGTGTCCAGTAGTGGGGTTTGGAGTGTCTGTGGGTTAAGTATGCCTTTGGGCAGTCGTTCTAGCTTTCCTGGTGTTCAGTTCAGTTCAGTGTGTCCGACTCTTTGTGACCCCGTGAACCGCAGCACGCCAGGCCTCCCTGTCCATCACCATCTCCCGGAGTTCACTCAGACTCGCGTCCATCGAGTCCGTGAGCCATCCAGCCATCTCATCCTCGGTCGTCCCCTTCTGCTCCTGCCCCCAATCCCTCCCAGCATCAGAGTCTTTTCCAATGAGTCAACCCTTCGCATGAGGTGGCCAAAGTACTGGAGTTTCAGCTTCAGCATCATTCCTGAAGCTTCTATTTCCACAGCTGCTTCAAAGGGGCCCTCTCAGCAAAACCGCAGTGCCGCCAGCCCCTGCCCGTCCCTGGGACCATGGCTGGTGCTTCTGTGCTCCGGTCCCGCCCTGCGCTGCTGGCCGAAACTCGCTAGGTGGGCGCCTGTGTGGGTCCTGCTGTGCCGTGGCGCCTTGGGTGGGCCTCCTTCAGCCCCTAAGCCCACCCTCCGCGTCGCGGGGTGCTGTGCGTTTGACTCATTTCCCGAGGTCCGGCCTCTGCGTCGCGGGGTTTGTGTGCCCTTGTTTTGTCTCACTGCCCACACTCTTTGTCTTGGGGGTTATTTGTTCCTCTTTTGGCTGTGCCGGGAGGGTCGTGTAGCATATAGCTTTTTATATGAAACTATCATTATCATTCATTTATAAGTAACCCAAAATTTCCATCTTTTCTTTTTAACTCAGAAATCAGATGTATAAAATAACAATCAAAAATAAAGGGGAAAAAAGGGAAGATCAGCGGAGGAGGCAGAGGAATAGGGAAAAGAAATATCAGAGAAAGCACCTAGGGGATGTTACTATTTCTACCATGAGGTAGAACTGTCTCTAGGTAAGTGCTCCTACTAAATTTTGACTCATTATAAGAAAGATCTTTGTGAAATTCAAGGTTGTCCAAAAAATGAAATGACCTGGCTTTTAAGAAAGTGAGTCTCTATTACAGGAGCCGTTCACACAAAAGAATGGGTGATCGTTAAGACAAGGATATTGTGATAAGGGATTCAGACATGAAGTAGAGGAAATTCCCTGGCTATCCAGTGGTTAGAACTCCATGCTGCCATTGCTGAGGACCTGGGTTGAAACCCTGGTCAGGGAGTTAAGATGCCTACAAGCTGCACAAGGTAGCCAAAAATAAATAAATAGGTACATGGAGTAAATTATTTTCAAGATCTTTCTTACCCAGCATTCTATCATACAATTTACTATAAAGTAAGACAAATGGTACAACAAAACTATTTTTAATTCAAGTAAATCCCCCACTGCAATAAACTCAATAGGAAATCAAGAATGCTTTATTGAAATGTAATTGTGTTAAAATTAATAGCTTTCTTAAAACCACATTCCTAATCTTCAGGAGTTGTAGAATAAACAGATGAGATAAAGTTTCTCTATAGTTTATTAATAAGTCAAAAGAAGAAATTTTTTTTAAAAAGAGAAGTATCATAAACATTTTCTTTTTCTTAGTTCCGGAGTCTTTAGCACAGTTTTCCCTGATAGTTACTGATTTGGGGTTAATGGCTGTGATGTTCAAGATGTTGATGGAATCTAAAAATATAGATGCCACCTCAAAACACAATAAATAAATTATAATCTACTCAGCTATAGCTCAGGTAAAATTATCCACTTTTGCCTTTATTTCTGCCCCTAGACCGTCACTCAAACCAGGGTATTTTGCTACCCATCCTTTATATGACTTGCTAGTTTCTAGTCTCAGGAGATGAATTGCCCTCTTGGGAGACAGACTTCTCTGCATCCAAGCAGGATATGTATAAAAAGATTTGTTGCCTAAGATATTGATTACCTGTTTCAAAACACAATTCCTTTTCTCATCTGTACTGGTATCTTCCATCTTTCTGAAATCTTACTCACATAGGACAACTTCCTCTGCTAAAGTATCGCCAGAATCTTTAATCAGATTCTGAACCTAGGGAGCCTGTATTGGCTCAACTCCTACCCCTTATTCCCAGGCTCTTCTTGGCTCTCCAGGTCCTGTCTTTCCGTCCCTTCTCTTTTGAGCAGCATACCTATAATTTTGACTTAATACAATAAATATTATTTATTGTGCTAGTTGGTGTATGGACTGAATATCTGTGTTCCCTCAAAATTCATATATTGAGTCCCTAACCCCCAAGACGGTGGTATTTGAAGATGGGGCCTTGGGCAGTATTTGGATTAGATTAGATCATGAGGTTGGAAACTTAATGACGGGATTAATGGCCTTGGGAGAAAAATCCTGCCTCTGTCTCTCTCTCCCTCTCCTTTGCCTCTTTATCTCTGGATAAGAACTTACCAAGTCAGGGGCCATGTGATAATACAGTGAGAAAATAGCTATCTACCAGCCAGGAAAAGTCCTCACCAGGACTTTTGAATTTCTAACATTCAGAAAATGAAGATCTTGGATTTCTAACATTCAGAAAACGAAGATCATGGCATCTGGTCCCATCACTTCATGGGAAATAAATGGGGAAACACTGGAAACAGTGTCAGACTTTATTTTTGGGGGCTCCAAAATCACTGCTGATGGTGACTGTAGCCACGAAATTAGAAGACGCTTACTCCTTGGAAGAAAAGTTATGTCCAACCTAGATAGCACTTTCAAAAGCAGAGACATTACTTTGCCGACTAAGGTCCGTCTAGTCAAGGCTATGGTTTTTCCTGTGGTCATGTATGGATGTGAGAGTTGGACTGTGAAGAAGGCTGAGCGCCAAAGAATTGATGCTTTTGAACTGTGGTGTTGGAGAAGACTCTTGAGAGTCCCTTGGANATATTCAAAAGCAGAGACATGACTTTGCCGACTAAGGTCCGTCTAGTCAAGGCTCTGGTTTTTCCTGTGGTCATGTATGGATGTGAGAGTTGGACTGTGAAGAAGGCTGAGCGCCAAAGAATTGATGCTTTTGAACTGTGGTGTTGGAGAAGACTCTTGAGAGTCCCTTGGACTGCAAGGAGATCCAACCAGTCCATTCTGAAGGAGATCAACCCTGGGATTTCTTTGGAGGGAATGATGCTAAAGCTGAAGCTCCAGTACTTTGGCCACCTCATGCGAAGAGTTGACTCATTGGAAAAGACTCTGATGCTGGGAGGGATTGAGGGCAGGAGGAGAAGGGGACGACCGAGGACGAGATGGCTGGATGGCATCACCGACTCGATGGACGTGAGTCTGAGTGAACTCCGGGAGTTGGTGATGGACAGGGAGGCCTGGCGTGCTGCGATTCATGGGGTCGCAAAGAGTCGGACACGATTGAGCAACTGAACTGAACTGAAGATCTTTTTTGTATAGTTCTGCTGTGAATTGTTGTCACCTCTTTTTTTAATATCTTTTGCTTCTGTTAGTTCCATACGATTTCTGTCCTTTATTGTGCCCATCTTTGCATGAAATATTCCCTTGGTTTCTTTGATTTTCTTGAAGAGATCTCTAGTTTTTCCCATTCTATTGTTTTCCTCGATTTCTTTGCATTGATCACTGAGAAGGGCTTTCTTATCTCTCATTGCTATTCTTTGGAACTCTGCATTCAGATGGGTGTACCTTTCCTTTTCTCTTTTGCCTTTAGTTTCTCTTTTCTCAGCTGTTTGTAAGGCCTCCTCAGATGACCCTTTTGCCTTTTTGCATTTCTTTTTCTTAGGGATGGTCTCGATCACTGCCTCCTGTACAGTGTCACAAACGTCCGTCCATAGTTCTTCAGGCACTCTATCAGATCTAATACCTTGAATCTATTTGTCACTTCCTCTGTATAATCATAAGGGATTTGATTTAGATCATACCTGAATGGTCTAGTGGTTTTCCCTACTTTCTTTAATTTCAGTTTATATTTGGCAATAAGGAGTTCATGATCTAAACCATAATCAGCTCCTGGTCTTGTTTTTGCTGACTATATAGAGCTACTCCATCTTTGACTGCAATGCTATAAAATCTGGTGATGCCCCTGTGTAGAGTTGTCTCTCGTGTTGTTGGAAGAGGGTGTTTGCCATGAGCAGTATGTTCTCTTGGCAAAACTCTGTTAGCCTTTGCCCTGCTTCTTTTTGTACTCCAAGGCCAAATTTGCCTGTTACTCCAGGTATCTCTTAACTTCCTACTTTTGCATTCCAGTCCCCTATGATGAAGAGGACATCTTTTTTGGGTATTAGTTCTAGAAGGTCTGGTAGATCGTCATAGAACCGTTCAAGTTCAGCTTCTTCAGCATTACTGGTCGGGGCATAATTACTTTGATATTGAATGGTTTGACTTGGAAACAAACAGAGATCTTTGTCTAACTTTGTGTTTTTAAAAAACCGTTTATGTTTTACAGAAGTTTTATACTTCTGTGTGAAAAGACTTCAGGGTTTAAAATAAACATGGCATATAAAGCTGTTGTTCACTGAGATCAACTTTGAGTTTCTAGCTTTTCTTTTTCCTGTTTCTAAAGTAATTATTCCTTGTGTCTTCCTTTCCTTCTATGCCCCGTGTTGGCCATTTTGTTCTTTATTAGTACTCATAGAGGGCTTCTCTGGTGGTGATAGTAGTAAAGAACCCACTTGCCAGTGCAGGAGATGGAAAAGACAAGGATTTGATCCCTGGGTCAGGAAGATCCCCGGAGGGAGGCATGGCAGCCCACTCCAGTGTTCTTGCCTGGAGGATTCCATGGACAGAGGAGCCTGGCAGGCTACTCATTGGGTCACAAAGAGTCAGAGACTACTGAAGTGACTTAGCACAGCACAGACAGCACTCATCAGTTCAGTTCAGTTGCTCAGTCATGCCTGGCTCTTTGCAGCTCCATGGACTACAGCGCACCAGGCTTCCCTGTCCATCTCCAACTCCCGGATCTTGCTCAAACTCATGTCCATTGAGTTGGTGACGCCATCCAGCCATCTCATCCTCTGTTTTCNCACTCATCAGTTCAGTTCAGTTGCTCAGTCATGCCTGGCTCTTTGCAGCTCCATGGACTACAGCGCACCAGGCTTCCCTGTCCATCTCCAACTCCCGGATCTTGCTCAAACTCATGTCCATTGAGTTGGTGACGCCATCCAGCCATCTCATCCTCTGTTTTCCCTTCTCCTCCTGCCTTCAGTCTTTCCCAGCATCAGGGTCTTTTCCAGTGAGTCAGTTCTTTGCATCAGGTAGCCAAAGTATTGGAGCTTCAGCTTCAGCATCAGTCCTTCCAATGAATATTCAGGACTGATTCCCTTTAGGATGGACTGATTGGCTCTCCTTGCAGTCCAAGGGACTCTCAAGTGTCTTCTTCAGCACCACAGTTCAAAAGCATCAGTTCTTCAGCGCTCAGCTTTCTTTATAGTCCAACTCTCACATCCATACTTGACTACTGGAAAACCATCATTCTGACTAGACGAACCTTTGTTGGCAAAGTAATGTCTCTGCTTTTTAATATGCCGTCTAGGGTTGGCATAGTTTTTCTTCTAAGTAGCAAGTGTCTTTTAATTTCACAGCTGCAGTCACCATGTGCAGTGATTCTGGAGCCCAAGAAAATAAAGTCTGTCACTGTTTCCATTGTTTCCCCATCTGTTTGCCAGGAAGTGATGGGACCGGATGCCATGAACTTCATTTTCTGAATGTTGAGTTTTAAGCCAGCCTTTTCACTCTCCTCTTCCATGTTCATCAAAATGCTCTTTAGTTCCTCTTCACCTTCTGCCATAAGGGTGGTGTCATCCGCATATCTGAGGTTACTGATATTTCTTCCGGCAATTTTGATTCCAGCTTGTGCTTCATCCAGCCCGGCATTTCATATTTTGAACCTTGGATGAAATGTTCCCTTGGCATCTCTAATTTTCTTGAAGAGATCTCTAGTCTTTCACATTCTATTGTTTCCCTCTGTTTCTTTGCACTGAGGGAGGCTTTCTTATTTCTAATTTCTTTTCTTTGGAATGCTGCATTCAGATGGATATATCTGTCCTTTTCTCCTTTGCCTTTCACTTCTTTTCTCAATTTATAAGGCCTCTTGAGGCACCCACTTTGCTTTTTTGTGTTTCTTTTTCTTGGGGGTGGCTTTGATCACCACCTTCTGTACAGTGTCAGGGTCTTCTGTCTGTGGTTCTTCAGAAGCTCTATTTAACAGGTCCAGTCCCTTGAATCTGTTTATCACTTCCACTGTATAATTGTAAGGGATTTAATTTAGTTCATACCTGAATGGCCCAATGTTTTTCCCCACTTTCTTCAATTTAAATTTGAATTTTGTAATAAGGAGTTCATGATCTGAGCCACAGTCAGCTCCCAGTCTTGTTTTTGCTGACTGTATAGTGTTTCTCCATCTTCGGCTACAAAGAATGAAATCAGTCTAATTTCGGTGTTGACCATCTGGTGATGTCCGTGTGTGGAGTTGTCTCTCATGTTGTTGAAAGAGGATGTTTGCCATGAGCAGTGTGTTCTCTTGGCAAAACTCTGTTAGCCTTTGCCCTGCTTCTTTTTGTACTCCAAGGCCAAACTTGCCTGTTACTCTAGGTATCTGTTGACTTCCTGCTTTTGCATTCCGTCCCCTGTGACGAAAAGAACATCTTTTTTGGGTGCTAGTTCTCTAAGGTCTTGCAGGTCTTCATAGAACCATTCAGCCTCAGCTTCTTTGGCATTACTGGTTGGGGCATAGACTTGGATTACTGTGATAGTGATGGTTTGTCTTGGAAACAAGCAGATAATTCTGCGTTTTTGAGGTTGCGTCCAGGTACTGCGTTTTGGACTCTTGCGTTGACTATGATGGCTACTCCACTTCTTTTTCTGAGGGATTCCTGCCTGCAGTAGTAGATATAATGGTCACCTGAGTTAAATTCACCCATTCCAGTCCATCTTATTAATCCGCTGATTCCTAAGATGTCGACGTTCACTCTTGCCATCTCCTGTTTGACCGCTTCCAATTTGCCNGGGATTCCTGCCTGCAGTAGTAGATATAATGGTCACCTGAGTTAAATTCACCCATTCCAGTCCATCTTATTAATCCGCTGATTCCTAAGATGTCGACGTTCACTCTTGCCATCTCCTGTTTGACCGCTTCCAATTTGCCTTGACTCATGGACCTGACACTTCAGTTTCCTGTGCGCTATTGCTGTTTACCGCATCGGACTTGACTTCCGTCACTAGTCCCATCCACAGCTGGGTGTTGCTTTTGCTTTGGCTGCATCCCTTCACTCTTTCTGGGGTCATGTCTCCACTGATCTCCAGGAGCGTGTTGGGCACCTGCCGACCTGGGGAGTTCCTCTCTCAGTGTGTCCTGTCTTTTTGCCTTTTCACACTGTTCATGGGGTTCTCAAGGCAGGAATATTGAAGTGGCTTGCCATTCCCTTCTCCAGTGGGCCGTGTCTTGTCAGGACTCTCCACCATGACCCGTCCGTCTTGGGTGTCTCCACACGGCATGCGTGGCTCATAGTTCATTGAATTAGACAAGGTTTGGTCCACAGCCTCAGGGTTTGAAGTCAGTTCTCAGAAAAAACCGGGACGGTGAGCACAGCAGGTGGCCAGGCGAGGAGAGAGTGTCGGGCAGGGGGAGGCGGGCTCCGGCGCCGCGTGCGCGCGGGCCACCTGGCCCTCCAGCCCCTGACGTGCTTTATGTGTGAACTCGTCCTCACACTGGAGAGCTAGTGTGAAGAAAGAATGTAAAGCATCTCACTCTATATTGGTTACCTTTGACGTGAGAATATTGTGCATATATTGAGTTCAGTGAGTCGATTCCAGAGTGTTGGCTCTCTACATCAGGTGGCCAAAATATTGGAACTTCAGCATCGTTTCAGGATTAGTTTCCTTTAGGGTTGTGTGGTTTGATCTCCTTGCAGTCCGTGGGGCTCTCAGGAGTCTTCCCCAGTACCATGACTCGCTGGAAAAGACCCTGATGCTGGGAAAGATGGAAGGCCAGAGGAGAAGAGGGTGGCAGAGGATGAAACGGTTAGAGAGTGCCACCACCTGAGTGGGTGTGAACCTGAGAGCGCTCTGGAGGATCGTGGAAGGCAGAGTAGCCTGGCGTGCTGCGGTCCACCAGGTCGCAGAGCGTTGCACGTGACTTGGCGACTGAACAGCAACCTTGAGTTAAATAAAATCTTACTAGAGCTCACCTGTCTTTTGTGGGGGAGGTGTTCAGTAGACTTTTCTCTTAGAGCTGGTTCAGTTTCACAGAAAAGTTGAGCAGAAGGTGCAGCAGGTTCCCATGCCTCTCACACGTGCACAGCGCCCCCCGTGGCCGTCAGAGCCTGTGAGCCCAGCTGCCACGCCGTCGCCCGGAGCCCGGGACTCGGCCCGGGTCCCTCTGGCCGCGGTGCACCCTGTGGGCCCGAGAGGCGGCGAATGGCGTGTGCACCCCTTGAGTATCGCACCGACTGAGAAACCCTTCGTGTCCTGCCCGTGCCCGCCCTCTCCCCGTCCCTGACAGCCGCTCATCTTTCACTGTCTGCGTAGTTTCCCAGAATGCCATGCAGCGATCACACAGTTACAGCCTTTTCAGATTGCTCCTTTCATTTAATAACAGACATTTAAGGTTGCTGTGATTCATGGGGTCACAAATAGTCGGACACGACTGAGCAACTGAACTGGACTGAAGGTTCCTCCATGTCTTTCCGTGGCTTGAAAAGTCATTTCTCTTTAGCGCTGAATGATAATCTGTTGTCTGGCGGTACCACAGTTTACTTACCCATTCACCTTCTGAAGGAGACTTTGGTTGCTTCCAAGCTCTGGCAGCTGTGAGTGAAACTGTTAGAAACGTCTGTGTGCAGATGTCTGTGTGGATGTAAGTTTCCATTTGGGTGAATCCTGAGGAGCACGGTTGCCCGGTCGTAGGGTGAGAGGACGTTTAATCCTGTAGAAGCCGCTGGACTGTCCTCCGGAGCGGCTGCCCCTCGCTGAGCGCCTGCCGCTGCCCGGCCTCGCCAGCACGTGCTGCCGGTGCGCCTGATTTGGCCGGCCTGCTGGGTGGGTCAGCTCCTTGCTTTCGCCTTGCTTTCGGTTTTAACTCATTACACGGTTCGTGTTTGCAGCTTCGTTACATTTCTCTTGGAGTTGGCGTGGGCAGCTCAGAGGGCATTGCTGAGGAGGACGGTGAGGAGAGGGGCAGTTAGTACCCGGAGGTGACAGTGAGCTTAAGAGGAGAGTGTTTCGTCTCTTCAGCCTGGGAGGAGGAGTAGCATGTTTGTATCCTAATGGAGATGTTGCAGGAAAGCAGGAAACACGGATGGCCTAATAAGGAAAGGGGCTGGTCAGCGGGAGAGGCCTCAGGCAGATGGAGGGCCCGTGTCTGCTGAGGG
>SJYS01019801.1:102899-122357 GCA_006410695.1 Philantomba maxwellii
AGCTTTGTTCATAGAGATGTTTCCTAAGGCCCACTTGACTTCGCATTCCAGGATATCTGATTCTAGGCTAGTGATCACATCATCGTGATTATCTGGGTCATTAAGATTTTTTTGTACAGTTCTTCTGTGTATTCTTGCCACCTCTTCTTAATCTCTTCTGCTTGTTAGGTCCATACTGTTTCTGTCCTTTATTGTGCCTATTTCTGCATGAAATGTTCCTCTGGTATCTTTGATTTTCTTGAAGGGATCTCTGGTTTTTCCCATTCTTTTATTTTCCTCTGTTTCTTTGCATTGTTCACTTAGGAAGACTTTCTTATCTCTCCTTGCTGTTCTTTGGAACTCTGCATTCAGGTGAATATTTCTTTCCTTTTCTCATTTGCCTTTCGCTTCTCTTCTTTTCACAGCTATTTCTAAGGCCTCCTCAGACAACCATTTTGCCTTTTTGCATTTATTTTTCTTGGGGATGGTCTGGCTCCCTGTCTGCTGTACAGTGTTACAAACCTCCGTCCATAGTTCTTCAGGCACTCTATCATATCTAATCCCTTGAATCTGTTTGTCACTTTCACTGTATAATCATAAGGGATTTGATTTATGGTTAGTGGTTTTCCCTACTTTCTTCAATTTAAGTCTGAATTTGGTAATAAGGAGTTCATGATCTGAGCCACAGTCAGCTCCTGGTCTTGTTTTTGTTGACTGTATAGAGCTTCTCCATCTTTGACTGCAAAGAATATAATCAATCTGATTTCGGTGTTGACCATCTGGTGATGTCCATGTGTAGAGTGTTCTGTTGTGTTGTTGGAAGAGGGTGTTTGCTATGACCAGTGCGTTCTCTTGGCAAAACTCTGTTAGTCTTTGTCCTGCTTCATTCTGTACTCCAAGGCCAGACTTGCCTGTTACTCAGGTATCTCTTGACTTCCTACTTTTGCATTCCAGTCCCCTATGATGAAAAGGACATCTTTTTTTGGTGTTAGTTCTCAAAGGTCTTGTAGGTCTTCATAGAACTGTTCAGCTTCTTTGGCGTTAGTGTTTGGAACATAGACTTGGATTACTGATATTGAATGGTTTGCCTTGGAANTGCCTGTTACTCAGGTATCTCTTGACTTCCTACTTTTGCATTCCAGTCCCCTATGATGAAAAGGACATCTTTTTTTGGTGTTAGTTCTCAAAGGTCTTGTAGGTCTTCATAGAACTGTTCAGCTTCTTTGGCGTTAGTGTTTGGAACATAGACTTGGATTACTGATATTGAATGGTTTGCCTTGGAAACGAACCAAGATCATTCTGTCATTTTTGAAGTTGCACCCAAGTACTGCATTTCGGACTCTCTTGTTGACTATGAGGGCTACTCCATTTCTTCTAAGGGAATCTTGCCCACAGTAGTAGATACAATGGTCATTTGAATTAAATTCGCCCATTCCAGTCCATTTTTGTTCACTGATTCCTAAGATGTCACCATTCACTCTTGCCATCTCCTGTTAGACCACTTCCAGTTTGCCTTGATTCATGGACCTGACATTCCAGGTGCTGTGCACCTTCCATCACCAGTCACATCCACAACTGGCTGCTGTTCTCACTGTGGCTCCGTCTCTTCATTCTTCTGCAGCTGTTCCTACACTGATCTCCAGCAGCATATTGGGCACCTACCAACCTGGGGAGTTCATCTTTCAGCATCCTATCTTTTTGCCTTTTCATACTGTTCATGGGGTTCTCAAGGCAAGAATACTGAAGTGGTTTGGCATTCCCTTCTCCAGTGGACCATGTTTTGTCAGAACTCTCCACCGTGACCCGTCCGTCTCGGGTGGCCCTGCACGGCACGGCTCGTGGTGTCACTGAGGTGGGCGCGGCTGTGGGCCGTGTGGTCAGCTTGGGTGGTTGTATATTGTCCGCCTGTGTAAGCTGATACTGCCTTGTGTTTGGTTTCCAGAGTTTGCTGTGTCGGCTGATGCTCCTGGAGCACGGGTGTGCACGTCCTGTTGTATATGCATGTAGGAAAGGAATTGCTGAGGCATAGGGTCAGCTCAGCTGGTAAAGAATCCGCCTGCCATGGGGGAAACCCAGTTCGATTCCTGGGCTGGGAAGATCTCCTGGAGTAGGGATAGGCTTCCCTCTCCGGCATTCTTGGGCTTCCCTGGCAGCTCAGATGGTAAAGACTCTGCCTGCAATGCGGGCGTTCTGGGTTCCATCCCTGACTTGGGAAGATCCCGTGGAGGAGGGCATGGCAGCCCACTCCAGTATTCTTGCCTGGGGAATCCCCGTGGACAGAGGAGCCTGGTGGGCTACAGTCCTGGGGTCACAGAGAGTCAGACACGACTGAGCGACTAAGCACAGCTCAGAGTTAAGATTGAAAGCATATTTTTTGATAAAAACTATTTCCAAAACAAAAATAATAGAGTAGCACTCTCTTTAGGTCTTCTTCACATTTGGATGATAGAAGACAGCTGGCCGCTCCTGTCTACTTGTGTGTTGGGTGGTTTGATTGAAGTTGTATGCGATCACTTTTTCAGATAACTGGGTTTTCTCTGGCGCCACACCCCCTGTGGCAGGCGGCAGCTTCTCTTGGTTGCTGCAGCCCTCTGAGCGGATCTCCTGCCACACGTGAGCGTGCAGCACCACACGCTGGCCATTTGCACAGTGATACGTTACCAGGAAGGGAGAGCTTCCACGTCGGGACGCTTTTCAACAGCCAGGTTTGTTTTTTTTTTCACAAGTCACATTTGTTACTGTCACCGATATCTTCAGAAAGGTGTCCAAATGTGGATGCGCTTCCAGGCCCTCAGTAATGGACACGCGTTTTCCAAACTTCCGATTTTTGCTGGAAAGCTGCAGTTTTGTGACTGGCTACAAGTAGCACCAGCTGTTTTCCTTGAGAGACAGGCTTATTTCACTCATTTTTGAGAACAGGTCTGACAGTATCCAAGTCTGAATATGCACAGATGGGCCTGCCAGGCCCTCTGTCGAGGCAGATTGAAGTTCCCGGGACAGCGGGGCTCACTCGGTGTGCAGCTTTGTTCTTCGGAGCATTGCAGGAGTGCTCCATGCCGACCCCCTGTTTCGTCACATCGGACGTTCAGAAGGCATGCTCAAGGGTTCGGGTTAGTACGGTTGCTGCCTTGGCAGCATCACGGACACCTGGAAGTGGCGCTGACCTTTTAGCTCAGTGCCTGCCGCTGACGAGCGCGGCGGCTCTGGAGCCCGCTGCGCTGTGGGTTTTGCGATGACGCGTGTGTGCAGAGAGAACGGCCTCTCGCCTTGCGCTCGGCAGATCCGCCCTGGTCATTCTTGGCTCTTTCCGTTTCTGTGTAATTGAAAATTGTCTTGTTTCCACACACGCACACGCAGACAACTGCCAGCACACACACACATGCGGAAGAGACACCCTGCTGAGATCTGGCCGGGGTGGCGCTGACGGTAAGTCGGGAGGAGGAGAATTGCTTTCTTTCTAGTATTAAGTTCTCTGATCCCATAAGCATGGACTCTTTCACCACTTACAAATGTTCCATGTTTTTCTGTATTATGCCTTTGCAGCTTTAAAAAAAATTTACTCAGAGTTACTTGACCTTTATTTATGCTATTTCCATGATTTTTTTTTTTTTTTCATTTTCTTCCTTTAACTTTGTTGGTATAGACGTAACTGACGTCTCTTTCTAACTTGCTGACTGGACGTTGCTAGACCCTCCCGCCCATCTGACTGTCGGTCAGACAGATCTTTTGGCTTCACTTCTGTCAAGTAGAATCCCCGGGTTTATTTTCAAGATTTGCAATTTCAGGGGCTTCCCTGGTGGCTCAGTGGTAAAGAAACTGCCTTCAAGTGCAGGAGAGACAGGTTCAGTCTCTCATTTGGGAAGATCCCACGTGCCCTGGAGCAGCTAAGCCCGTGGCCGGCAGCTGCTGAGCCTGTGTCCCGAGCCTGGGAGCCTCGGTTCCTGGAGCCCGCGCGCCCTGGAGCCTGTGCCGCGCCAGCAGGGGAGCCCTGCCCTGAGAGTGCCACCCTCAGCAGGGCCCCCGGCGAGGCCTGTGCTGGCGGAGCGGCGGCAGCCAGGCCGGGCTGAGCCCTGAGCAGCAGCCGCGTGGCGGGGACGCCGAGCCGGCGCGGCTGCCTGGGAGCCTGCCTGCCAGAGCAGGGGCACGGGCTCGATCCCAGGACGCGGTTCGGGGATGTCACAGAGGCCGCGGAGCGCCCGAGCCTGTGCTCCCAGCAGGAGAAGCCCCCGAAACGGGAGGCCCGTGCACTGCGAGAAAGTAGCCTCTCTCACCAAACTAGAGAAGACCCAGCGTAGCCAGAAATAAGTCAGGTTTAAAAAGGAGTAGGGACTGACGCTTCAGGCGCTTACTTCACTGTGCAGGGAGGAGAGGGCGGACCCGGGAGGGACGGTGAGGCCTCGGGGGCCTCGGAAGGGATGCGAAGCAGTGAGGGGGAGAGCTGGGAGTCGGTGAGGGTTTGCCTTTCGTTTACATCCTTTTTGTTGCTATGTAATATTTGCTCTATGTGTGAACGTGAACGTTGTATACATGTTGTGAGGGATAATGAGCCCCGGTCAGCACTGGAAATCAGACTATCGTGCGCCTCCCTGCGCATCTTTTTTTCCCTCCCCTTCTGAGATAGCCACGGTCCTCTCATATTTATCATTCCCTTATTTTCTTAAGCCCTTTTAAAAATGCCTGTGTGTGTGGAATGAGTACTTTCATAAACCATCCTCACCCCCTCTGACCCGCGTGAACGCGGCGTGGGGGTTGCCTTCGTTACAGGAGCCCTCACGCTCTCTGGGTGGCGGCAGTTTCCCTTTGCACGGACGTAATTAATGCGCTCTTCACATACTGCAGTTCACATATAATTTAGTGCGCTGTGTATTGTGGTTTATTCATCAGTAATTTTGTTGAACTGTGGATAAAAGACAGTCTTTTCAGTACATTGTTCTGGGACAATTTGATATTCACACGAGAAAGAATGAAACTTGGCCCATGTCTTACACCACTCAGAAACATCAACTCAGAATGGGTCACAGACTTCAAAATAAACCTCCTTGATGTGATCTCAGAAGTGTTTTTGGATTTGACATCTGAATCACAAGCAGCAAAATAAAAAATAAACAACTGGGGCCACATAAAGTTACAGAGCTTCTGCATAGCAAAAGACCGTCAAGAAAGTGAAAAATCTGCAGGATGGAATGACAAACCACATACCTGATCAAGGGTAATACCCAAAACATATCAAGGACTCTGTACAACTCAGCAGGAAACCAAACGGCCCAGGTAAAAAACGCACGCAGGGGCCTTTGCGGCTGATCAGCGGTTCAGAACCTCCTGGTCACGGGCCGTGTTTTCCTGCCTCGTGACTCTTGCTGGTTGTGGACGTTGTGCATCGTATGTGGTTGAAGTGCGGGGTCTTTTAAACTGCATGAGCCTTGGGCAGAGCCTGGTGACTGAAGGTAGCCTGTCTGAGAGGCGCAGCGGCGCGCCTACGGCTCAGCGCGGGGTCGCTGTGCGCTCCCTCCTCCCTTGCCAGCGGGAAGTGTTCCTCTCAGGATCTCAGCAAGCCTGCCCCGGCGCCCGGCCATGGCCCTGCTGCTCGAGTGCAGTAGCTGTTAGGTCAGAAAAGGGCCCGCCCTCGCGGGACAGGGCTTGTCGTGGGGAAGGCGGGCTGCAGTTTGTCGCGACTGGGTCAGGGCTGGCAGCGCTCCGCTGGTGTGGACAGGCCCACTTGAACATGAGGAGCGAGGAGCCAGCCACAAGAGGCAATGCGCAGACCCGAGGGGGCGCTGCAAGGGCGCCGCCTGGTGCGCAGGGGCAGCCCTGCGGGTGGGCAGTGGGTCCAGGGCACACCTGGAGCGGGGCCGCTGGGGGCTGCAGCTGGCGGGCTCGCTGGGCCCAGGAGCGGGGCACGGCAGAGGAGCCGTGGTCGCGGGGTGGAGAGCGTCGGGTTTTCAGTGGAGAGCTGGTTAAACACCTGCCTCCCCCAGTGGGCATCCTTGCTGAGGCGTTGCTCATGGGATTCCGCTGTCACCGCGTCACAGGCTCGGTGGGTCACGCTCTGTGTTCAGGGACCGGCGCAGTCACATGGAAGCAGACCTTTGTCCAGGAACCCTTGAAGGCCGGGAGGACTGCAGAGTGTTCGCAAGTGCGGGTGGCGGCGGGGGCTCTCTGCAGGGGGATCCGCACGACCTCCCGCGTGTCTTAAACACCACTGCTGCGGCTTGGAGGACGGGTCCCCAGTGTATGAGCGTGGTCGTGGCACCACAGCGTCGAGGCCCGGGGGGCAGCGGTGGCCTCAGCCGGGCGGGCCCTGTGGTGGTCGTGGGTGTGTGCGCGGGCACCGCTGCCACCCCCAGCACGGCCGCCCAGCCCTGCCCATCAGACCATCGCCCCTCCGGGCGTCTTCAGGGCGGGATTGTCTTGTCTTCGGGTATCCCGGTATCTCATCTGGCTCAGGCCTTCAGGTCGGGGTGGGGGGCAGGGCTGCCTGTCCCGTGTCCTGGTTGCCCCCGCTGCCCCTGTTGCTCGCGATCTCGCTGTGGCTCTCGGGGGCCCCAGCGTCCTCACGGGCCCGCAGCAGAGGCTCTTGCTCGTAGGAGGTTGTGGTTTTCCTGGATGGAGCTGAGAGGTGGCACTGGCCTACCTGCTGGGGACTGTGGCGCCCTGTCCGCACTCTGCGTCCAGGGTCATCCCAGGGTCTCTCACGCAGCAGGAGCTTTCTCGGGGACTCCTTCGTGGCGTCCAGCCCCGCCTCAGCTCGGGGGTGGCTCCCTGCCCCTGGCCCCACGCACGGGCGTTTGCCCGCACTGGGTCTGCCCAGCTCCGCCACCAGCGGGCTTGTCTGGACCCCCACTCGGCCCGTGGGGGCAGGGGCAGCACGATGCGGTCCTCTGGTCCGCAGCCCTCCCATGGGGGCCCTGCTCGCGGCCGGGGTGCTGGCTGGAGCTGGCCGCCGGCCGGCCGGCCCTGGGGAAGAGCGTGCGTGCACCTTCCTGCCACACGTGGGGGCCCACAGCCCTCGGTTCGGCGTCCAGGCCCCATCCCCAGAGACAGAGTGGCAGCTGCATGGGCCCCGGGATCATGTTCTGAGGCAGAGGGAGGTGGGGGTGGGGGTCTGTGCAGCGGGCCCGGGGCTGTGGTCTCCGTGCTGGCCAGGCTGGGGGTCCAGGTCTGAGCCTGCTTCCCACTCAGTTCCGTGGGACAGACTGAGAGAATAGCCACCAGGGGTCCGCTGAGCGCCGTCTTGAGGACGAGGGCGTCACCTGGGGGCGGTGTCCCCCAGGACGGTGGTGGCAGTCAGGGCGCTGGGGTGGAACTGCTCGCTCGCTCTCTTTTCAGTGGAAGGATAATAGCTTTCCAGTATCGTGTTGGTTTCTGCCCTGCATCCACTTGACTCAGCCGTCGGTATACATATGCCCCTCGCTCTTGATTCTCCTCCCACCTGTCTCCCCACCCGACCCCTTTCGGGCGTCAGAGAGCCTTGGTTTGGGAACTGCTCGTAGGTTATAGTCCACGGGGTCGCAGAGAGTCGGACACGACTGAGCGACTTCACCTTCACCTTTTTAAACGACTGTCCCCGCATGGTTACGATGCGACTGTCAGAAGGTTAAAGGAGTAATTCATCCCGGGCGAAGTTCTCGAACTTGACCGTCAAGAGAGAAAATTTCCTACGCATTGTCAGTTGAAATGTTTTCTTTTTAACGTGCAGGTTTTACGTTTTTTCTAAAAGGTATTTTCCTGAACAGTTAGCGTCATGGCTAATTGGGCCATGATCAGTTAACGTGACGCGTCTGTTCCGCTCTCTCTGAAGCAGGGTCAAGACTTCCTTCTCCACACCCCACTCAGCTCACAGACGGAGGCTGGCAGTGGCGGGCGGCTCGCCCTAGGCGCTCAGCCGATGCCCGTGGCCGCCCCCGCGGACCCCGCTTGCGCCTGCGAGGCCTGCAGCGAGCGCAGGTACCGCCCGGCTCCCTCTGCTCCCCCGCCCTGAGGGCCGCTGGGAGGGTGGGGCTCCCCGGATCAGCGAGGGGTTCAGGTCCGGGGCTCCCCACACATGGGGGCAAGGGGGGCTGCCGCCGCCGGAGGATGGGGAAGAGAGCGGGCCGGGGGTGCCGGGGCTGCCCCGGGCCAGCCGGCCCCTCGGCCCCCTGACTGCTCTGGTGCCTGTGTCCCCAGGGAGCTCTCGGCGGAGGCGGAGCGGGAGCCCCGGCAGCTGCAGAACTGCTGGTCGGAGGTGCGCCACGCCGTCCGCTGCATCTACCGGCAGGCGGGCACCCCGCTCGCGGACGGCCAGGACCAGCCCCTGGTGCCCGACAGGGCGGGCGTGAAGCAGCTGGTGGACAGGTACGCTTCGCCCGGGCCCGGTCCCCCAGCCCCCAGTGCTCAGCGGGCCTTCTGGGGGTTGGCCTCAGGCGCGCGGCGGTGGCAAACGGGCCGGGTCAAGGCTCCGGTTCCGATCCCGCTGGACGCTGGGTAGCTGCGGGCTGGAGGTGAACGGACGTATTCCCGTCGTTCCTTGGCGTTGAGGTCGGCAGTAGCGCTCTGCTGGGGCACTGGCTGGCCCCGGGTGCTGGGGGGCGTTTCTCGGGCCCTGCTGCTTTATTGCCTCGGGGAGGAGAGGAGGTCACGCCCCTGAGGAGGTGAGGGACTCTGGGCTCTGTTGGGTCAGGCGGTGCCTGGGGAGCCAGCTGCTGGCCTGTTCGTATGGGTGTTTCTCGCCGGGAGGGGCTCGGGGTGTGGCTGGAACCTCGTGCACAGTGACAGGACAAGATTTGTTCTTACATGGTTTGTACACTTCCCAGTGAAGTGACGTGAAAGCTGCTCAGTCATGTCTGACTCTTTGCGCGCCCATGGACCATACAGTCCATGGAACTCTCCAGGCCAGAATCCTGGAGTGGGTAGCTGTTCCCTCCTCCAGGGGACCTTCCCCACCCAGGGATGGAACCCAGGTCTCCCGTGTTGCAGGCGGACCCTGTACCAGCTGGGCCCCCAGGCAAGCCCTGACCCAGCTGCTGAAGGATCCGCCTGCCAGGGTGGGAGACACAGGGTCGATCTCTGAGTGAGGAACGTCCCCTGGAGGAGTGTTCTGGCTGGGAAGTCTTGCCACGGACAGAGGAGCCTGCTGAGCTACAGGCCACGGGGCCACCAGGAGTCAGAGCCGACCTATTAGAGCGACGGAGCCACCGCCACCACCGTGGTTCCTGCCTTTTTTTTTCTCTTTTTAGAGGCGTCCGAATAGAAGCAGTGAATTAACTGGTTCTCATTTTGGTCTTTTTCTCCTGGTTTGCTTGCAGTCTCTGAGGCTCTGTAACTTTCTGTTCACTGTGTATTCTGCAGGTAGGAGAGGTGGCTGGCCATGGGCCGTAGGGACTAGTTAGTGATTTGTTGCCCCTGAGATGGCTCTAGGCAGTATACGCCGTATTTAGCAGTTAGGTTTCCTGGTGAGTGTTAGGAAAATCTGTATAACCTGCGTGTCAGACCCATAAGCTCACAGCCACGGACGCTTGGGAAGAGGCCTGAGTGCTCGGCAGGTAGCAGCGCAGGCGGGGCGCTGTGGCGGACGCTGAGAAGGCGCTCTGCACGCGCCTGAGGCCTGGAGGCGGCCGCGCCCTGCTGAAGGCTCGTGCGTGGAGATGCAGAAGCCCCAGCCCCTGACCGAGGCCCGTGGGTCTCACGTTTCCACGTGTGCTGTATGTCCTGTTTCTTGCGCCCTCCATGTCTAGAGGACACTTTGTTGTTTTTTCAAACGCCAGGAAGGGTGTCTGCAGGGCCCGTTTCTGGGGCTCGTGCCGCTGGCAGTGACTTCCCCTGCCCCGCCCGTGGCCCTTGGCGCCCAGCACTCCCCCCTGGCTCCCCCAGCCTGTGCTCACACCCCGTGCTCACAGCCACGCCGCGTGCTCCAGCCACGCCGGCTCTCGTGCCTCCACAGACAGTGCTGGCTTCTGCTTTTCGCTCTGTCTAGAGTGTTTTCCTCACTCAGGTTTCTTTTCTCCCTTCCATCCTTCCCGTTGGGCTTCCCTGGAGGCTCAGTAGTAAAGAATCTGCCTGCCAGTGCAGGAAACGCGGGTTCCATCCCTGGGTGGGGAAGAGCCCCTGAAGAAGGGAACAGCAACCCACTGCAGCATTCGTGCCTGGAGAATCCCACGGGCAGAGGAGCCTGGTGGGCTGCAGTCCATCGGGTCGCAGAGAGCCAGACACGACTGAGCGACTTAGCAGCAACANATCTGCCTGCCAGTGCAGGAAACGCGGGTTCCATCCCTGGGTGGGGAAGAGCCCCTGAAGAAGGGAACAGCAACCCACTGCAGCATTCGTGCCTGGAGAATCCCACGGGCAGAGGAGCCTGGTGGGCTGCAGTCCATCGGGTCGCAGAGAGCCAGACACGACTGAGCGACTTAGCAGCAACAGCAGCCCTTCACGTTAAGACTTCAGAGCCAGTGTCTCAGACCATCAGACCTGACCCCGGGGGCCTCCCTCTCCTTACCCTCCCCTCTTTCGCGTTGTGTTACCCTGCTCCCTGGAGTCGCCCTGTGTCTGCGGCCCCGCCGCCAGGGCCAGCGTTTGTCGGATGTGCGGCAGGGAAAGCTTCCACAGAGTGTCCGTCCTCCTGCCCCAGTCAGAGGACTTTTACAAAGTCCGTTTGCCAGAGGACCACGTGGTCATGGTTAAATATGTAAGAAATGGAATACAGCGCATGTCCAGGTCCCCCAGGCAAAGGGAGCCACGGGGGAGGCCCTCGCCCGGTAAGGTCTGTCCCCGTCTGAGTCGTCTGTGACCCTCCCTTAAGAGATGAAATGCCTTGCTTCAGAGAGCAGCCTCTGTGCTGGTAATTAAAATTATGCTTGCTATCCTACATTTAACGGAGAAGGCAATGGCACCCCACTCCAGTACTCTTGCCTGGAAAATCCCATGGGTGGGGAAGCCTGGTAGGCTGCAGTCCATGGGGTCGTGAACAGTTGGACACGACTGAGTGACTTCACTTTCACTTTTCACTTTCATCCATTGGAGAAGGAAATGGCAACCCACTCCAGTGTTCTTGCCTAGAGAATCCCAGGGACAGGGGAGCCTGGTGGGCTGCCATCTATGGGGTCGCACAGAGTCGGACACGATTGAAGTGACTTAGACTTAGCATCCTACATTTAAAAGCTAGCGCGTCGGTCTGAACTGAACTCACCACAGTGGGAATTGCTCAGTCCTTCTTGTTCGCTGGCCATGGTTTTAATGAGGCTGCAGGGCTCTGTTTTCACTTGGCTCTCGTCTCTTACAACCGAGGTGGTTTGGTGTGGTGATTTAAAAGTGAAATGTGCTCAGTCGTGTCCGGCTCTTGGCGACCCCCTGTGCTGTAGCCTGTCAGGCTCCTCTGTCCATGGAGTTTTCCAGGCAAGAGTCCTGAGGAGGGCTGCCATTCCCTTCCCCACGGGATCTCCCCGACAGAGGGATCGAACCTGCGTCTCCTGTGTCTGCTGCATTGCAGGCAGCTTCTTTCCCACTGAGCTGCCTGGAAGCGCAGGTGAAGCGCGTGACAGCCTCTCTCTCTTGCCCGGCGTGGTGCCGGAGGGGAGGGGAGCCGCACTCCTCTCGGGCTCGCTCTTGTGTGCCGAGCTCCCGTGGTCCTCCTGGGGACGGCTGTACACGGAGCCCGTGGTTGCTGCCCCGGCGCCGTCGGTCTCCATCTGGAGGCTCCTCAAGTGCACGGTGAAAACCGGTGTCTCTCTAACCACAGTCCTGCCAGTTACTGTGGAACAAGTGTGTGAGAGCTGACACGTCAGGGAGGCAGGTGGTGAAACGGACACGTGTGTTGGGGCCTGACTGGGGGGCGGGTCCTGATTTGTTGGCTCTGATCTTCAGCTGACGTGTTTCACCTCATCACCGAGTTTTTTGGTGGGGTAATTTGAAAAGAGATGCTCTGACTCCTAAGATTCCTCTGGTGAGGGGAGCAGTGCCAGCCCGTGTGGACTGGAGACCCGGGAGGAGGGACAGGCCGCCCTCCGGCCCCGGCAGCTCCTCCGGGGTTCTTGCTCCTCAGCGGGCAGCACGGAGGCCAGCGCTGGGTCTCCCGCGTCCCAGCCCGGCTCCCCTGCGCACGCTCTGCCCCCTGCCGGCCGTCTGTGCGCAGCGACCCCCGCCCACCCCCCACCCCCGTCTGGACGGGGGCGCCTCGGGTTGACAGGGCAGGGCGCTCCGCGGGCGCCGGTCTCGCTGTCCGCCCGCTGAGCTCGGGGCGCCCCGCCCGTGGGGGGTGACTGTGAGCAGGCCCTGCAGGTGAGTGTCCCTCTCTCCCATGCAGGCTCTGCGAGCGGGACCCCTACCAGCTGTACCAGCGGCTGGAGCAGCAGGCGCGGGAGTACGTGCTGGAGATGAAGGTCCGGCTCCTGCGGCAGCTGTCGGCTGCATCCAGAGTGAAGCCGCCATCCGGCCTGCAGGGCCCGCCGCAGGCACACCAGTTCATCTCCCTCCTCCTGGAGGAGTACGGCGCCCTGTGCCAGGCCGCACGCACCATCAGCAGCTTCCTCGGCACGCTGGTGAGGCGCCACGTCCGTGGGGGGCCACAGCCCGTCAAGCTGTCCCTTCCTCGGGCGATGTGCCGGGGTACAGGGGGCTGCTTCCGCGCCTCGGGCGACGTGCAGGGGCGCGGGGGCTGCTCCCCTCTTTCCCTCCCCTCGGGACTTGGCTGCTGCATGGAAGCAGGGGCACCGTGTGGGGACGTGGGGGCCCAGGGGGCAGCGTGGGCACAGCGTGAGGGGAGGAAACAGCTCTTGAGGATGGGGGCACGTCTCCACGGGGCCGGGCTGCTGTGCTGTGTGCACGGAGGCCGTGCTGGGCGGGCCGGGGGCATTGGGGCCGCCTAGTGCTGGCCTGAGGAGGGCTTTGTGCTCGGGCGGGATGCCGGCCCCCGTGGGCGTCCTCCGGTCCTGGTGAAGGGGGCAGGCAGGCCTGCTCTCCCCGGGCCTCTGACCGCCTCGGAGAGGCTGTGGCCGCAGGGCCTGCAGGAGGAGGTGGTGGAGATGCACCTCCTGGGACCTGGCCTCGCCAGCCTTGGCCCACCTGCCGGGCGGCTTTCTTGGTTTAACAGTCTGTGGACGTGGTCCTCATCGCTCACAATTTTTTACTAAAAGAAGCTGCTTTCTTAGTGGTAAAACAGTATTTTGAAACAAATACAGTTTCAAAACTGGTGATTCTGAAGATTTTGCGCGTAAGGGTCTCTGTGTGCCTCTGAAGTTGGTGGGCCTCGATAGAACGAGCCAGCCCTGCAGGTGGTTTCCGGGTCCAGGGGCCGCCTCCAGCCTCGCTCCAGTAGAGCCGCCACTCCGGCGGGGGGCGTCCCGCCAGCCCCGAGGAGCGGGCGCCGCGGCGTCTGGCCTAATAGAGCGCGCGCTTTCTTGTGTCTGCCTTTGTGCTCAGCCTGTCAGACTGTTTTGGTTGAAGCTGTCAAGAAAATGGGGCCTCACACGGGTATTCGCGCGGGAAGCGGGGAATGTTTCCGTAGGCTTCTCGGTCCGTTGTGGGTGCTCTTCTTGGAGGCAGGCAGTCTACCAGAGCCCAAGCACTTCTTGGCGGTTGGCTGCAAGGTGGGCCTGAAACGGGCACCGAACCGAGGAGACACTGCTCTGTCACCGTCTGTGGGGGTCGCTCAGCCTTCAGGTGCTTTTTGATCGTTCGGGAATCCCTGGTTCACTGAGTGGGTTGCACAGAGCTGCCTGAGGGTCTTCAGGGTCCAGTTCAGCGGCACCGTCCTCAGTGCAGGCCAGCCGCCGTCACTGTGGTCCCCTTCAGCAGCGCCTTTACACGTGGAGAAGCTTCCAGGCCCAGTGCCAAGTGTCCGTTTGCCGGAGTTCTGAGTTACGCTTGACAGCTCGGGTTTTGTGGTTGGCCACAAGAGGGTCCTCCGCCGCGAGTCCCTGGCCTGCTCCCTCTCGGCTCGCCGCCCCGCCTCTCCAGGGGCAGCGCCCTCTGCGGGCCCAGAGCTGCAGAGCCCGTGGACTGCGTCAGGCGGTAGAGGGTGTCTGCACAGTGTAACTTTTCTGGGAAGTGTCCTTGTGCCTCTGTTCATCCAGGACATGCCTCCCCGGGCTGTAACAGGTGGGCACCCTGAGTCTCCCTTCTCAAGGACAGCAGGGTCTTGACCAGCCAGCTGTTTCTCAAGCTCTGTTAGGACGGGACCGCACATGCCTGCCCTCCTTCCCAGCCCCACACTCTCTGCGAGGAGGGACAGGTGGGAGTGTTTGGGTGGAGGGGCCGGGGCCAGGTCGGCCAGGAGCTCTCCCGCGGCCTCTCGGTGCAGCCGCGCTGTCTCCGCTGCCGCGCCCCTGCCCCGCCCCCGCGTGGTCGCTGCAGCAGCTGTGACCGAGCACCCCCGCGGGCCCCGCGCCCGGCCCGGGCAGGCTGCTCGGCATGTGGGTGGGGCGCCGTGGCCCCGGGCCAGGGTCTCTGCGTGGGCTGCGGGACGCGCTGCTCACCGGTGCGCCTTGCTGTCCCAGGTGGATCTGAGACTGTGAGACGTGTGTGGGGTCTGCTGTTCTCTCACACACCTCGTCTGGAAGTGTAATTTCAGATCTCAAAAGATGCCAGTGTCTTTCTACAGCAGTCCTCACCTTTGGTCACCTTTAGCTGACGTGCCCAGCCCAGAGCTCTGGTCCCGTCCCTGCCAGCGAGACTCGGGGCTGCGCTCAGATAGCGGGCAGGGCTCGTCTCCTCTTCACGAAGACATGCAGCGGCCAGGCTCGCCCGCGGCCCCGGGACCCTCGCCGGTCCGGCTGCCGCCTTCGCTCTGTGCTGTCGCGGGGACGGGTCGCAACCTGGGCGCGGGCCTCTGCCCTGCCCACTGGGAGCTCTGGGAACTGCGGCCTGCGTCGTCTCTGTGTCCAGGCTGGTGCCGCGCCCGTGCGGAGGGGTGTCTGGAGTGTGTGCGTGCTCTCCCGCGCCATCTGTGGCTCTGCTCACGACAAGCACGTCTTCACACAGCATGCCTGATTCAGGCTCAGGCCCGGCCCTCACCCCGCCTAGCTCTCCGGCGTGGGAATGGCTGTGAGCGGCATGGCACTCTCACAGTGAGAGTGAGAACCATTTTGGTAAAACATGCAGTGAGAACTGACAGTGGAAGGGCGGACAAGGTGAGGGTCCGAGGGTCCCTGCCGAGGCTCCGTGCGGCTCCAGAGTGCGCAGAGTGCGTGCGCGTCTGTGCGCGTGTGCAGCAGGCCCTCGTGCCCTCAGCATCGTGCTGCAGGGGTGTGTGGGTCCGGGAACGGGCACGGTTCCCCTTCGCTTGCTCTCTCAGCCCCTCCGTCCCCTGCTGGTGAGGGCACAGGGCACGGGGGTGTCTGCAGGTAGATCGTGTCTCAACGTCCCCCAGTGTCAGCCCTTCTGCGCGGCTGCGCTAAACAGTGAGCGGGAGCAGACCGGTCGGCGGGTGGAGCGAGGCGCAGCTCCGGCGGGGACCGGGGTGCCATGCTCCCTGAAGTCTGTGGGGGCTGTCGGTCGCTCAGAGGAGGACCGTCTCCCCAGGTGCGAGGTGACGCCGCAGGGAGCGTGCATGTGGCCGACATGCGAGTTCACGCACGTGAGGTTGCAGCCAGAGCAGTGAACGGAGCCCCAGGCCCCTGTTCTCTCTAGAGGGCACTCGCTCTGATGGCCGGAAGGGTGTTGAGTGTGTAAAGCGGTTGTGGAAAGTAACGGATGAGGTGGCCACGTTCGTCAGGGAGAAGAAGAGCTGACCTCCCCACGAGGTTGCCAGCGCGGCATTCTCAGTCTGTCAGACTCACCTCAGGCTCTTCTCTGGACAGGCCCGCCGTGACCGTCCCTGGGCGCCAGAGGGTGGGTACGCAGTTCAGTCGTTTGACTGGGAGGGCTCTGGGTCCGCTCGAAGGGCCCACTGTGAGAGATGCCATTGGCTGTGCCCTGAGCCCGCTCTCCTGCGCCCTCAGCTGTGGGCGTCCTGCTGAGCCAGGAGCAGGCTGCAGGCCCAGGGACTCGCCGCCCCGCGGGGCGCGGTGCTCTGGGCCTGCGTGGCGGGGCGTGGTTTGTGGGAGGTCAGGGAGAGCGTGCCCTGCCGGTTCCCCAGTCTTGACTCCGGCGTGTCTTCTCGTGTCTCTCTCTCTACCCAGGAGAACGAGCACCTGCAGAAGTTCCAGGTGACCTGGGAGCTGCACAACAAGCACCTCTTTGAAGACCTGGTCTTCTCGGAGCCGCTCCTCCAGAACAGCCTGCCAGCCCTGGTGTCGCAGATCAGGTAGGCGGTCTCCCCTGCGTGCGCCCTGGCCCCGGGGCACAGCAGCTGTGCGCCTGGGCACCTCTGCCGCGGCAGTTCCTGCCAGGAAAGTGCAGGGCTTAGGGGAGAATGCAGCTTGGGGAGAAAGCTCACAACCCGATGAGTAGTAGAGTCAAACTCGGAAGAACAAGCCCAGGGTCTAAGCGACCAGGAGTTGGCGCCACAGACCCCTCCTGGATAAAGGAGAGCTGCGGCACAAGGCGCTTCACTTGCAAGACGCGGGTTCTGCCAGGTGGCCGTGGGCGGGCCCCGCTGTGGCACTTGGGTGGGGAGGCAGGCGGGCTGATGGGGCTGGGGGCGCGGGAGCGGGGCCGGTCACCTGTCGGGTCTCTCAGACGTGCCCCCGGCCTCGGGGCTCGGGCTTCCTGCCGGAGCGCCTCTCCGGAGCTCCATCGGGTGTGCTGAGCAGGGAGCCCCGTGCCGTGCTCGGGATCCCTCCCTCTGGTGAGGGGGAGGAGAGAAGCCCCTGTCTTTATTCCTCACTACTCGTGCGTTTCCAGAGTCTTGGCCTGCTTTTTGATTTGCTGGGGGGTTTTGTTTTTGTTTTTTNCCATCGGGTGTGCTGAGCAGGGAGCCCCGTGCCGTGCTCGGGATCCCTCCCTCTGGTGAGGGGGAGGAGAGAAGCCCCTGTCTTTATTCCTCACTACTCGTGCGTTTCCAGAGTCTTGGCCTGCTTTTTGATTTGCTGGGGGGTTTTGTTTTTGTTTTTTTAATACAAATGATCTCACAAGTTAACTCCTTTAAAGAAACTGACTTGACTTAGGAAGGTTCTGTCTCGCTGGTTTGGTTTGGTTTTTAATTTATTCGTTTACTTCCGGCTGCTTTGGTCTTCCTGCCCCTCGGGCTTCTCTCTGGCCGCGGTGAGCGGGAGCAGCTCTTCGCTGCAGCGGGCAGGCTCCCCGTCAAGGGGGCGTCTTGTTGCCGAGCACAGGCCCAGGAGTGGTGCGCGTGGGCTTGGTTGCTCTGCGGCGTGTGGGATCTTCCCGGACTCGGCACCGAGCCCATGTCCCTTGCATCGGAGGTGGACTCTTGACCGCTCTGCCATCAGGGAATTCCTTGAGCCTGTGTTTTTTAAGAGCTTTATTGAGGTCTAATTCACAAACCTTATTAATTCACCTTAAAGCATGTGATTCAGCAGCAGTAACTACATTTTTAATAATAATAGGACGACCACCACCAGTATTTCCAAAACTTTCCTGTTGCCCCGGATAGACTCCGTCACCATTACATGCTGACCTCCGTTCTTTCTGAGGTGCTCTTGTCTGCAGGCCCCACCCTGCCCGCTTCCCCTTGCAGTCGGCCTGTCCAGGCGCTGGTCCCGCGGGTCCTGCAGGGCCGCCAGGCCGGGTGCGGCAGCCTGCACGCCCTCGGGGCCCGGCTGGCCCGTCTGTGTGGCCGCAGTGGGCGGTCGAGTGGCCGCCCCGCCAGACTCTGCTGCCCCCGTGGGGCCGGGAACCTGCTGCAGCTCCTTAGCTTGTGGTTTCCGTAGCTGTGGCCTGACTTGGTCTTTATTTTAAAATACATATTAATCGTTAAGGGAATGTTTAACTAGGCTTGTAAGTAAACTCACCCAAAGTGATTTTATGTCATTTTCCTTCTCACGTACCACCACATACTGTTTCACATAGACGTCGTTCACGGTGGATTCCACCACCCGTCACGTGGGGTGCAGAGCAAACGTTGAGAGACGGGCCTGTGTGCTGGACCGTTGACACTGTCTGACACTGGCAGGCTTCCTGCCGTCGGGGGGCTTGCTGTTGTGTCTGCACTCCAGCCTGTGCCTGCCGGTCGTGCTCTGAGTGCGCCCCGCGCCCTCAGAAGTCCAGGACCACCCCTGCCCCCACCCGCAGCTGCCTTGCCCTCCCCTGGCTCTGAGCAGGTCTGCAACGGAGCACAGGAGAGCGCCTCAGGCCTTGGGCGGTGCAGGGGAGGCAGGGCAGCCCCACGTGGGAGGCGAGTCTGCGAAAGGTGACGGGGCTGCAGAGGCCCGGGAGGACCAGGTCGCTGCCTCGTGGGCCGCCACGCTCTCCCCTGGGTGCCCGTGTGCTCTGTGGAGCCCGGAGCCGCCTGGGTGAGGCCTGGGGGTCAGGGCGCTGAAGAGCGGTGTGTCCTGGGGCCAGGTGCAGCCCTAGGAGGGCAGTCCTGGGGTGTGAGCCCTGGCGTCGCACGGCCGCCATGGTTCCTGCTGGCTCCCGGCCCTGCCCTTTGCTGCACAGCTTGTCAGGGACGTGAGTTCCTGCATCTCCCTCCAGTGCGTGGGACCCAGACAGATGCTGCAGCACACAGGACCCCGTCCACGCGGTGTGCGTCTCTGCAGAGTGGTCCCCAGCGGGCAGAGGGCGCTGTCTGCACCCGTGGAACCCTGCTCGTTTTTCAGTCACGTTGCTTTTATTATAAAATCATTAGATTGCCATTGCAATCTGAAATTCAGAAATAAAGTTCTGAAAACAGGAAATCATGATGAGAGGGTACAGTAAAAAATCTGTTGTTGCTTCCAGACTTTTGTCCAGCGTCCATGCCTCGCCCCGCCCCAGCACACACACGCATTTTAAACATGGTGAAGGGCCCATGGGAGCATTTCCATTTCAGGTGCAGGTGTGAATGCGTGTGTGTGCATCTGGGTGTAAGCAGGTGGGTGTCTGTCAGAGTCTGTCTGGGAAGCCCTGGGTGGTGTAGCGGCTCTGACCCCAGTGGACAGCTTCCAGTTCTTCTGTGTAAACAGCACTGATTATTAACCCTGCACACCGGCCTGTGCTCCTGAGCAGTTATAAGTGTCCGTTTGGATTTAGAAATCCCTTGTTAGGAGGTTTTTATTACCATTATTTTGGCTCAGATGTTGACATGTTCAGAGATTAGGAAAACGAACGGTTTCTAAAGACAGCCTGCCTCCTGAGAGGACCTGCCCCCTCCCCCGCGCTCCCAAGTGCCCTCTTCTTCAGAAATCCAGCTGTTTGCCTGGGCGTCTGTGTTTTGTTTTCTGTTAATTCTCTCATTTGTCGTTTTACCATCTTTCTTAACAAGATATGATAGAGAATAAATGAAACTGTAATTGTATTTTTTTGAATTGAATTTCCTGTTGTACTTAACGTGAAAGCCTGGCCCAAAGTTTTTATTTATTAAATGTTGTGTTTTCTCTGGATCAGTGTATCTGAACGGGCAAGAATATACAAGCCCACACGTTGGGAACTGCGTCTCTGGGCCTTAGTCTTTTTAGAGCAGCGTCCCTCACC
>SJYS01019801.1:149372-167648 GCA_006410695.1 Philantomba maxwellii
GCTGTGCCCGCGGCCTCCCCTCCCGGCTGTGCCCACGGCTTCCCCCCGGGTTGTGCCCGCGGCCTCCCCCTCAGCTGTGCCCACGGCCTCCCCCCTGGCTCTGCCCATGCCCTATACCAGCCCTCGCCCCCGCCCAAGCTGCCGGAAGAAGTCTGTGTTGTTTGGAATGTTAGTCGGTCCGCTGACTCGACTTCTGAAGCATGCTGTGCGGGACCGGCGAGCTGCTGGTGAGCCGCCTGTGCGCAGCTCTTCCTTCCCGCAGAGGCATTGCGGGCTCGCGCGTCCTCCTGTGGCAGGAAAGCCCCTTCCCGTGTGTCCGTGTCCACGCTCACTCCCGCCGTGTCTGTGGTTCATTTCTTCCCTTGTTCAGCCTGGCAGGAAGTTCCGAGAACCACCTTTTGGGTTTACTGATGACATTTACTGCTGGGTTTTTCCAGTAATTTCAGCTTTTGCCTCTTCTTCTTTACTAGTCGAAGCTTTGTGTTAAGTTACGCCTGTCTCATTTGGAGGGTGTGTTGGTCGCTTTTGTCTGACTTGAGGGTGTGACCGGCTCTTTCGTAGGCAGCTGGGCAGCTGCCCTGTGTTGGCTGGAGGGGCGCCCCTGTGGGTGGTGTGTCCTTCCTTGTAGGGCCTGCGCCCCTGTGTTCTGATCATTCGGAAGATGTGTGTCCCGTTCTGTCCTTACGTGGTTGTACTTCAGCTTTCAATCATTTGTAAGAATGCGTCTGTATGATTATCACTTAGTCATTCCATCGTCTCCTCCTCCACGTAAGTCAGTGCCTTGAGCCCGTTCGTAACTCCTGTTCCCCCCGTTTCTTACTTGTGGTCAACCTGCCTCCTCAGACCTGGCCACCCTCGCGGCGTCCGAGTCTGCGGTGCCGCCGTGCCAGCCGCACTCACCCTTGTGGTGGTCACTGCCGTCCAGCTCCGGGACATGCTCGTCTTGGGCTGAGGCTCGTGGCCAGACAGCAGCCTGGCGCCCGCCCTGGCGCTCAGCAAGCAGGGACCGTCTCCTCCCCGTGTTGGCAGGCCCATCTCTGATAGCTCAGTTTCTCTTTTTGGTGTGAGCTCGTCTCTGTGTTTTCGTNGGCGCCCGCCCTGGCGCTCAGCAAGCAGGGACCGTCTCCTCCCCGTGTTGGCAGGCCCATCTCTGATAGCTCAGTTTCTCTTTTTGGTGTGAGCTCGTCTCTGTGTTTTCGTGCATGACAACTGTGAGGATTCCTCGTGAGCCGGTATGGGCTGCTGAGGCGGAGAGCCCGTTGCCCTCTCTGTAGTGGGAGCGTCTCCTGTCTCCACACGTAGTCTCTCGCGCCGTTTGAAAAGCCTCCCCTCGAAAGTGTCCTGGTAGCTCTTGCTGGTACTAAGGCTTTCTGCTTTTGCATCCCCGTGCATCCCACGTAGATGACAATGAAGACCAAGCAGCGCATGCTGACGGAGGACTGGGAGCTCTTTAAGCAGAGGCGGTTCATCGAAGAGCAGGTGCGTGTGGGTGGGAGGGCGTTGCCGGAGTGAAGCTGTTATCCGGAGAGCGAAGGGCTGAGAGCCCACCTTGCACGTCTTGCTCGGCAGACCTGTGTGCAGGCTGGTCCTCCTTTCCACTTGCCCGTCTTCTGTGCTCCTCCAGGGACACCTGCGTTTATGGAGTGGCTCTCCCGGCCCACAGCCTCCCTGCGCCCCCATGGGCTCCTCCTGGGTGGGCGCCGCATCTCCAGATTCCCTTCCGGGGCGGCGCACAGGCCCCAGGGCCAGGCCTGGTCCGTTCCTCGTGTGCTGGGGCTGTGCTGTCTCGTGGCTGCTGCCTGCCCAGCTCACCCCTTCCTGCCACAAGCTCGCCCTGCCCTGCCCGCCACCTCGGCGGCGCCCCCAGGCCCGGCATGCTGGTCTCGGGGCATTACCTCACTGGGAGACTTGCCCGCTTGCCTTGATGCCTGCACCGGTGTCTGCTGGCTGCTCTTGCAGTGAGAGCCCTCGGCCTCCACTTCCCTCCCGCCCGTGGTCCCCTCTGGGTAGCGTGGGTAGACAGGGCACCTGCGCTCCACGCACTCAGTGTGTGGCCCTGTCAGACGGGCATCACCCATGCCTGTGCCCAAGCTGGTCCGCGGTCTCCTTTTCCGGAACGCAGAGGCGCGCCTGCCCCGGCGGGAGTTGAGGCGCTGCCTGCTCAGCGGCCCCGGGCCCACCGCTGCCCCGGGCGCGGCTGGCTCTCCGCAGTGGCCTTGCTCCCCCTGCCGGCACCACGCGTGCCACCTGGCCCCTGCCGTCCTGCCCCGTCGGGACAGTGTCTGCCCAGCTGTGGGCTCGGGCTGCGGCCGCCCTGTGCCCAGGCCTGGGGGCTCGGGGCGGCGCTCGGCGCTCCTGCTGGCCTGGGTACCCTGAGCCCAGATGGCGGCATCCACGCTGCCTCCCGCACCGTGCTCAGGCGTGGCTCGCCCCCGCGGCCTCCCCGCCTCCCCAGCAGGGCTGCGAGGCTCTCGTACCTCGTGGTTCCCCTGAAGGTTGGTTTCTCACCTGTCTCTCTGTCCAAAATCTAAGCTCCTGGGGGCAGTGATTATCTCTGTGCCCTGGTTCCCAGCGAGTCCCCAGCCCACGGGAGGGCCAGGGCAAGGGCTGGGCGTCCCCGTGAGGGCGTCACCGAGTGTGTGCTGCTGAGGAGCCTGGTGGGCTCACCCCCCGCCACCCCGACCTCTGTCTGGGCTTCTCCCCGCCTGCGCCACGCACTGCGCGGCTGCCCCCNTGATTATCTCTGTGCCCTGGTTCCCAGCGAGTCCCCAGCCCACGGGAGGGCCAGGGCAAGGGCTGGGCGTCCCCGTGAGGGCGTCACCGAGTGTGTGCTGCTGAGGAGCCTGGTGGGCTCACCCCCCGCCACCCCGACCTCTGTCTGGGCTTCTCCCCGCCTGCGCCACGCACTGCGCGGCTGCCCCCTTCCCAGCCCTGGCCCTCCTGAGGAAGCTGCCGGCAGCAGGTCTCTGAGTGGGACGTGCACAGCGTCAGAATCACCGAAACATACAGCCGTGTCACGGGCCAGGTCTTGCACAGTTAACCTGTTGTCTCATGGTTTCCTCCAGTTCACGAAAAAGAAAGCCGTCACTGGCGAGAACAGCTTCACGGACACCATGCGGCACACGCTGTCGTCACGGCTGAGCGTGCCCGACTGCCCCAACTGCAACTACCGGCGGAGGTGAGCGCGCGGGGCCCCGGGCGCTGCTCTGCCCGCTGGCCTGCGCTGACTCCCTCCCTCCCCGCAGATGTGCTTGCGATGACTGCAGCCTCTCCCACATCCTCACCTGCGGCATCATGGACCCCCCGGTCACGGGCGACATCCACATTCACCAACTGCCCCTCCCGGTGGACGCAGCTCCTGACTGCCTGTCTGAGATGCGGCCGCCCGGCGTGTCGTCAGCCAGCTCAGGGTCGGCGTCCAGCTCTCCCGTCACCATTCAGCAGCATTCCAGACTCATCCTCACAGACAACGGCTCTGCACCAACGTTGTAAGTCATGACTTTGTCTTGAGGTTTCAGAAACTTAACTCATCCGATTCCAAGATGTAGACACAGTAATGTCTGCAGAAGTGTGGGCAGTGGTAAGGGTGCTTTTCAAGAAAAAAGACCTTTCATTTTTTTAAGTCGCTTTTAACACATGGACACAGTAAGCCCGAGCATGGATGCTCTTTTGTGAACTGCTGGATGCAGTGAGGCAGGTGCACGACGGTCTGCAGAGAGCATCTCCCATGCTGGCCTGGCCTGCACCCGTCCGCCTCATCCTCAGCTGGCATCCATGCTTGCTCCGTGTCCTGCTGAGAGCTTGGATGGTCACTTTAGCAAGCGACTGAGAGGTTCTGTCCGTGTTCCCACATCAACCGCAAGATGTTTTGTGCGAGCAAGGGGTCACCAGTTCACAGGGTGGGAAGCAGGCCCCATCCGACTCCTGGATGGGCTCTTCCCATGGCGGGTGTTTATTTACGAGATTAAACATACCCTCTGCATGTCATGGCGCCCGTGTGGGCCAGGAGCCTGGGGGAGGGACGGTTGCCCGACCTTGCTGCCCTTGTTCTTCGGGATTCTGGCCTTCCAACCTGGATTTCATGTGGGGGCCCTGAGGCTCTCCTTTGGAGTCCCTCAGTTCTCAGTGTGGCTTTGATCTCGGACGCTGAGCTCCACAGCTGCTCTCGCTGAGCCCTGTGCTCCCTTAGAGCCTGTGCAGGGCAGAGAGCCGTCACAGCCAGGTGTGAGCTGGCTTAGGACGGAGCGGCCGCGGCCAAGCGCCGATCATCAGGGCAGAACCCAGGTTGGCAGAGTGCCGCCTGCTCCCGGGTCTTAGCGGCTGACGCCAGCCGTGGGCACCCACGCTGCGGGCGGGGCGGAGCCAGGACCACGCGAGGTGCTGCAGGCGCCTGGCCGCCCGCACTGTGGGGTCTGTGTCTTCCCAGCAGACGCGGCCGTCCCAGCACCCTCGTGGCTCCTGGCCACGCGTGTCCTTCTCCTGCTGCCGCTCCGAGCCTGAGATGGACGCGCGGCGTTGCCGTGGCGGGGCCGCGGGGCTGCCTGGATGCCGGGTCTGGGGTCGTCGCGCCGCAGGCAGCCCGTGAGCCTGTTACTCCACTCGGCTCCCCCGGGCGGTGTGGGTGCCACCCAGGGCGGTGCCCATGTCCGCAGGTGCGGGGGCCCCGGAGCCGGGCCCTCCCGGCAGCGGGCCTGCCCATGCTTGCTGTGGCAGCTCCAGGTGGCCGCACACGATGGTCCTTGGGCTCAGTTCTCCCAGAAGTGGGATGAAGCTGAGTCTGGCTGTTCCGGAGCCCCTGACCTGAAGCCCAAAGGGCTCCAGTTCTTAGGCTTTCCCTTCTGGAAGGTTGAGGCTCACGGTGGATGTGGGGGCACGGTAGTGTAGGCCCATGGGGCGGCGCTTGCTGTCAGGCCTTGAGCCACGTACGCCAAGCTGGGAGCTCCACCCACGCCAGCTCTTCTCAGGCGCCAGAGAGCCAGGCGTTTGAAGTGTCTTCGCAGCCTGGAAGTCGTGTCACTTTTTTTGTAGATACGCTGTTTGCCTGTCGCTGGGATGTCTTGCTAAAGCTGGTAATTGTGTTTTGAATGGACTTGACTGCAGCTGGCCTTGTGGTGAAAAGTCAGTGTTCTGTCATATAAGTGCCTTTAATGTTTTGTTCAGCTGGCTATCTCTGAAATTTCGGTGCTTATAAAAACAAACACTGAAGACCTAAGGTTGGTTTCTGTACCCTGTTAATTATAATAAAAAATAGCATCTGCTGGAAAATGGCAGAGAGAGCAGTTGTACAGCAGGGCACTTCAAACTGATCTATTGAGATTTTGTGGTTTCCTTAATGTTTCTCCATTTGGAGTTTTGTTTTCCGTTCTTCTGGACAGAACAAGCGGTCCTCTTTGGACATTTTCCTCCTGGTCCAGGTTACCGGGAGCCGCTGAGACGCGTGCGTGGGGCCCAGTGTCGCGCCCCTGTGCACGAGCGCGGCTCTCCTGGGTGGGCAGCGTGCTGTCCTCAGCAGGCATGGCCCCGCGGTGACGTCTCTGCGCGTCTCAGTTGCAGTGACGATGAAGACGTCGCCCCGCTGTCGGCCAAGTTTGCCGACATTTACCCCCTGAGTAACTACGAGGATGCCGAGGTGGTGGCCAGCATGAACGGCGTCCACGGAGAGCTGAACGGCGGCGGGGAGAATCTGGCCCTGAAGGACGAGGTACACGCCCAGCCTCCACATCGCGACGAAGAGTCACCCCAGACGGTGTCCGGGCTTTGAGCGTTCTGTGTTATTCTGGTTTAAAAAGCGTAAGTTACAAGCGACTGTCTTTAAAGTCCCCTCAGGTAAGCAGTACCAGCAGCAGTTCCTCGGAAGCTGACGACGAGGAGGCAGACGGCGAGAGTAGTGGGGATNATCACAGACCAAAAGAAAATATTTGTGGATCACATACTTGATAAAGGACTTGTTTAAAGAGCTCTTAAAACCAAAGAGCAGGATCTACCTTACTCTTGCTGGGCCTTTTTCAGAATTGTTGAAGATGTTCAGAGTCCTCTGCATTTCCATATATGTTTTTTTCCAGGTGGGAAAGTGAAAGTGGTTCAGTTGTTCCCGACTCTATGCGACCTCATGGACTATACAGTCCAGAATATTGGAGTGGGGAGCCGTTCCCTTCTCCGGGGGATCTTCCCAACCCAGGGATGGAACCCAGGTCTCCTGCATTGCAGGCAGATTCTTTACCAGCTGAGCCACTAGGGACCCCTGGAATGTTAAGTTTTTTAGAATTACTTTTTATTATAGTTGTTTTGTAATGTTGTGTTTGCTTCATATACGTTTTATTTTACTATTTTTGGGTAGGGGCCGTACCTCATGGCTTATAGGCTCTTAGTTCCCTGACCAGGTATTGAACCTGGGCCATGGCAGTGAAAGTGCTGAGTTGAGTCCTAACCACTGGACTGCCAGGGAACTCCCCCCATATGCATTTTAGGGACAACTTGGAAAAGGAAATGGCAACCCACTCCATATCCTTGCCTGGAAGATCCCATGGACAGAGTGGCCTGGTGGGCTTCAGTCCATGGGGTCGCAGAGTGGGTCACGACTGAGCGACTAACACTCGCGCTGTACCTTCTGCAGAAGGCCTCCCTGGGCTCCAGCGGGGCTCGCATTGAATTCTTGAATGTTTGATAGAATTCATCACCAGAACCCCCTGGGCCTAATCTTTTATTTGTGGGATGATGAGGATCAATGTTGGGAAAACAGACTTAGGAACATTGCACATGCTATTTCTTTCCATTTGTTTAGGTCATCTTTAATTTCTTTCTGCAGTTTTTAAAAGTTTCTAGTCTGTGTTTCTTAAGTTTATTAAGTTTCTAGGTGTCTGCCGATTCTACAGTAAAGGCGTTTTCTGCTTTGGGTTTCCTTTCTCTTTTCTTCATTCGTTCATCCGGCCACGCTGGGTGTGGTGGCGGCACAGGGGTACAGGGGTCACCCATCTTCCTGGCGGCGTGCAGAGTCTTCACTTGCAGCGTCAGAGCTCTCAGCTGCTGCAGGTGAGACCTAGTCCCCTGACCAGGGTTGGAACTCGGGGGGCCCCCTGCATCGGGAGCACGAAGTCTTAGCCACTGGACCACCAGGGAAGTCCCTGGTTTCGATTTTCAATAGATTGTTGGTGATATATAGAAATACAGTCAGTTCTTATGTATTGATTTTGGATTCTGCAGTTTTGCTAATAAACTTGTTTGTTCTGGAGTGGTTGAGGTTTTGTGGGTTTGTTTTTGGGTGTTTTTTGATGGATTACTTTGGGCTTTATATATACAAAATCTTGTTGTCTCTGAGTGAACAGTTTTACTTCTTCCTTTACAGCCCGGATTCTCTTAACTTCCTGCTCTCGCTTTATTGAGCTAGCTAGAACCTGAAGGACAGCATTGGCTACGGGTGGTGCCAGCAGATGCCTTTGCCTGTTCCCAGTCGTAGCGGGGACAGCGTTGACTCTTCAACCAGTAAAATATGATGCTAGCTGTCAGTTTTTCTTAGATGTCCTTTGTCAAGCTAAGGAATTTCTGTCCCACTCCTAGGTTTGTTTGGGTTTTTGGGTTTTGTTTTGTTTTGTTTTGAGAATTTTATCGTGAATATTCATTGGGTTTTTAAGATACCTTTTCTGCATCTCTTGAGATGTCCCTGTGGTTTTCATCCTTTGTTCTGTTACCAAGTTGTGTCTCATCAAGGGATTTTGAACCAGTCTTGTGTTCCTGGGATAAATCCCGCCTGGTCATGGCATATAGTCTTTTTTAAAAAAATATTTGTTGCTTGACCGGTTTGCTAATACCTTGTTAGGGTTTCTACATCTATGTTAATGAAGGATATTGGTCTGTTGTCTATGATGTCTTAGAAACTCAGCATTAAAAAAAACTGAAGATCATGGCATCCAGTCCCATTACATCATGGCAAATAGAAGGGGAAAAAGTGAAAGCAATGACAGATTTTTATTTTGTTGGGCTCCAAAATCACTGCAGTTGGTGACTGCAGCCATGAAATTAAAAGATGCAGAGTCGGACTCGACTTAGCTGCTGAACAGCGGCAGTGACAGTGATGTCTCTGCCTCGGAGAACGAGCTGCCAAGTGTGTGTCCTGCCTGTGTTTTCTGAAGGAATTTGTCTGAGATTGATATTTCTCAAATATTTGATGGAATTCACCAGGGAAATCCCATGGACCTGATCTTTTTTTGTAGGAAAATTACTAATTCAAATTTTGTTTACTTGATACAGGTCTGTTCAGATGTTTTTATTTCTTCTTGGATTGAGTTTAATGATTTCTGTCTTTTTAGGAATTTATCCATTTCATCTAAGTTGTCTAATTTGATGTCTCATGGTTGTTTATTATCTCTCTTTAGTTCTGTGGAGTCTGTAGTGATGCTAATTCCTGACTTGGGTAACGTTATTTACTCCTTTTTAACTCCCTCAGTCACTCTGGCTATATTTTTGTAAAGCAATTTTTTTTTTTCTCTTTTTCTCTTTTTTGTTTCATTGATTTCTGTTCTGGTCTCCATTATTTTTTATATATTCTTGGGGTTAATATTTTCTTTTCCTAGCTTCTTAAATCTAAAGCTGAGATTACTAATTTTAGAGCTTCCGTATTTATTAAGCCTTGCTTTATGGCCTAACATGTGGTCTAACCTAGATGTGCTCTTGAATGTCCTATAAGTGAAAGTTCTGTCAAATTGATAACATTATTCAAGTCTTCTGTATCCTTACTGATTTTCTATCTAATTCTAAAAATACTGAGAGAGACATATTAAAGTCTTGTTATAACTTTCGGATTATCTATTTCCTTTTTCAAATCCTCCAATTTTTGATTCATGCATTTTGGGACAGTGTTGTTGAATGTGTAGCCATGTAATTATTGCTCTGCCTCCCTAATATATTGGCCCTTTTGTCACTGTGAAATATCTCCCTGCTGTTATTTCTTATCTTAGACTATTTTCTCTAATATTAATATAGCCATTCCAGCTGGCTTCGGGTTACTCTGTGCATGTTTTATAAATTTTTACCCTTTTAATTTTAGCTTCTTTGTGTCTTTTTCTTCAACCTTTTAGCTTGATCTTGTATTTTTACCCTGTCTGCCAGTTTCTGCCTCTCGTTTGGAGTGCTCCACTCAGTCGGGGTCGGTGGTGAGGGTGCTCTCAGCCCCGCTCACAGTCGGTGTTGGTGGTGAGGGTGCTCTCAGCCCCGCTCACAGTCGGGGTCAGTGGGGGGGTGCTCTCAGCCCCCGCTCACAGTCGGGGTCGGTGGGGGGGGTGCTCTCAGCCCCACTCACAGTCGGGGTTGGTGGTAGGGGTGCTCTCACCTCCCGCTCACAGTCGGGATCGGTTGGGGGGTGCTCTCAGCCCCCACTTTGTTGGTCGTTTTTGTGTCTCATGCTTTTGTACCTCTGTCTCTACTTCCTGTTTTCATATGAAAATTTTAGAGTACCATTTTTAATCTTGTTATCGATTTTTGAATTATGTTATTTTTGTTTTGTTTTTTAGTTAGTCTTTAAAGGGTGTAGGGAGTTGGGGATGGGAAAGAGCCCTGGGCAAGAAAGCTAGATGCCTCTGTGCTTAAGTAGAGGTTCTAGCGGGTCTCCGTGAGTAAACCCTTCTCAGTGTGTTCTCCGTTTGGTTGATTCCCACCCTAAGAACGCTTGCCTCTGACCGCTGTGTTCAGTTTTGCGCTTGTCTTGAGGGAGAAGAGTCAGCGACGGCTGCATTGCACCTTAGCCGGAAGCCCCGTCTCTGGTGTACTTGGAAGAACCTCTGTGCAGCTGCCCGTTGAGCACTGTGAGCCCAGCGGAGCCTGGCGCCAGTCCTCTCCTTGTCCTTGCTCCCAGCTCCCTCTCTCCACTCTGCCGTCCTGCAGTCCCCGCGGCTCTGCTCAGACAGGCGCGGGATGCAGACGGGTGAGGCTGCCGCCCAGGCAGGCACCCGGCCGGGATGAGGTGCGCACACCTTGTCTCTCCAGGCCTCTCAGTCCCAGTCCTGGGGGCTCTCGTTCACCTCGCAAGGAGGGACCCGTCTACCCGGGGTGTCAGGACGGGCCCGCTGCCTTTGTATTTGTTGTGTGGCTGGCTCATCCAGTCCATATCGTTCTTTGTTTCCCTAAATACTCAGTACTCACTCACTAAATACTCTTTTTATTTTTCTTTCCCTTTAGGCAGAACAAGCTCCAAACACTTGTGAATGCCATGTTTGTAAACAAGAGGCGTCTGGATTAACGCCGTCAGCAATGGCCGCTGGCGCCCTGCCGCCCGGGCACCAGTTTCTGAGCCCCGAGAAGCCCGCACACCCGGCGCTGCACCTGTACCCCCACATCCACGGGCACGCACCCGTGCATGCCGTCCCACACCTGCCTCGCCCTCTCATCCACCCCACCTTGTACACAGCGCCCCCCTTCACACACAGTAAGGTGAGTGTGCAGAAGGGGCCGGGGCCTTCACGCGCCACTCAGACCTTGAGAGCATGTTTGAACAGGCGGACCCGTGAAGTGACGGCTTGTGTGGGGCAGCAGCCACGCTCATCAGAGGGTCTGCAGACGTTTCCTTTTACCGTGATATCGTAACCTCCTGGAGTTCTGAACCTTCACACTTGTAAAACCAATCGTGGACGTCGTGGTTCATTCCTTGGGAATTGACCAGGATGTGGAGAGTGGTACTGGCGCAGTGGATTGAGCTGGGGACCGCAGGGCCTCTGCCCACCCAGAGAGCAGCCTGGTCCCCCAGCTTTCCAGGGCCTGGCGGGTGGGGCGACACAGCTTGAATGGAGCACGAGTCCTCCAACCCTGCCCGGGCTCCACGGGGTCTTAAATGACAGGCTTCTTGAAGGACTGTCACGTAGAAAGGCACAAGCTTGAAGGAGGGGCCCTGGGCACCGTGCAGCGGAGGCTTGTCGGCAGGCGAGTGAGGGGCTGGGGGGGGCAGACCTGGCAGGACAGAGGGGTGATGGCTGGGAAGGGTGGCACGCACCGCCTCCCGTCAGAGGGCCTGAGGCTCGTGCTGACGCCTTAGGCGTTGCAGTGAGATCCTTAGGTTTGTTTCCTTCTTTGTACCTTAGCTTTGCCTCACTAGCTGTTTTGAACTTAGTTTTATTGATTCATGTCATAAATTTTAATTTTTTATCAGTTATTCTGGCTAATGTTATTAGCTCTAATGAGTCAAAAATAGAACTCTCCCCAAACTCTACTCACAGACAGTGACTCTCGAGGGTGAGAGAAAGTGAGCGTGCGGCGCGAGGGGCTCTGTCAGGCTGCTGGTCACCCCCCACTGGGGTTTGCTGTCTGTCTGCTGGGGAGGGCACCGCGTGATAATTGCTGGTTTATTATAGAGTATCCTCCGTTTGTTATGTTCTGTGATAATAAGTGCTTGGTCACCACTCAGATTTATGCTTAAATTTTACTAGGTTGACTATTGATTCCCTGATAGCTCAGTTAGTAAAGAAGCTGCCTGCAGGCAGGAGACCCCAGCTCGATGCCTGGGTCGGGAAGATCCCCTCGAGAGGGGATAGGCTACCCACTCCAGTATCGTGGGCTTCCCTCCTGGCTCAGCTGGTAAAGAATCTGCCTGCTGTGCGGGAGACCTGGGTTCAGTCCCTGGGTTGGAAAGATCCCCTGGCAAAGGGAAAGGCTACCCCCACCAGTATTCTGGCCTGGAGAATTCCATGGACTCTATAGTTCATGGGATCGAAAAGAGTCAGACACGACTGAGCGACTCTCACTCTCTGACTCATTGCTGAAACACCTGATGACACCTTTGTTAACTGGGTCATTTTAAGTAGCATATTCACGTTTGTATTCAAGGCCAGGCTGTTAGTATGGTCCGCCCAATCCGTCACCCTTTTCCTCAGGTGAGTATGTGAGTTTGGGAGCTGTTTGCTCCTTGTTCTTACCTAAATAGAGTTCCATTTCCTAGTCCCTAGGGAACCACCTGGAGAAGAGGGTGTGGAATGTTCTCTCATATGTTCGTGCTGATAGAAATTATGCAAGAATTAGTTCCTAAAAATCTTCAGGTAAAGTAGTGAAATTTATTATTCCCACTCTAGTTAAAACTGAGTTATCCCCTGGATTTTGGCTTTTCTCAGGATGTTACCAGCGTGTATAGAAGGATAAAGGGGGGAAAGCATCATCTGGGTCGCAGTCTGTCTGTCTGTTACCACTGAACTGTAATCCAGTAGGTGGATGGGAAAGATTCATGGGTCGAAGGCACCGCAGAGGAGCAGCGGTGAGGCTGTGTTTCAGCCGCTCACTGTTAGTGCCAAGATGATCCACTGACACAACTGAAGTACACTAGCTGGGTGCCGGTTACTTGGAGGAACGAGATGCATCTGCCAGAGTACTCGGCTTGTACCTGGTGCAGAAGCGCTTCTCCGCACGGCCTTGCGCTGCCACTTGCAGGCTTTGCAGAGCGGGCATGTGTTCTTTGAGTTAGTGTGACTTAGTTGCGGCTCTGGCTCCGTCTGTGCCTAGATGCACAGGGCGTGCCCAGCCCCCCAGGGGTTGGTGGAGGAGGACTGCGCTGTCGTGGAAGGACATGGTTGTCCTCAGCTCCGTCAGAGCAGGCTTCTCAGCGAGATGACTGCCCCGTGTGGGCGGGGGCAGCCTCAGGTGTGGGCCGCCGTGCCCACTGAGGCTCTTCTGACCAGCTTCTCTTCCTGTGGCATCAGGGCTTTCAGGAGTTTCTGCTCTGGTTAGTTGTCGCCTTTAAGACTACGTCACTCTAGTTGTAATTAATTCATACTTTTGCCATTGTGGGAAAATAGTACCTAAAACGCTTGGAATGGGTACTGTTAAAATTTTATTTTCTTGAGATTAGACTTGAAGACTATTTCCATTTTCAGAAGTCTTCATCACTGATATGTTTATAATTTGTACGTTGAGTAATGTTACTTAAAAATTAAAAGTAGTTGCAGGAGGTAAATACAGTGATGAAACACTGAAGAAAAAAATTAAAACTAAGTGACAGGAAATTTAGTTTCCACATATTTGGGAGTTCTCTAGCTGTCTTTCTGTTGCTTCTACTTCAGCTCCCTTCTGGTCTGAGGGCGTGCCCTGCGTCTCTAGTCTTTCGGGGCTGCTGTGGGGCCCGGTGGGGCCCGTCTTGGCCGGTGCTCTCTGTTCCTTAGGGTGAATGGTGGGCTGCTGCTCTGTGTGCGGCAGACAGCGGCTGACTGGTGGTGTGGGGGGCAGGAGTGTGCTCGCTGGCCCCCCTGCGCCCCTGCTGCTGAGGGCCGGGCCGCCTGCTCTGCTGCAGACCCAGCAGGCTTGCGCCACGCAGTTTGGTGCTCTGCTGTTAGACGCTCGCGTGTCTGGGCTTCTCACGTGCTCTTGGAGGGCCGGCCCTTCGGTTCCTGGGGGGTGGCTCCTCGCGCTGTGGCCTGGGCTGTCTGCGGGTTGTGTGGCTCCTGCGGCCTCGCTGAGCGCTGCCTGGGGTGATTTGCGTTTGCTACTCACAGCAGTTGTCTTGTCGACAGGCATCCTTGGGTCTTGGGGCTTTGGGGGCTGGGGGAAGCTTCTTGCTGTTTAATATATTCTGATCATCTGTGTATTTTCATTGGTGTATTTATTCCATTCACTTTTTTTTTTTTTTAATGTGTTTGGATGAATACCCATGTTTGTAACTATTTTCTATTTGTTGCCAGAGGCTCCTTTTTCTGCTTTCTCTACTCTCACTTGAACATTTTCTGATTCATTTTATTTCCTCTTAGCATATCAATTACACCTCTTTTTCCATTTTAGCAGTTGTATTAGAAAGCACCTTCTGACTGAACTAGGGCCGCTTCCAACACTACTCCTCCACGTCTTATGGAGCTGAGCTGCCTGTCACAGGTTGTTCCCAGTTCTTCCTTCCTGTGACATTGCAGTCATTTTCATTTATCCAGCATTAATCACCTGGTACATTGTTACAATTATTCCTGCAAAGTTTTTTTGTTTACAATCAATTAACAGAAAAATAAGAGGTTCTATTCTCGCTGCGTTTATTCCTTTTCCATCGCGCTCTTCCTTTATGTAGGTCTGAGTTTCTGACTTATATTATGTTCCTTTTTCCTGAGGAAAACCTTTTAACATTTCTTGCAGGGCAGGTCTGCTGGAGATGCGTTCCCTCAGTGTTTGTTTGTCTGAGAAGTCTTTATTTCTCCTTCATTTTTTAAGGATAATTTCGCTGGATACAGAATTCTAGGTTGGTTTTTTTTTTTTTCCTTTGAACACTTGGAGCCTGGCTAACCCCGCTGTCTTCCTGCTCGCGTGGTTTAAGTGAGATGTCCTCTGTGACTGTGTCCCTTGCTCTGTAGGACAAGGCGTGTTCCCCTCAGCCTGCCCCCAGGCTGCTTCCAGGATTCTGGCTTGGGTTCCTGCAGCGGGGATGTGCTGCGCCCGGGTGGGGTCTCATGGGGGTCTTGCTGGTGCCCTCTGAGCCTCCTGGCCTGCTCCGGTGCCGGTCAAGAGTCGGGGCACCCTTGGCTGCCACTCCTCCGGGCCTGCTTCCTGGCCGCTCTGCGCCTGCAGACTCCAGCCCTGTGTGGAGCATCTTTCGAGAGGGCCCCACATTCTTGGACATCCTGCTCTCTTTTTTTGTCATTGTTGGGGCTGTCTTTGGAGGATTTTGTCTGTTTGAATTCTTACTTCTCTTCGCATCTCAGTTTGAAGAGTCTCTCGTCATATCTTGAGGCTCATGGATTCCTTTCTTGGCCGTATTCAGTCTGCCGAGTTCTTGGTTTTTCTCTCCGCGTTTTTTATTTCTAGCATTTCTTTTTGACTCTTTCTTAGAGTCTCTCTGTTCACGGTACCAGTTTGTTCTTGCATGCTGACCACACTTCCTGTCCGCGGCACAGGAGGAGCTTCAGGCGGCCTGCCTCATGGTCTCCCCGTCCACTGCTCTGCTGTCTCTCCCTGAACCTCTGGGCAGACCTTCTCATCCTGCCTTTGTACCCGTGGTCCCTCCCAGCCCGGTCACCTTCTGTTCTGAGACTTTCTCGTTGGGTCACTCTTCCGGCTTGGTGGTTTTCCTTTCGTGTCTAACCTGCTCCTTAAGTGTGCGTTTTTAATCTTACTTGTAATTCTTATTTCTGAGCGTTATTTTCCAGATGTGTTAGAGACTGTCTGTGTTCTCTTGTTCCTCGATCACCTTTTCTTTCATCTTTCCTTTCCGTGAGCGTTTCACACAGAGTTACTCTGTGTCTGGATGAAGCTATGAGGCTCTGACCCTTTTTATCGTGAGACCATGCATGCTCAGCAGACCCTGAATAGGGGTGCTTCCTCTGGAGGGGACCCCTCTTGCTGGCGTGGAGGTGCTGCTCGTGCACTGGCCCCCGGACCCCCCAGCTCCCTTTGCCTCTGCTGCTCCCGTGGGACCGCAGGGCCGTCTGCTCACCTCTGTCACCTCGGTGCACGTGCCTGAAGGGCTCCCGTCCCTTCCTGCACCGCCGCTGGGGCCGGTTCTTCTTGCCGTGTTCTCACCAGCTCCCTGTGAACGGTTTCCCTTGCTTTCTCTGTAGCTCAGCACCTGGTTACAGAGGTGTCCCATGCCGTTTGTCTGGGATCTGGGGCATGTCTCCCCTCAACGGATAAAATCCAAGGAGAGCGGGGGAGGACTCACCCCCTGAGAGAGGAGAGCCTGCGTCTGCGCGCCTGCTCCTCCCCTGCCGCTAGCCCGGGACTGAGCTTGAGGCCCCCGGCTTTACATGCTGTGTCCTTCCTGTCTGGAAAATGTGTCAAGAAGCAGTTGCCCCCTTAGGACAGGGCTGGAGCGCAGGTGGAGCGCTGTCTCGGGCCCTCCACAGGAGCACGGGGTGGCCTGGAAGCGGTGGGTGAGTTCAGCGCATCGAGGGAGCCTGGGGCGGGGCTCCCGCACGGCCGTGGGCGTGCACGCCCCTCACCCCTCACCTCGTGTGTAGCTGCTGAGGACGTGGCCCGCAGAGTTACATGGGGGCAAGTGTCAGCTCCGCTGGAGTCTGAGGAGAGAGAAGACTGCGTGGGGAGAGGGTGTGAGCTGATCACCGTCTGCCGGTCGTGGCGGGGCTGCGGCCCGTGCTGCTGAGCTCAGTTCTGGGCCAAGAAACGGCAAGAGGAGAGTGGTGCCTGGCCTCTTCCTCTCTGGCAGGAGCGCTGAGGAGCCTTTGAGGAGAAGCCCAGTGGAGAGTGACTCTCGCCCCTGCTCGCTGGGCGCTGGGCGGCCCTTCTGTTGGGGCGCTGGGTGTTGGCAGCAGCTGCCACCTGCGTGGGGCTCCATCCGCTGCTCCCCAAGCTCTGGGCTCCATGCAGGACAGGCTGGGTCGCACGACTCCTGCGTAAATTCAGAAGTGTGCTTCACTGAAGGCATCAGTCAGCGTGGCTGGGCTTCCAGTTAGAACAGAATTGTGCTTTTCTGTGAATCTGTTTTGTCTCAAAGAACACATCAGAACTTCTGTAACTTAAAGCCATATGGATTTGTATAAAGATTGAAATCAGTGTTGTAATTTAACAGCGTTACCCACACGTGCTTTACGTCATTCATGTCTTTGTGGTGGTGTGGCCCCCAGATGGTCTGGTGACAGGTGCCTCNGGCTGCGGCCCGTGCTGCTGAGCTCAGTTCTGGGCCAAGAAACGGCAAGAGGAGAGTGGTGCCTGGCCTCTTCCTCTCTGGCAGGAGCGCTGAGGAGCCTTTGAGGAGAAGCCCAGTGGAGAGTGACTCTCGCCCCTGCTCGCTGGGCGCTGGGCGGCCCTTCTGTTGGGGCGCTGGGTGTTGGCAGCAGCTGCCACCTGCATGGGGCTCCATCCGCTGCTCCCCAGGCTCTGGGCTCCATGCAGGACAGGCTGGGTCGCACGACTCCTGCGTAAATTCAGAAGTGTGCTTCACTGAAGGCATCAGTCAGCGTGGCTGGGCTTCCAGTTAGAACAGAATTGTGCTTTTCTGTGAATCTGTTTTGTCTCAAAGAACACATCAGAACTTCTGTAACTTAAAGCCATATGGATTTGTATAAAGATTGAAATCAGTGTTGTAATTTAACAGCGTTACCCACACGTGCTTTACGTCATTCATGTCTTTGTGGTGGTGTGGCCCCCAGATGGTCTGGTGACAGGTGCCTCCTCTCGTCCTGCAGGNCTGTGAATCTGTTTTGTCTCAAAGAACACATCAGAACTTCTGTAACTTAAAGCCATATGGATTTGTATAAAGATTGAAATCAGTGTTGTAATTTAACAGCGTTACCCACACGTGCTTTACGTCATTCATGTCTTTGTGGTGGTGTGGCCCCCAGATGGTCTGGTGACAGGTGCCTGCCTCCTCTCGTCCTGCAGGAAGCCCTTGGCTCTGGAGGTGGGCAGGCCTCTGTGCAGACGCCTTCGCCCAGGGGCAGCCCCCCGCTGCCCTTGGTCTCCACCACTGGACCTCCTGTTTTGCATACATGGTCTTCTGAACCAGACATACAGCGTCCCTAGCTTATGTCTCCATGTGACAGCTCCGTGGTTACAGTCTGTACTCGACTCAGCATTTGTTGAACCGCAGGCTGTGCCAGGCCCTGTGCTGCCTGCTAGATAAAGGAAGACAGAACTCCCAGCCCTTGCTTTCAAATCTCATTGTCTAAAAAGAAGACAAAAACATGATCACATTTGAAAACTCAGAGCGCTGTGGCGGACCTCGATAGAAGCTGTAGCCGCAGTGCAGACAGACGGCCCTGAGGGGAGACCCCAGCCCGGGAGCCTGTGGGTGGGCCTGCAGAGAGGTGGCACGGGGCAGAGCGCTGATGGCTGAGCAGAAACCGGAGAGGCGTGGGTGGCGTGGTGCAGGCCGTCAGCGGACGCTCTCGGGGAGGAGCCGGCGCTCGCTGTCCCCAGGCTCTCGGGGCTTGCCAGCGCTCAGCATGAGTCTGCGTCCCGAGCCAGCCGGCCTCACCGCGGGCCCAGGCTGTCCCAGCTGCCAGCGGGCTCTGCGTGCCCCGGCGCCTTCAGCACTGAGGCCTCCCATTTGTCCGTGCCTCGTGTTCCGTCCCTGCTCCGTGGAGACTGATGCCTGCTGGGAGTTTGCTTGCCCTTGCCCTTTGCCCCCGAGACTTCCTGCCAGGTCAGCAGGTCAGGCTCCCGCCACGGTGCTGGGGGGCTGGTGCCGTGCTCCCTCCCCCTGTCAAGTCCCGAATCTGCTCCCGCCTCACCCTCCACCTTTGTCTGCCCGAGCCCGTTGAGGGTCGGTGGTGTGCTAGGCTGCTCAGCTGCCCAAGCGGAAGGACCCAGGCCCCGTGAGAGGGCAGCAGCACCTTGAACTGGGCTGGGGGCGCTGGCTTGTGTCTAGGGAGACCCCCC
>SJYS01019801.1:174544-190471 GCA_006410695.1 Philantomba maxwellii
CTTTTTTTTTTTTTTAATGTGTTTGGATGAATACCCATGTTTGTAACTATTTTCTATTTGTTGCCAGAGGCTCCTTTTTCTGCTTTCTCTACTCTCACTTGAACATTTTCTGATTAATTTTATTTCCTCTTAGCATATCAATTACACCTCTTTTTCCATTTTAGCAGTTGTATTAGAAAGCACCTTCTGACTGAACTAGGGCCGCTTCCAACACTACTCCTCCACGTTGTATGGAGCTGAGCTGCCTGTCACAGGTTGTTCCCAGTTCTTCCTTCCTGTGACATTGCAGTCATTTTCATTTATCCAGCATTAATCACCTGGTACATTGTTACAATTATTCCTGCAAAGTTTTTTTGTTTACAATCAATTAACAGAAAAATAAGAGGTTCTATTCTCGCTGCGTTTATTCCTTTTCCATCGCGCTCTTCCTTTATGTAGGTCTGAGTTTCTGACTTATATTATGTTCCTTTTTCCTGAGGAAAACCTTTTAACATTTCTTGCAGGGCAGGTCTGCTGGAGATGCGTTCCCTCAGTGTTTGTTTGTCTGAGAAGTCTTTATTTCTCCTTCATTTTTTAAGGATAATTTCGCTGGATACAGAATTCTAGGTTGGTTTTTTTTTTTTTCCTTTGAACACTTGGAGCCTGGCTAACCCCGCTGTCTTCCTGCTCGCGTGGTTTAAGTGAGATGTCCTCTGTGACTGTGTCCCTTGCTCTGTAGGACAAGGCGTGTTCCCCTCAGCCTGCCCCCAGGCTGCTTCCAGGATTCTGGCTTGGGTTCCTGCAGCGGGGATGTGCTGCGCCCGGGTGGGGTCTCATGGGGGTCTTGCTGGTGCCCTCTGAGCCTCCTGGCCTGCTCCGGTGCCGGTCAAGAGTCGGGGCACCCTTGGCTGCCACTCCTCTGGGCCTGCTTCCTGGCCGCTCTGCGCCTGCAGACTCCAGCCCTGTGTGGAGCATCTTTCGAGAGGGCCCCACATTCTTGGACATCCTGCTCTCTTTTTTTGTCACTGTTGGTGCTGTCTTTGGAGGATTTTGTCTGTTTGAATTCTTACTTCTCTTCGCATCTCAGTTTGAAGAGTCTCTCGTCATATCTTGAGGCTCATGGATTCCTTTCTTGGCCGTATTCAGTCTGCCGAGTTCTTGGTTTTTCTCTCCGCGTTTTTTATTTCTAGCATTTCTTTTTGACTCTTTCTTAGAGTCTCTCTGTTCACGGTACCAGTTTGTTCTTGCATGCTGACCACACTTCCTGTCCGCGGCACAGGAGGAGCTTCAGGCGGCCTGCCTCATGGTCTCCCCGTCCACTGCTCTGCTGTCTCTCCCTGAACCTCTGGGCAGACCTTCTCATCCTGCCTTTGTACCCGTGGTCCCTCCCAGCCCGGTCACCTTCTGTTCTGAGACTTTCTCGTTGGGTCACTCTTCCGGCTTGGTGGTTTTCCTTTCGTGTCTAACCTGCTNACAGGGAGGCCTGGCGTGCCGCAATTCATGGGGTCGCAAAGAGTCGGACACGACTGAGCGCCTGAACTGGACTGAACGGGATGAGTGTGTAGGAGGCAGGTTTCAGGCAAAGCCCATTGGCTGTTTCTCTTCTGGCCGCAGTTGCTGTACTTCATCTTCAGCTCACTTGCCTCTGTAACCGGCACGAGGCTCTCCGAGGCTGGGCCCAGGCTGAGCAGTGAGCTTGCTGGGCACGTGTGGGTCTCCCTCTGCAGGCCTGGGCCCCGTGCCCCCAGCTGCACTGCGGTGACCGGGAGAGGACCCGGCCTCACCCCAGAGCCTCAGTCTCCCAGGGCCTGAATCCACCCTCTTTCTTGTTCCCGAGACAGCCCCTTGAGGAACCAGGAACGCCAGGGGTGGTCCTGTGGGTCAGCTGGCTTCCAGGGGCTGGGAGGCTGAGATGCAGCAGGCCTGCTGGGCAGAGTGGGTGTGGAAGGTGGGGGGGGCACCCAGGGAACGGGGGNAAAGGGGGGTCTCCCTAGACACAAGCCAGCGCCCCCAGCCCAGTTCAAGGTGCTGCTGCCCTCTCACGGGGCCGGGGTCCTTCCGCTTGGGCAGCTGAGCAGCCTAGCACACCACCGACCCTCAACGGGCTCGGGCAGACAAAGGTGGAGGGTGAGGCGGGAGCAGATTCGGGACTTGACAGGGGGAGGGAGCACGGCACCAGCCCCCCAGCACCGTGGCAGGAGCCTGACCTGCTGACCTGGCAGGAAGTCTCGGGGGCAAAGGGCAAGGGCAAGCAAACTCCCAGCAGGCATCAGTCTCCACGGAGCAGGGACGGAACACGAGGCACGGACAAATGGGAGGCCTCAGTGCTGAAGGCGCCGGGGCACGCAGAGCCCGCTGGCAGCTGGGACAGCCTGGGCCCGCGGTGAGGCCGGCTGGCTCGGGACGCAGACTCATGCTGAGCGCTGGCAAGCCCCGAGAGCCTGGGGACAGCGAGCGCCGGCTCCTCCCCGAGAGCGTCCGCTGACGGCCTGCACCACCTGTCTCTTATACACATCTTGTCCCCGCTCCTCCCCCAGAGCGCCGCAGGCCCACTTCTGCACCCAGCTGACCAGACCGCCTCACCCCGCTGCCTAGAACCCTCTGTGCCCGCCAGCCCCCCAGGATAGAAGGCACACGTGCGTGTCTCTCCGTGGCCCCTCAGCCCATCGGGTTGCCTCCCTTGTGCCTGGATGCCGGCCGGCCCTGTGCTCTGGCCTGTCCCTTCCCCACTCTGCCCAGCCCGGCCCTTGGGGTTCTGCTCCTGGGGGTCCTCCCCAGTGCTCCCCTTCCCCCCCATCCCGGAGCTGAGCACACTCGCTGCTCACATCCCTGTCCCCGGGGGTATTCCCGCACACCTGGGGGGCGAGGTGGAGGGCGTGTGCTGGTGTCAGCGAGATGCGGGGTGGCAGGGCCAGGCTCCAGGGGGCCCCGCCCCCAGGCACCTTCCATAATTTGAGGGGAGGCAGTTGCGGCACCAGTGGGTTGGACATGAGTCTTGAGTGCTGACAGGGAGAATCCTGGACTCGTGAGCTCGCTGGGGCGGGCCACCGCAGCCCGGGCACCCGGGGGTGAGAGGCGGGCAGTGACGGCCTCTCCAGGGCGTGGCAGCTAGGCTGTGGCGGGAGGCTCGCCCAGGCCAGCAGGGTCGAGAGCTGCGGTTAGGCCGTTCTTAGGAGGTGGGCACCGGGAGCCACACTGTGGGCCCAGCAGCAGCTTGAAGTCTGGGGACCGCGAGCAGACCGCGTGTCCAGAGGCCAGGTGAGCGGAAGCACAAGACAGGCCGCACCACGCTCGGGACTGGGCTCTGCGTCCCGGGGCGGGGAGCCACCAGCCCAGCCTGAGCACGGAGCGCCACGCTCGCGCTCACGCTCCACGAGCCCGCTCTGGCCGCGCCGAGGGAGGGGCGTCGGGCGGGGGCACAGCCGGGGCCGGGGCCGGGGTGGGGCAGGAGGCCCAGGCGTGCAGGGGCAGCTGACAGNCCATGAGTCTTGAGTGCTGACAGGGAGAATCCTGGACTCGTGAGCTCGCTGGGGCGGGCCACCGCAGCCCGGGCACCCGGGGGTGAGAGGCGGGCAGTGACGGCCTCTCCAGGGCGTGGCAGCTAGGCTGTGGCGGGAGGCTCGCCCAGGCCAGCAGGGTCGAGAGCTGCGGTTAGGCCGTTCTTAGGAGGTGGGCACCGGGAGCCACACTGGGCCGAGCAGCAGCTTGAAGTCTGGGGACCGCGGGCAGACCACGTGTCCAGAGGCCAGGTGAGCGGAAGCACAAGGCAGGCCGCACCACGCTCGGGACTGGGCTCTGCGTCCCGGGGCGGGGAGCCACCGGCCCAGCCTGAGCACGGAGCGCCACGCTCGCGCTCACGCTCCACGAGCCCGCTCTGGCCGCGCCGAGGGAGGGGCGTCGGGCGGGGGCACAGCCGGGGCCGGGGCCGGGGCGGGGCAGGACGCCCAGGCGTGCAGGGGCAGCTGACAGCCAGTCAGCCCGGAAACGTTTGGGCAGGGCTCTCCTTCCACACCCTGGGAGGGTGGGCTCCGCTCAGTGTCGAACCCACCTGTCCCCACGCTTCTGCACTCCGCCCGGGTGTGAGGGAACAGGGCCACAGCTGACCTCTTATCAGTGGCTCCACAGGGACTTTTGACTGGTGATTTTCAAAACGTCAGATGAGAGTGAGCCGTCGGAGCAGATCTCGTGCAGATGGCCTCCTTTAAAACGTGGCTCAGGAGCGACACTGGCCGTCCCTGAGCTGCCCGAGTGTGTGCGGTCAGCCCCTCGAGCACCCGCTGCTCTCCGAGTCTGCGTCCGCCAGCCGCTGCCCGCCGCGTGCGGCCCCGGCTGTGCTCAGGTGCGCCCTCCGTGAGGTGTGTTCCCTGCCCGCCTGTTGGCAGCACGCGTGCCCCCAGGTTTCAGTAATGACTTGTCTGTCTTTAGTTTAATCCTTAGGTGAACAGAATATTAATTTTGATATGTGATTAGAGCATTTTTTTTTGTAGGCTTTACCACCAGCACCTGTTCAGAATCACACAAATAAACACCAGGTATTCAGTGCGTCTCTTCAAGACCATATTTACCCGAGCTGTTTTGGGAGCACTCCAGAGTGGACTAGTTCTAAGTTTATAAGTCTTTGGGGATCAGAAGTGATGAATGATAAGAACTGGAACCCTGGCACTTACTTGCCAGATACAATTTCTGGTAAGGAACTCGTTAAACCTTCGTTGGAGTTTACAGAGACCTGAGCTGAGCCGATGCCACCTGTTGCCGCAGCTCCCCAGCAGGTCCCAGGCCGCTCCTTCCCCTGGCTTCCGCTGAGGGCGGCAGGCCCCCACCCTGTCGGGCTGCTGCTCGAGTCCCGCGGCACCGACAGAGCCGTGCAGGCCCTGGGCTTGGTGGCCGGGAGCCTGCGGCCTCGGGCGCTAGTCTCCTTGCCCCTGGGCTGCGGAGTGTCTGGGCTCCAGGGCGCAGTGGTCAGCTTCGGTCCCCGAGCGGTGGTGACCCCTGGAGCTCGGCCCGGGCAGTGGGGTGCTGTGGCTTGAACGCTGTGACCTCCGTTCCTTCCTCTCCTGCTCTGCTCCCACACGGGCCCTGTCCCCGCTGACAAGCACCTCCCACGGCCGCCTCAGCTGCCGAGGCGCCGGCGCCTTCCTGGCGGGACAGGGCGCGTGGAGGAGGGCTGCCCATCTGCCTCGTCTCTGTCGTCCATGTGAGGACAGTCCTGGGGGGCCCCACCCCAAGCCCTGCATGTGCTCGAACAACAAGCTAGACTTACTGTCTGGTCTGTGCTTGGAAGGGGTTTCTAGCTGTGTGAACTTGGGCAAATTACTTAGCCTCTCTGGCCTCAGTTTCTCCATCTTTAGGTTAGGCGTTAGAGTGCTGAGCTCAGAAAGTGGTGTTAAGGCGTTAAATAACTTTTGGGACGTGCCTGGCCTGGGAATCGGCACATAGCAGGCGCTCAGTCAGTGCTTCTTAGACATGAGCAGCCGACTGGCGCCCTGGCCGTGGACTCCTGGCCCCCGCAGCCCCCAGCGCTCACAGTCTAGTCAGTCGCTGCTCTTTAAGGTTTGACCTGATCCTGTGTCTTTTGGAAGCGTTAATTTTCCCATTCTTCTCTGAAGGGAGTGACTTATTAGGGCCAACACTCTCAGAAGCAAGACCTGAAGCTCTTCCGCCTCCATCTAGCAGTGAAACGGCTGCAGTTTCCGATAGTAAAGAGAAAAAGACTGCTGCGAAAAAGAAATGTTTGTACAATTTCCAAGACGCTTTCATGGAAGCAAACAAAGTTGTGATGGCCACGTCGTCAGCCACGTCCTCCGTGTCCTGCACGGCCACCACGGTGCAGTCCAGCAGCAGCCAGTTCCGCGTGTCGTCCAAGCGGCCGCCTTCCCTGGGTAAGGCCCGCCCGCTCGCCGGCCCGCTTCCCCGGGGGCCCCGAGGCTGGCTCTGGCTCAGCGCCTCGGCGCCTGCCTCCTCCTCGGCGTGCCCTGAGGCCTCAGTGTGGGTGACACCCACAGGTGCCCGTGACCAGGGAGTGTGTCCTCTGGGCCGGGACGAGGATGCTGCTGCCACGCTGACCCCCGGGGCTCTGCCACACTGCGTGCCGCCTTGTCGCTCTCCGCACCGTGTGCTGTGAGAGGAAGAGGGCATGGCTTTCAGACACGGAGAGGGGTTTTCAGTCACCTTGTAGCAGGAGCCTCGTGTGGAGCAAGCCGACAGAGTGCCAGCCTGCCCGAGGTGTAGCCCCGCCACCGTGCGGGCCCCTGGTGCGGAGGTGTCACCGCCGCTCTGATCTGAGCACAGGGCAGAGCGGGCTGGAAGGCGACGTCAGAAGCACACAGGAGCAGGGCCAGAGGCCTCGTGAGCCAGAGCTAGGGCTGTTGGGCATCGAGAGGAGTAGAGGAGTGGATGGCGGCACCCAGCCCACATCGCGGGCCCTTCGGGGTCCTCAGGAAAGGGAGCTGGGGGTCGGGGGCTGTGGGGTCAAAGCTCACTGCTGCCTCAGAGGCACAGCCCCTACGTGCAGGGGCCGCTCTGCGCCCAGCCAGAGACAGCGCCAGGTAAGTGTCCTCACGGGTTTCAGAAGTGGGGGTCTCCGTTTGGAGATGGCAGCAGTCCCCCTGTCTGGGTGCCGCGCCCACGGGTGGGCTCCACCGGCTCCTGCACCCGGACTGAGGTCGCCAGGCCGCCGGGAGCAGATGCCTTAGGTGCCCCCGTGGGGTGGGTGGGAGGACCCCGTGCCGCCTTCACAGGACTCATGCCCCCAGCATTTCTGAGTCCAGAATTGTGGACAGCTGGCCTCAGCTCGGGAGAGGTCAGTGTTGTGGAAGGAAGAAAGGAAGTTTAAAAGATGCTGGGCTGGGGGAAAAGCCACCAAAGGCTGTGGGCGAGGCCGGCAGTCTGGGTGGGCTGTGCCTGAGACGATCCTCCTGGGGGCATTGCATCCGCAGCCGGGCTGCCGAGCTGGCTTCCCGGCCGAGACGCGTGTTCTCAGGAGCCTGGGCCACACGCCTGGGGCGAGCAGCGGCCGCCCCCACGTCAGGCCACCAGGCAGGTGTGTGCGGGAGAAAGTAACCATAGCGAAACGGCGAGGCATCTCAAGCCCAGGGGAAGGGCAAGTTTCTCTAGAGTTGGACGTTTCCGGAACAAGAGTTGGTTTCCAAAAAAAGCAGCTGGAAGTTAGAGAAAGGCCACAGGCAGTGACTCCAGCACCTCTGTTGCAGGTGACGTCTTTCACGGCATCAACAAGGAAGATCACAGGCACGGGGTGCCGGCGGCCCCGAGGAGCAGCCCCACGGGCCTGGCCCCATTGCCCACCCTCGCCCCCGCCGCCCTCTCAGCAGCCTCCACGCCTCACCTGGCCAACATCGCAGCCGTGTCCTTCCCCAAAACAGCCGCCTCCCCCGGCTTCGTGGAGTCGCTCAAGGGCTTCTGTCCTGCTCCCGTGGCCCCCCCGCCCCCCACCACTGATGGCTCTGTCAGCGCGCCTCCCAGCGTCTGCAGGTGAGTCCCACCTGGCGGGGAGGCTGGGGCGGTGCTCCCTGACCCCCCAGGATGCACGCGCGAGCGCCTTGGGTGTTTTGGAGTGGTATTTGGTACTCATGAGGTTTCCCAGGTGGAACTAGTGGTAAAGAGCCTGTCTGCCAATGCAGGAGACCGGGGTTCAGTCCTTGTGTTGGGAAGACCCCCTGGAGGAGGGCATGGCAGCCCACTCCAGTATTCTGGCCTGGAGAAGCCCGGGGACAGAGGAGCCTGGGGGGCTGCAGTCCATGGGGTCAGGGAGAGTCGGACATGACCAAGTGACTTGGCACACACGCAGGAGCACAGAACAATACAAGATGCTTGATAGGTTTTAACGAAAGATGGTTTTTGTTCCCTTTGAACTTGCCAGCTCCACCCCCAACACACACACTTCCAGGATGAAGCAGGGGTGAGGGGAAGGGACGTGTGTGGACCTGCCCAGCCCCTCTAGGTGTGACCCCTCACGCTGTGCCACCTGCGTGAGCCCTGACGGGCAGGCCCACACCTTGCCCGCGCCCCTGCCGGGCAGGCCGCTTGCTGACGGGCCCTGCGTGGTTTTGCAGCGACCCTGACTGCGAAGGGCATCGCTGCGAGAACGGCGTGTACGACCCGCAGCAGGACGACGGGGACGAGAGCGCGGACGAGGACAGCTGCTCCGAGCACAGCTCCAGCACCTCCACCTCCACCAACCAGAAGGAGGGCAAGTACTGCGACTGCTGCTACTGCGAGTTCTTCGGGCACGGCGGGGTGAGTGGGCACGACGGGGTGAGTGGGCACGGCGGGGTGAGTGCCCGCGTCAGCGCGGCCCGGGCCAGCCGGCTCGGCGATGAGTGAGGGGCGTTCGCGGACTGCACATTCCAATAAGAGTGGCAAAATATCCAAAGTTCTCTGCAAGATTAACATGCCAGGTTGAATTCAGGGTATGGTTATGCTGTGTGTAAAGCTTTATTTGCAGCACAGTTAATAATAAAATCAGGGTACTGTCTAAAATAGCAGTTCCACTTCTAGGCTGTACTTGTCTTACAGAAATAACGAAAAATACTTGCCCAGAGTTAGTTATGAGTATTTTCTCCTTGTATTTTTGCATTCGATTGTGGTGTTTAGAATGGTTGATGAGGTCAGACCTACTGTCGACCCAGGCGTGGACACGGTTGGGTGTGCACACATGGACGGCAGCTGCGCGGGGCTCTGTGTCACACACACGCTGGGCTCGATGGCACAGCACGGTGGGACACATCCACGCTGCATGGTGTCCGGGACGGCCGTTCCGCCCTTAGGGGCAGGTGTTGGGCGTGCTGCCTGGGGCCTTTGTAGCCGTGAGAATTCTTTTCACCACTGGAAAGGAAGCCTGTGAGTGGATTCAGAAAAAGACTATATATAATAAACCCATTTATTGCCGTGAAAAGGTAGTTAAGCTCCGTCACATTAAGAGTGGAGCAGGCAGTGTGACGGTCGTTGCCTTTTTAGTTTGAAGATAACCATTTGTGTGCATAGTCGTACGTCCTCTGCCCGATTTCCCTGAGACTGTGGAGCCTGACAGGTCAATGCCAGGATGCTAGCTTTGGGTAATTGGTATTGAAAGGATTTTCTTCTTGCCGTTTGTTTCTTTTATTTTTCCTGACAGACCTGGGGTACTTGAGTAATATGAAAAATCCTTTTTTAATGCTGTGGCCTGCAATCTGTCACTTTCACAGTCACTAAAACTTGAGTTTAGCCGTGTTTTCCTCTGTCTTAGCCTCCAGCCGCACCCACAAGTAGAAATTACGCGGAAATGAGGGAGAAGCTCCGTTTACGGCTGACCAAGAGGAAGGAAGAACAGCCGAAGAAAGCGGACCAGCTCTCGGAACGGGAGAGTGTGGTCGACCATCGCCGGGTGGAGGACTTGCTGCAGTTCATAAACAGCTCGGAGACCAAGCCCGTGAGCAGTACGCGGGCCGCCAAGCGCGCTCGGCACAAGCAGAGGAAGGTAAACGGCGGGGCGGGCCTGGGGCGCGCGGGCGCCCACGTTGCTCCCGGAGCCCCGGAGGCCTCCGTCAGCCTGAGCGGGACTGCATGTCCCCCCGAGCCGTGGTCTCACACCAGCCCCAGGTCCTTGTGCTGCCGGCATGGCGAGCGGGCCCGCCCCTCTTGAAGGCGCATCCTCCCCGGGAAAGTCCAGGCAGGAGCCCTCGGCCGTGGGCTGGTGGAGACGGCGGGTAGGGAGCGGCCTTTGCTCTGAGCCGGCACACCAGCGCTCTGCGTGAAGGGAGTGGCCCTTCTGGCAATTGCCCCGCCTGCCCACTTCTCTGGAGGGCCTTCCCGGTGCCTGGCTCCCCAAGCCCCGCAGCAGGCGGGTGGGCCGTGCTTACGGGGGGCTCGTCAGGCCGCAGACTCTGACCGTGGGCTGAGCTGCTCTGGGGGGAGCCGATGCGCCTGTGAGGGGTGAAGAGGCCTGCCCACCACGGGTTGGGCCACTTGTGTGGGGTTTGCTTCCGGTGTTGCTCACAGCGACTCGGGGGCGGCCGCGACTGCACGCTGCGGGTTTGCCGTGGGCAGCGTGCCTCCGGCTGCTGAGACAGGCCTGGGTTGACCCCAGGCCTGATGGGGGCCTTGGAGGGACAGGCCTGCTCCTGCCGCAAACCTGGTATGGGAGGCGTGTCCTCCGCCCAGCGGCGCTGCGGTGTGGGGGTCCCAGGGATCCACTTCCCGCTGGGTTCCCCAAAGCCTTGGCTCAGGCAGGTGGTGTCTGGGCTGCCCCCTGCCCCCGTCCTCTTTCCGTGCGGGTGGCCTGACTCCAGATGCGGCTGCATCCTTCCAGGCTCGGCACCAGCCACCCCCCGGCGCCCACTCACCTGTGTGCCTCCGCCCGCCCGTTTCTCAGGGTGACCGGAGCTCGGCGCACTGCGGCTGCTGTGTGGCGGGGGCGCGGTGCCGGTGGGGCCCCTTGGGGGCGCTGTCAGTGCCGCTTCCCTGACAGAGGCAGCAGGAGTTTTGAACGATCTTTACTTGAGATTATTTGAAAATCTGTCATTGAATTTTCAGCCTAATTTTATATTTAAGTTTTGTAGAAAGACGGGATGACTGAGCGACTTCGCTTTCACGTTTCACTTTCATGCACTGGAGAAGGAAATGGCAACCCACTCCAGTGTTCTTGCCTGAAGAATCCCAGGGACGGGGGAGCCTCATGGGCTGCCGTCTGTGGGGTCACACAGAGTCGGACACGACTGAAGTGACTTAGCGGCGGCGGCAGCAGCAGAAAAGACGGGTTGTCTGTTATAAATACTGCCTTCTGAGATATCGTGAAGCATGTTGAAGTCTGGAAGAACCTTTGCGTTTTCCCAGCACAGGCCTCACTGGAGCCCGTGATGGAGAAGCTGTTCTCTGTTCTCTTACTGGGCATTTGTTTGCTAGATAGACAGCAGGGATCTTTTCCACTTATGTTCTTGGAATGTGTGTCACTAATAACATAGAATCTTCACCTGAAATGAAAATTAATTTCCTGCCAGTTGGACGGCAGAGAGAAGCATTGTCTGTCACGTCACGTTGAATGTTTTAGAAAGTCATTTGTCTTATCACGCTAGTGAACACAAGTTGGGAATTCTACCTGCTAGGGTGGGAAAAAGAATTTCTAGTTCCTTAGCACACATTTTCTTGTGTGTTCTTGTGACCCGCATGGGTGCGTCAGCAGGGGCTTCACTGGGTGGGCTTGGCAGCGCCCGCGAGGCGCCCGGTCAGTCCTGTGCTGGCAGCTGCGTCCTCCGCCCGCTCCCGGACTCCGGGCCCGTGGGGGCAGGGGCGCACAGCCGCTTTTGGCCTCTGCTCCCCGACCCCCGACCCCCTGGCAGCTCAGACTGTGGGGGCTTGTTCCCCGTCACCCCCGCGTTGGCGTGGGCGTGCTCTAAGTTTCGGGCCTGTCACAGCCCCTGTCAGAGCTTACTGTCTTAGCGCGCGGTTCAGCTCTTCAGGCGCCCGTGTCCCTGTGTCTCACGCTGCCTTCCCTTCCGTCGCAGCTGGAGGAGAAGGCGCGCCTGGAGGCGGAGGCACGGGCCCGGGGCCACCTGCACCTGCGCGAGGAGCGGCGGCGGGCCGAGGACGAGCGGCTGACGGAGGAGCTGCGGCGGCTGCAGGAGCTCCAGACCCTGCGGGCCGCGAAGAAGAAGAAGAAGGACCGGCTCGCGAAGGACTGCCCCAAGCTGGACATGCTCGCCGGCAGCTTCCAGGCGGCCGCAGAGTCGGCGCCTGGCGCCGAGACCATCCACAACGGCTCGCTGGAGCTGACCGAAGATCCCGAGACCTCATCCCCCTGCCCCTCCAGACATGCGGACCATGCGGGCCCGGGGCCGGGGGCCGACCCCTCCAGACACACGGACCCCACCGAGCCCGTGGACGCCAGGGAGGCCAAGCGGCTCCTGCCCCAGGGGATCGGCGGGGAGCAGCCGGAGCCGCTCTCCTTCCTGCTGGACATGGTGCATCACCACAAAGGGGGTGCCGGCCCGCAGAAGCCGCGGCCGGGCAGCAAGGCCGCCGGCGAGCCTACCAGGAAGGCCACGGAGCCCCCCCGGGCCCCAGAGGGCCCGGCCCAGCCCCGGCCGCAGGCCGAGCCCAAGGCCAGAGCGCCGGAGCTCCCGCCCCTGGCGAGCCAGCGGAGGGAGGANCCTTCCGTCGCAGCTGGAGGAGAAGGCGCGCCTGGAGGCGGAGGCACGGGCCCGGGGCCACCTGCACCTGCGCGAGGAGCGGCGGCGGGCCGAGGACGAGCGGCTGACGGAGGAGCTGCGGCGGCTGCAGGAGCTCCAGACCCTGCGGGCCGCGAAGAAGAAGAAGAAGGACCGGCTCGCGAAGGACTGCCCCAAGCTGGACATGCTCGCCGGCAGCTTCCAGGCGGCCGCAGAGTCGGCGCCTGGCGCCGAGACCATCCACAACGGCTCGCTGGAGCTGACCGAAGATCCCGAGACCTCATCCCCCTGCCCCTCCAGACATGCGGACCATGCGGGCCCGGGGCCGGGGGCCGACCCCTCCAGACACACGGACCCCACCGAGCCCGTGGACGCCAGGGAGGCCAAGCGGCTCCTGCCCCAGGGGATCGGCGGGGAGCAGCCGGAGCCGCTCTCCTTCCTGCTGGACATGGTGCATCACCACAAAGGGGGTGCCGGCCCGCAGAAGCCGCGGCCGGGCAGCAAGGCCGCCGGCGAGCCTACCAGGAAGGCCACGGAGCCCCCCCGGGCCCCAGAGGGCCCGGCCCAGCCCCGGCCGCAGGCCGAGCCCAAGGCCAGAGCGCCGGAGCTCCCGCCCCTGGCGAGCCAGCGGAGGGAGGAGACGGAGGCCAACAGCAACAACAGCAGCAGGAAGCCGCCGAGCCAGGCCCGCGGGGAGAGGCCGGGCCTGCGCCCTGCCGAGCCCCCCGCGCCCAGCGAGCCCCCGCCGCGCGGCCAGCCGGCGCCCGCGGGGTCCCCGCAGCCCAAGGGCCGGGGCAGGAAGAGCAAGAAGAAGAAGGGGGAGCGCGCCAGCAGCTCCATCGGTGAGTGCGGGGCCCCCGCCATCGCCCCCGGCCGCGCAGCCCGCGGGCACGTGCTGGCTTCTGCCTCGGGGCCGCTCTGCCAGCGCAGGGCCACGTGGGCACTGTCGCCACGTCTCGTTGTCGTGAGGTGGCCTCCGAGCCCCCGGCCGCGGGAAAAGCGCGAGGACCCCGCACACCCCCAGGTCAGCGGTCACACCGGCTCCATCCTCCTGGCCTCCGGACTGTGCCTCTGAGCCAGAGGAGAGTTGTTTGCCATTTCCCTCTAGACGTGCCTGTGTGTGTTTCCTCCAGGATGGCCCTCTCTTCCGGACCACGGGACAGGGGCTAGAGGCAGGGAATCGACGCTACACAGGCCGCCCTCTGCCTCGGGGGCCGCAGCCTCGCTGCCGTGGCCCTGTCTGTCCCGTAGCGCCCTTGAAGGGACGGCTCGTTTCTCCTGGGGCAGGGCCCCCCCCGGGGCCCGTCAGTTCCTCTCTTTCTCAGACCTCGCCTTTCTCAGGAGTGCAGTCCCCCCGTGTTCAGAATGATCCCTTTTAGAGCCGTTTCAGTTGGGTGCCGTTCCCTCACAGTGGGGCTCANTTTCTCCTGGGGCAGGGCCCCCCCCGGGGCCCGTCAGTTCCTCCCTTTCTCAGACCTCGCCTTTCTCAGGAGTGCAGTCCCCCCGTGTTCAGAATGATCCCTTTTAGAGCCGTTTCAGTTGGGTGCCGTTCCCTCACAGTGGGGCTCAGGCTGTGTGTTGTCGGCAGCGGCACTGTGTCTGCGGGCGCAGCGCGGGCAGAAGGGCACCGTGCCCACCTGGCGGTGACCCTGGGCCTCCCAGGCCGCTGGGCGGGGAGTCTCTCCTCCGCGAGGGCCGCGCCTCCCACCTGTGCTCAGGCCCAGGGTCTCGGGGGCAGATGGGCGCCGTGTACCGCATCAGGCACTCATCCTCTAGTTGGAGCGTCCGTGGCCAGCAGCCCTCACTCGCCCAGACAGGCGTTCCGGTGCTGTGTGCAGACGGCGCTGTTTGTTCCTCCTTCTGCATTTCCTACGCGGCGTCCTGCAGGAAGGGCCGTCCTTCTCCCCGGGTGTTTTCTGCCTTTTCCTCCGTGTTTCTGTAGGGACCTGGCGCTGTCAGCAGCACCCCTTTCCTAGCACTGTCTATTTTGATGCCCCAGATTCAGTCCAGGGGCCCCTGGAGGAGGACCCCCTGCGCCCCGTTGCGCTGTGCGCACCCGTGTGCCCTGCTCAGTCAGCCGTCGGGCCCGGCGTTCCTCTCTCTTCCGGCTCTGAGGCCCACCCCGGGGGCTGCTGGCGTGTTGCTGGCGGGACTGAGGCGGGCGCGCGCCCCACCGCGCAGAGCCCTCCGTGTCTCTGTGTCGCTCTCCCCGCCGCTGCGGCCGCCCGTGCTGGCGCCGCACCCCCTGCAGCCCTCCTGCGCGCGCAGGGTGTTTGCCTGCTCTGGGCCTGGGGGTCCGTGCGGGGTGGGCTCGGAGCTGCCCGCGCGTGCGGTGGGCCCCGGGTGGCACGCTGCCTGTGAGGAGCACTGGCTCGGGCGCCGTCCAGGCGGGGCGCGGGCTCGCGGCCGCCCTCCCGAGAGGCTCCCGGACACCCGTCTGTTGGGGGTTCTCGTGTGCCTTCTCCCGGACTGCAGCGAGGTCCGGGGTCTAAGGGCTCGTTCTGCTGCTGTTCGTGCATCTCCTGCTCGTCCTTCCCCCATCTTTCAGCGGGGTTGTGGTCTTTGCCGTCCTTGCGGAAGAGTTCCGTGTGACGGGGTGTCCGTGTGGGGCCGCGCTGCCTGCTGCCGGCGCTGCTCAGGGTCCTCGTGGCCGCCGGCCTGGCCGCGCACCGCCTTCCAGCCTCGCGCAGGCTTCCCGGTCACCTCAGTGGTCAGCTCCCTGCTCTCTCGTGGTCTCGGGACTGCGAACGTTGACTCGGTGTGACTGTGTGCACTGGCGCTGAGGTGGCAGAGAGTGCCCCCGTGCTTTCCTCGTATTCGATGGTTTCACTGCTTTCGCTAGTCTCCCAGATAGGTTTACTTGGAGTTTATTCTCGTGTGTCGGGTGATGCATGAATCCGGTTTCGCCCTCACCCAGATGCGCCATCAGCAGCTCCTGGAAGCTCCTCCCCGGGCCGGGCGCGGCCGCGGGCTNGAATGAGCTGTTTTCTGCCGTCTTACGTTCTAACTTTGGACCATCCAGCGCAGTAGCCAGGCATGTGAAACCCCTGAGCGCGGAGATGCTCAGAGTGCAAGCTGAGGGGATTGTGAGCGTGAACATACACACCATTAAAGCCCAGCATGAAGAAACGCAAGGCACCTCCGTGTAGCTGTTCCATTGGTTCCGTATTGAGTTGAGCTTCGGGGTACGTTTAGTTAAATGTGTGTCACTAGAGCGAATCTTGCTTGTCGCTTCATCCTTCCGTAACGGGGCCCCTGGGCTCGCGCCGTGCCCGCGGCCCGCGCTCCTCCGCCTGGCCTTTGTGTTCGTGCCTGAAAACCGCTGCTTCCTGCGCTGCAGCTTTCCGCCTTCCACCCGAGCGAGCTCCTTCAGTCCAGATGATTCTCTCAGCTTTTCTGTCATTCGCAGATGGAGACAGCTTCACTTCTACTCTTTCAGTTCTTATGCCTCGTTTTCTCTTGCTTAACTGCATCCTTCCTAAACTTACTGGAAACGTTTGATATTTCTATATTAAGATTTTGGCTTTAAGGTTCATATAGTTTATCACGTTAAGAAAATATCCAATAATTCCTACTTTTAAAAAATATTTTATCAAGAGTGAGCTGATTTTTGTCAGAGGTTTTCTAGCATCTGTATACATTAAACATTTTTCTCCTTAGACCTGTTGCACTTCATAATGATTCAGTTCAGCTCAGTCGCTCAGTCATGTCCGACTCTTTGTGGCCCCATGAATCGCAGCACACCAGGCCTCCCTGTCCATCACCAACTCACGGAGTTCACTCAGACTCA
>SJYS01019801.1:190641-203312 GCA_006410695.1 Philantomba maxwellii
CTCTTCGCATGAGGTGGCCAAAGTACTGGAGTTTCAGCTTTAGCATCAGTCCTTCCAAAGAAATCCCAGGGCTGATCTCCTTCAGAATGGACTGGTTGGATCTCCTTGCAGTCCAAGGGACTCTCAAGAGTCTTCTCCAACACCACAGTTCAAAAGCATCAGTTCTTCGGCACTCAGCCTTCTTCACAGTCCAACTCTCACATCCATACATGACCACTGGAAAAACCATAGCCTTGACTAGATGGACCTTAGTCGGAATAGGAAGGTTTTTTTTTTTTTTTTTTCATTTTCAGTATTCTTGAGAAATTCGCCCTCCACTGGGACTGTTCAAGGCTTTAGTGATTTGAGAGGAATCTCCCATGCAGCCCCCTGGGCTTGGCGCCTTCTTTGTGGGGTAGTTTCCTGATAACATTCTCTGTCCTCTGTGGTAATTGGTTTGTTAAGGTGTTCCTGTCTTTTATGAGGTTGATTTTTGTAAACTGTGTTTCTGGGCTACACTGCCGGTCCTGCTGGTTCTCCAGCCTGGCTGCGCAGACGCCTGCGGAGCGCACGCCTTCTGTCTGCTGGCTTTAGCTGTGCTGGGTCTGTGCTGCGGCACCCGGCCTCGTTGCCCTGAGGCCCGTGGGATCTTAGCTCCCCGACCAGGGTTTGCACCTGTGTTGCCTGTGTTGGAAGGTGGATTCTTTACCAGTGGACCACCATGGATGTGCCCACAGTGCATTTTTTTTTTTTAATGCCTTTGAACGCTGGTTTTCCTCGCATCGTTTCCTGTGTTGTATGTTTGTACTTCCTTTCTCCCTATTGTGTTTGACTCTAAAATAGTTTTTCTATATACTGTTTTTTTAAAAAAGGCTCTTGATTTAGTAATTAGGTATGTTTTTATTCTTTCCTCTGCTGCATTAGTTTCCATTTCCATTTTTTTTTCCTGTGCTTTTTTTTGTTTCACTTCATTGTTCTTTACAACTTTTCCACTTGGGAATTGAGTTCGTTTCTTTTCATTCTTTCAGTTTTATTGATCAAAGTAACACTTTGAATTTTTCTCTGAAAATTTTTCTCTGAACTTTCCCTCTAAGTATATCTCATATCAGATAAGGTCTCCACTTGGTTTCTGTTTTAGAAATTCAGTAACTTCCATGCAGTTTTTACCCCCTTCCATAGTAGCAGATTTCCAGATGGGAGAACCTCTCTTATATCAATAATTTCTAGGTTTTGGACTCTGATTCGAGAGTACTGTTTATATTTCTGCTTTTAATTGTAATTTTAACTGACCGTTATTATCTTTGTGACTAGTTTTTGTGATTGCTCTGTGTGCATTTGAGATAAAAGTATATTTTCTCTGTTTTCATGGTAACAAAACTATATCTAAATATATGTTTATATCCACGATATATTTTGAATTATGTTCGAGTCTTCCATACCTTTCTTGGCTTTTGCCTCTTAATCCATATTCTGTTATTTATTATCGAGGTCTTTTCCCTGTGTTTTGTTCTACAGAGGCGGTTTCTGTGTTACTTGGTGCACATCCCTAGCAGTTTCTTACTGAGTCGTGGCTTTGATTATTCAGGCTCTCCTTTTTGTTGGGCCTCTTGCTCTTGGCCTGACTTCTCCTTTGTCGCTCTGCTTCTGTCTGCCTGGCAGGCATTTGTCATCCTCCCTTCGTTTCCGGCCTTTCTGAGTCGCTGGGTTTTAGGTCGTTCCCTTGCATCCAGCTTAGACGCCTGAGTCCTGCCGTGTGAGCCGGATTGACAGCCTTAGGCGCCGCAGGAGCGTGTACTGATGGGACAGCCCTGCGTGGCTGAGTGATTGTTGGGCCGTTTCCTGTGTGTGTCCTCTCGCTGGGTGCCGAGTCCGCGCTGCTGCTGCTTCCCCCAGTGTCCCCGTTTGAGAACACCTGGGGCGCTCTGCCGGTGCCCCGCCCCCGCGCTGCAGGCCCCGCCCCTGCCCTGGTGGGCGTGGCCCTGCCCTGGTGGACGTGGCCCTGCCCCGCTCCGCTCCCCTCTTTGCCGTCCCTTCTCGCCCCACTCTTAGCTGCGCAGTGTCCGCTTTGTCGGCAGTGGTGCTCGTAGGCCTGTCCGCGAGTGAGCACAGCAGGCGCCCGCCTCCTGCGGAGATTCTGGGCGCGTGTCCTCCATCAGGGCCGGGGCAGTCCTGCGAGCTCCAGAGAAGCGTGCGGTTTCCGTGGTCTGCACGTGAGCAGCCAGCCAGGCCTGGACTGTCTTAGGTCAACTTTCTCTCCACTCTGGTTAATACAGTTTATTTGTGCAAAAAATGTCAGCCAATACTGAACCTGGCTATAGTTTCATCCTACTTTTTCCTTACACCACGATTTTTGACCCTGGTTGTCTGTTCTGATCAGAAGAGTATCAGAAATCACCTTATAGAGGCAGCGTCCCTGGCAGACCCGCCTCTTGCTGTGGTTTTTTTTTTTTGTGGTTGAAGCTGCTCTTCTTCTGGAATTATCATATCTGTGGAACAGCTTGCGATTGGGCTTTCCAAGTCGTCGTTTTCTTGACTGTTATAAACCTCCTGGCTCACTGCGCCTCTCCTCGGGCACAGCGTCCCTGAGCACGGGGGCCCCCGGCAGTGCTGGTGGGAGGTGTGCGCCGGAGGCCTGGAGAGCGGTCTCTGGCTGGAGCCTGCTGGTGCGCGGGCACCACACCCCCCCAGCGCCCACAGTGTGCAGGTGTGCACGGATGGAGCCTCTGCGCCTGAGCTCAGGCAGGAAGCACACCGCATCCTGCAGGCCCCGGACTGGGGGCAAAGCAGAGGAGAGAGTTAAGGACCCCAGAGGTGCCGAGGCTGCCTGCTGTCACCTGTCTCCAGTGAGGGCTCTGCGCCTGCAGACTGAAGGACAACCTTGCTCTTTGGTTGGGACAGCCTCAGGCTGATGGTAAGCTCTCTGGTGGGTGCTCAAGTGGGCCGAAGGCCCAGGAGAGCCCGCTTCCTCCAGAGGCTGGGTCCAGGGCCCAGACGTGCTGGCGTCTGCTGGCAGCCCTGCCCCTGCCCCTCCCCCGGGGACCTGGGACGGGGAGCGTGGCCTCTTGAGGGCTCTCCCCGGGCCGCAGCCCCTGTGCCGCCTCTGCGGGGCCTTTGCGCCATACGAGTCGGCTCATCCCACGGTTGGGTGCTGCCAGGCGCCCGAGTGGTGTCTGCCCACCTCTGGCCCTTTGCAAAATCTCATCTGGAAAAGGTTGTTAGTTTGTGAAGTGGCTGAAGTAAAGCCAGATGCTTTGCTGCGTCTGGTAAGATGGCCTGCTGCTTAGCTGACTTACCTCTTTCACTTTGCAGATGATGTCTTTCTGCCTAAAGATATCGACCTAGACAGTGTGGACATGGATGAGACGGAGAGGGAAGTGGAATATTTCAAAAGGTAAGGGTTAGGCCTGGCGTCTGAGGCCGCAGGGGTTCCGTGGTGCCGTGCATGCCCCTTCCAGAGCACTGCCGTCAGTCTGGAGCAGAGGTCGTGTCAGCGGCCCCGCAGCCTGGCCACTGTGCCGTGCCCCACCCACACCCCTGCACGGGCGCTGGCCTCCTTGCCCTCACGGCCACCGCCCCCTTCCCCGTGGGCGTGGAGCTTGGTGCACGGCGTCACAGGGCATCTCACAGTGGTCCTCGACCGCAGCGTCGCCGGGCGCCGTGGGTCCACCCCTCTGCTCTCACAGGTCTTCCCACTGATCTTCATGTGTGCTGGTGTTGGAATGGGGCGCACTCTCACGGTGAAGAGCAGCGTTCCGGGCGATGTCCGCCATGTCTCCGGTGTGCAGGCGTGCGTGGTGACGCTTGTCAGGGTCTCAGCAATGTTTTGCCTATTTGGGTGACGGCAAGAAATTTTTTTCTTAAAAGCGCTTTGTTCTTTATTTAGCAGCACTTTCTTTGTTTCAGAAAACACACACATACATGCATTCAGAAAAGAAGCAGCTTCCAATGTCATTAACTCATAGTTGAGATATGAAATTCTAAGTGTTTCTGAAAACTATGTTTATTGTATAATGTGTGTGTGTGTTAACTCTTAGGAGATGATGAAGCATTTGCTAAAGGTAAGCATTCACAACAAAAGCTCTTTCCTAGGACAGAAGGGTGCGTCCCTCACATGATGCGGGGCGTCCGTCAGACACAGAGAATGCTGTGCTTAATGGTGAAACATCGAAAGCTATTCTCTGAGATTAATAACATTAATAAGGATGCCTCTTATCACAACTTTTATTTCTAAAGACATAAAATGAAACAAAGGGATAAGGATTCAGATGAAGACGTGGAGTTGTCATTCTCAGATGATATGAACGTGTTTGTACAAAGTCCAAAGGAAGGTACAGCTAAAGTATTGAATTCTTCCACAGTTTGCCCTGAAGCTGGGTTCTGGAGGGCAGGGAATGGAATAATAGGGCATTTCTTGGATGTTGGTGACGCTTTGGAGGAAAGTTTCCCCAAGGTGGACCTGCAGGATTCATGCAGCTTATAATCATAGATGACTTATTATAAACAAAGATTGTCAAGCACCCAGGACTTAGGAAAAAATAAAAATCTGGAAGTGAAAAACAGAATTGTTAAAACCAAAGTCTTGATAGATAGGTGATAGATTCGACACTGCTGAAGAGGGAATGAATGAACTGGAAGGTACGCTGGAATGCACCAAGAGGTAAGGAAAATAGGAAATGTGAACGAAGGGTCAGGAGACGAGGAGACCCAGTCTAACACAGTCTAACTGAAGCCCCTCTGAGAGGAGATGGAGAGACGGCGTAAAAGCAGGGTTTAAAGAGATGGGGATTTGCAGAACTGATGAGAAATATGAATCTACAGAATCAGAAACACAACGTATACCAATAGGATAAACAAAAAAAAATCCACTCCTCCACATGGCATTTGAAATCAGAGACCATGGAGCAGTATTTAGTGTCAGAAAAGATTGTCCGTCTGTAATTATGAATCCCACAAGCTGCTTCTTTCCCGTAATAAAGACAGGCTGCAGGGGCATGCTGCAGAGAGACCTGTTTAAAAGGAAACTGTGAAATTACACTTTTAAAAAAGGAAATCGGGAATTCCTTGGCAGTCCAGTAGTTAGAGCTCTCTGCTTGTGCCGCAGGGGGCGTGGTTCCCCTATCGGGGAACTAAGATCTTACGAGCCATACAGCAAGGCACAAAAAAGAGCAAATTGAGCTCAGGAGATTAGTCTGATATACACAGGAAGGAATGAAAAAGCTTCCCGGTAAATCGTGGTAAATGTCTAATTGACGTTACACTTCAAGGAGCCCCAGTACTGAGCGTCAGCAACATGAATGCTCAGCATGATGTAATCAGAGCTGAGTATCCGCAACCCCTTTTTAATTGCTAGGGTAGTCACCATTCAGACTGAACCTAAATGGGCTGGACACAATTTTAATAGCAAACATTAATAGAAATAAAATGTATAAACTGGTAATCAGGAGGAGGAAAAAAATCAAAACTCAAAAAACAAGTGTGGAGAAAGCGCAGATTTTACCTAGATGATCAAAGTCCATTTGTCTCAACACCATTATAGGCAGTAAGCAGAGAGAATATAGTTTCTCAGATTGTGTTAAGTTTGTTCAATGTATATACACATAAATACGTATATATGCTATATACAAGAAAATAACCTGAACGGTAATGGAAAGGGACAAAGGGTTCCCCTGGGAGCTCGGTGGTGGAGAACCGCCTGCCAGTGCGGGAGACGCGTGTTCGCCGCAGTCGGGGAAGGTCCCGCCTGCAGAGGGACCCAGCCCAGGCCCCGCAGCTGCCTGAGCCCGGGCTCCCCCACAGGAGACGTCGCCACGAGGAGCAGCCCCGCTCACCGCAGCCGGAGAACAGCCATGAAGAGCCGGCGTGGCCAAAAGTAAAGAAAACTGTTTTCTTAGAAAAGAGAGGTGGAAATACAGAGAAAGACAGCTGTTCCAGCTGTGCTATTCTCAGATGAAATGTATTTTAACACAAGGGATAGTTGAAGTTTGCTCCTATTGATAAAATGCTCCATTTGTTAGGAAGAAATAGGAATTTTAAACCCACGTGTTTAATAAAACAACCTCAAGATACAAAAAGCAATTAGGGCTTTACAGAGAATTAGACACAATGAATGGGCAAAATAAAAGACAGAAACGGCAGGGACCTAACAGAAGGAGAAGATATTAAGAAGAGGGGGCGAGAACACACAGAAGAACTGTACAAAAGAGATCTTCATGACCCAGATAATCACGATGGTGTGATCACTCACCTCGAGCCAGACATCCTGGAATGCGAAGTCAAGTGGGCCTTAGGAAGCATCACTATGAACAAAGCTAATGGAGGTGATGGAATTCCAGCTGAGCTATTTCAAGTCCTAAAAGATCATGCTGTGAAAGTGCTGCACCCAGTATGCCAGCACATTTGGAAAACTCAGCAGTGGCCACAGGACTGAAAAAGGTCAGTTTTCATTCCAGTCCCAAAGAAAGGCAATGCCAAAGAATGTTCAAACTCCCGCACAATTGCACTCATCTCACACGCTAGCAAAGTAATGCTCAAAATTCTCCAAGCCAGGCTTCAATAGGACGTGATCAGTGAACTTCCAGATGTTCAAGCTGGATTTAGAAAAGGCGGAGGAACCAGAGATCAAATTGCCAACATCTGTTGGATCATGGAAAAAGCAAGAGAGTTCCAGAAAAACATCTACTTCTGCTTTATTGACTACGCCAGAGCAACAGTTAGAACTGGACATGGAACAACAGACTGGTTCCAAATCAGGAAAGGAGTACATCAAGGCTGCTGCATCTTGTCACCCTGCTCATTTAACTTATATGCAGAGTACATCATGAGAAACGCTGGGCTGGATGGATATAGCACAAGCTGGAATCAAGATTGCCAGGAAAAATGTCAATAACCTCAGATACGCAGATAACACCACACTTATGGCAGAAAGCGAAGAACTAAAGAGCCTCTTGATGAAAGTGAAAGAGGAGAGTGAAAAATTTGGCTTAAAACTCAACATTCAGATAATTAAGATCATGGCATCACTTCATGGGAAATAGATGGGGAAACAATGGAAACAATGAGAGACTATTTTGGGGGGTCCAAAATCACTGCAGATGGTGACTGCAACCATGAAATTAAAAGGCACTTGCTCCTTGGAAGAAAAGTTAGGACCAACCTAGACAGCATATTAAAAAGCAGAGACATTACTTTGCTGACAGAGGTTCATCTAGTCAAACCTATGGTTTTTCCAGTAGTCATGTATGGCTGTGAGAGATGGACTATAAAGAAAGCTGAGCACCGAAGAATTGATGCTTTTGAACTGTGGTGTTGGAGAAGACTCTTGAGAGTCCCTTGGACTGCAAGGAGTCCATCCTAAAGGAGATCAGTCCTGGGTATTCATTGGAAGGTCTGATGCTGAAGCTGAAACTCCAGTACTTTGGCCACCTGATGCGAAGAGCTGACTCATTTGAAAAGACTCTGATGCTGGGATACTGGGAGGGATTGGGGGCAGGAGGAGAAGGGGACGACAGAGGATGAGATGGCTGGATGGCATCACCGACTCGATGGACGTGAGTCTGAATGAGCTCCAGAGTTGGTGATGGACAGGGAGGCCTGGCGTGCTGCAGTCCATGCGGTCACAAAAAGTCAGACATGATGGAATAATAACCAGCCATAAAAATAATGAAATGGTGCCATTTGCAGCAGCATGGATGGACCTAGAGATGATCCTAGTAAGTGAAGTAAGAAGGGAAAAGACGAGTGTCCTATGATGTCAGTTATGTGTGGAAGCTAAACTGCGACACGTGGGAACCTGTCTGTGAGGCCGAAGCAGAGTCACAGGCCTACCGCGCAAGCTGGTGTCGCTACGGGGGAGGTTGCGGAGGGCGGAGTGGGAGTTTGGGAGAGAACGGATGGGCAGGCTCCCCCACGCAGAATCGGTGAACAACAAGGTCCTCCCGCAGAGCACAGGGAGCTGTATGCAGTGTCCTGTGATCAACCGTATGGAAAAGAAGATGAGAAGACACACAGGTATAGCTGACCACTTCAGTGCCCAGAAGAACGAACACTGTCAATCGGCTCTCCTGCAGGAAGACTAGAGCGAAGGCTTGCTCTGGAGATGCTTCCACTGAAGCCTTAAATGCTGGAGCTGGGCAGTAAAAACCTGAAAAGTAGTGAGTTAGTTAGGATTTCACTTGAGAAATTAGAAAAGCAACAGTAGAATAAACTGAAAATGAAACAAAAGCGATAATACGTAAGAGAAATGATGGGAGTAGGCACCAGAGATGAGCAAAGCCAAAATCTGATTCTTTGAAAACATTAAAAAACAGAGTCTTAGGCACTGACCCCCAGGGAAGCCCCCCCACTTCATGCTAGGAAAGAAATGCAACATTGATCCCAAAAGCTGCCAAAACTAGCACCAGAGAAAATGAACGACTGAATGTCAGCTGTGAAATCATCAAGAAAATACTCACATTCCAAGTCACAACAGCATGTTTTTAAAAAGCTGCATGTGACCAAACTGGCTTATTCCAGGATTGAATTACTATTAGGAAGTGTTTTTTGCTACATTAATATATGAAAGAAGAGGCATGCGATCATTTCAGCAGCTTCAGACAATACCTTTGCTAAGATCTTAGGACCCATTTATAATTAATTAAAGAAAAAACAGTAAGCAGTGGAAGGAAATATCTTTAGTCTGAAAAAAGGGATTCACCAGCAGAGAGAGAGACGTGGGTGGAGCGTCTTCCAAAGTGGGAGGAGTGTGGAAGCACCTGTGGAGCAGACCTGCCGTCAGCCCTGCGCACGGGCACGTGGGACAGACAGACGGACAGGAGCGGAGGGAAGCGGGCTTCCACTTAAGCGAGCTGATCGTCTGTGTGGGGAGTTACAGAGCGCGCAGCACAGTGTAGCGAGAGCCGCTGTAGGATAAGCGTGCCGAAGTCAGCTGCTGTTCTCTCCACGTTGGTAATACAGAAACAGAGTTTGAATAAAGACAGCAGTCATCACAGCGCTGAAGTCTGTGCAGTGTCTGCGAATCAGGAGCCGTGGGGGCCACAGAGGAGCGTGGAAGACCCAGGTCTCAGAGGCTCCGTGTGCGCGCTCCAGGAGGGCTGGCACCTTAAGCCGTTGCGCTTCCCCGAGTTTATCTGTAGATTTAAAACCCAGGAAGGGTTCTGTGGAATTCAACGCGGTGTTTCTGGAGCATGTGGGGATGGACCTGCAATACAGCCCGGGGAGGAACGTCACAGCAGGAGAAAGGGACGGAGCCGAGCCGGGTGCACCGTGGACCCTCCTTACATGCTGCATGTCAGACAAGACCCAGCACGCAACACGATGATACCGTCACGGGGACTTGAAGGCAGGCAGACTGAAGCGCACCGTGCAGTGTGCCTGCCGGTCAGTCCAGCAGCCTCTCTCCAGGGGTCTTCCGGAAAGCTCTCGAAGAGAGTGGATGCTCGCACCAGGACTTGCTCCTGGCACTCCTGCAAGTCTTTACTTACAGCCCCAGGCTGGCAGTGAGCCCGGGGTCCGCGCGGATGAGCAGACAGGCGGGCGGTGCTCTCTCCACCCGGGGCTGCAGTGGGGCGCACGGGCGCTCCGCGGAGGCCAGACCCAGGGTGGGCGCTGAGGCCCCACTGGAGTGAGGTCCAGGGGGCGGGGGCGGGGGACAGACGGCAGGCGGCTGGCCTGGGCCCGGGCGGCCAGGAGACTCGGGGCGGCGTGGACTCGTGCTGTGTCCTGCCTGGTGGGGTCATTTCCAGACACTACCTGCAGTCTGCTGCACGTCAGTTACCCCTCGGCGAAGTCTATTTTTCGAAATGAAGTGTCTTCTTCAGGGATGCATACCCACAGATGTTAGGACTGTAAAGAAAGGCACGGAGGTGATGAGCATAAAAAGCCAGGTCGGCGATTCCTTCCGAGATGAGGAGGGCAGGGCCTGAGGCGGGTTCGGGGCTTGGGGCTGGCGGGGCCCCGGCCTGGCTGCTAGCCCCTGGCGTCCACTCTGTGTTTATTCTTTGTGTCCTGTGCTGGGCTTAGCTTCTCAGTTGTGTCCGACTCTGTGTGACCCCATGGACTGTAGCCCGCCAGGCTCCTCTCTCTGTCCATGGGATTCTCCAGGCCACAACACTGGAGTAGCCATTTCCTTCTCCAGGGGATCTTTCCAACTCAGGGATTGAACCCAGGTCTCCTGCATTGCAGGCAGATTCTTCACCATCTGAGTCACCAGGGAAGCCCTCTTAGACCCACCAACCATAAAATAAGAGATTGATAAACTACACTAAAATCAACAACTTGCTTTTTAATAGAAAAAGCAAGAAAACAGTATGGCAGCAAGCACATCGCAGGGTTCATGTAAAGACGTGTAAGCATTGCAGCGTGTTATGGAAAGACAGACAGACCTCTTGACAGGTGGGCAGACGAAGCAGTCTATGGCCCAGAAAGCTTGTGACGGGTTCCCTGTGGAGGCCTCAGCCAGCTGGTGCTGGGAGTGGCCAGGCCCTGGCCCCGCCGCAGGCAAGAAGCGGAGCATCAGGTGTCCCCGAGGAAAAGAGCTTGGCGGATCCACTGAGCTTGTAACAGCCTATCCTGTGCCCCCGGGATCCCACGCCCAGGCTCGCCGTGTCCGTGCCGGGAGCGCCCTCCAGGGTCCTGTCTGCTCAGCCTGGTGCAGCCTCGCAGCAGGACCGCATGCCCACGGTGGCGAAGGATGCGGCCGAGTGGAGAGGTCAGCCCCAGCCCCTGTGGACGCCTGCGAGGTCCCAACCCTGCAGAGAACCGTGAGGGCCTGTGGTGACCAGGCCGGGCTGGCTGGCTGTGTCCGGGGCTCAGCCCCGCGCCCGGGCTTGGCTGTGCGGGGTTTTTTGCCCGGGGCCGGGTGCCCTGGCTTTTACATGATAGTCAGCCACACACGGGTGTCTGCATGACAGCGTGGAACATGCCTGAGGGAAGTGGTTGGTGTCGGGGGAGGAGACCGGCCGGCTGCTGCCAGCACCTCTGAGCCTTGCTTGGGTTCACGCCCGGGGCCGCTGAGCGCCCTGGCTGCGTGCGAAGGAGGCGGCAGAGCTGGAAGCTTCCGGAAGCTCTAAAAGGCTGACTCACTGGACTCAGGGTTTGGGTTCTGGGCGACAGTGCACCCCTTCACCAGGGTAAGGGGGGCAGGTTGGCCGGGGGCATCCCCTTCCTGGACAGAGTGCTCTGGGCCACAGCTCCAAGGTCAACCCTGGATGAGGTGGAAACGCTGCCCCCGCTGGACGAGGGACATCTGTACCATTTTCTGGTTTAATTCAAATTCCTGCTAGCACATCAGTGAGGGAAGGGCGAGGATTTCAGATATGATGCAAAAGCTTCTGAGAGAAAACGTCCTTCCCCTCGTTGAGCGCAGAACTTGGCCGTCACTGGGATGGAGCTGCAGAGCAGACAGGCCTGGGGGCGCCGGGCTGCGCTGACCTGCCCCGAGGGCAGCAGGGGGCAGTGTTGTGTGTCCCGGTGCTGCAGAGTCGTGTTTCAGTTCACACCCTCGTGACTCGTGGGTAAGGGAGGGCAGGGTGCCGGCCGTGGCAGGGCCCAGCCAGGCCCTTTCCCTGCAGACCGAGAGGAAAAGACATGGAACCGCAGGTGTGTCCAGGGCGCTGGCCGGTGTCCCAAGGGGGGACCGCCCTCCCCAGCGGCCGTGGCCTCGGTCCCCGCGGAGAGCCGGGCTGGGGGTGGTTGGGGCTCTCAGCTCCGGCCAGGCTGGGCCACCACCGCCCCGCCGCCCCCCCCCACGTGACTGTGCGGCTTCTTGTCTTGCAGGTTCTGTTTGGATTCTGCCAGGCAGACCCGACAAAGACTGTCCATCAACTGGTCCAACTTCAGCTTGAAAAAAGCCACCTTTGCTGCCCACTGAACGAGGATGCTGGAGAGGGCGGCGTGGTGGCGGGCCCGGCCCCCCGACGATAGCCTGCTGCTCGGCCGCGCCGTGAGCTCGTGTGCGTGTTGTCTGTGCGTGAGCCGCCGGACGAGCCGTCCCCGCGGCCGGCCCTCTGCNAACTTCAGCTTGAAAAAAGCCACCTTTGCTGCCCACTGAACGAGGATGCTGGAGAGGGCGGCGTGGTGGCGGGCCCGGCCCCCCGACGATAGCCTGCTGCTCGGCCGCGCCGTGAGCTCGTGTGCGTGTTGTCTGTGCGTGAGCCGCCGGACGAGCCGTCCCCGCGGCCGGCCCTCTGCGTCCCGCCCTGTCCCGCCACCTGCCCCCGGGGGGCTCCGCCCAGCTCCGCCCGCGGCCACCGGGGGCCCGGGCGGGCGGGCCCGCCGTCCTCCACAGTCCACTGTCCAGAGTGTCCACGTCGCGCGTCCGTGTCTGACCCCCGACTTGTAGCCAGCTTGTGTAAGACCCCGCAGAACGAGACCGTTCCGAGCAAACACCCACCAGTACTCACACCATGAAGTCTGTAGAGCGTACAACTGTATTAACACGGAGCCCGCCTGGCTACTTTTTTAACATATTGTTAAGTAATATTAAAATCATGTCTTTCTTTTTGAAAGATGGATACATTAGTACAGCAGGAGGCCTGGTCTGCTCGCTTTGTACCGGGGACGCGGGGAGAGTGGGCGCTGCCCGCGCGTCGCAGCCCTGGCCCCCTCCCTGCCCTCCGTCCTGCGGGCCCGGCGCTGTGCGGGGCAGCGGGGCGCGCTGGAGGAGAGGGGGGCGGCGCTGGAGGAGAGGGGGGTCG
>SJYS01019801.1:217779-232337 GCA_006410695.1 Philantomba maxwellii
AGGAGGAGGCCCCGCCCCCTGGCGACCGCGGCGCGGCCGCACCTGCTGCTCCAGCATCTGCACGCGCTCCAGCGCCGCGTCCCGCGCGCTCCTCGCCGCAGCCAGCTCCCGCCGCGCCTCCGCGCAGTCATCCATCTTCTCCTCCAACTGCGCGTTGAGCCGGGAAACCTCCTTCCGCATCAGCTCGGGCTCCAGGGGGACTTGCAGGCCCTTCAGCCGCGCGTGGAGCCCCCTCACGTACTCGTCCCTGCTGGCGTCGTAGCGCTGCCACCTGGCGTTGAGGTCCTCCACCTGCGGGCCGGAAAGCGCCCTCGAGCCCGCCCGGAATGCGAGGCCCGTCCCCACGTGCGCCCACTCTGGGCGGGGGAGCACCGGACGCCGTGACGGCGGAGTCGCTGCGGAGGCTGGATTGGCAGGGATCCCTGCACCTCATTGAGCAACACGCGAATTAATTTAGGGGTGGACGACAACCAGACGTGCTCAACACGTCCTTTGGGGCAAACGTGTCGGGCCTTCGGGGACCCTGTGTATCAGCCGAAGCGACCTCAGGACAGGGGGGAGCCCTGGGCACAGCGAGGGGAGGCCCCTCACCCGCAGTCCGCGGGGGGCGTTCAGCCCAAGTGCGATCTCAGACACTCACGTGCGTCACCTTCTGCCTCAGCGCCCGGTTCTCCTCCCGTAACTTCTCAACCACCGCGTGCACAGAGGCGTCCCCGTCCGCACACTCGGGCTGCACGAGAAAGGGCCCAGACCGCGCGTGACTGCCCCTTCCGTGCGGCACCGAGTCGCAGACGGCCCTGCAGCCGCCCTGCGGCAGGTGCCACGGAGACAGGAAAGGAAAGGACAGGCGCTTCCCGAGGGGAGGGTGGTCCTGGCCCCGCCCAAGCCCACCGCCAAGCCTCGCACCGTCTCCACGCCCGAGACGCCCAGCGTCACAGGGCTGGGGCCCGGGTGGAGCGGGGGGCAGGAAGCCGAGCTCGCTGCGACCAGAGCACTTCCCGGCCCAGGGCCCACGGCCGCCGGGAGCGGGCCCCTCCTTCGGGCCCGCTGTCCCTCCCGCCGGGTGTGTCATGTCCGAGGTCAGCTTCAGGGGCTGACTGTCCACAACCTCCCCGGGCCCGCGAGGCCGGTGGGAGGCACGGCTACAGGCGCACGCGAGCTGACCCAGTCCCGGCAGGGGGGCGGGGCTAACCGAAAGGCCACCAGTTCGGTCATTTAACCAAGGGGACGGATGGCGGCGACATTATTCTGAGAATTCCCCTCGAATGACAAAGGAACTGCGCGTGCTCACCCGGCGGGCCCGGGAAACCCCGCTGACTCGGCCACGACCAGCGCGGAGAAACGACGCCGGCCCAGCGCCTCGGCCCACCACCAGCTTTCAGATCCCCAGAGAGAAAGGGCCCGTGACTCAGAATCATACGAGTCCACGGCCTGCCCGGAGAGCGCTCTGGTTTCTCAAACGCGCCCTGTTCTTTCTGAGGTTCCCTTTTCGTGGGCTTCTCAGACCGAGGCCCTCCCCCGCGCCCGGCCCAGCTGCTGCGAGGGGACTGCGGGGCTCTCCAGCAGCCCCTGCACCTCAGGGCGCGGCTCTCCACCAAACTCACGGCCCCCAGCACCGCCACGACCCCGGGGCCCCGCTCCCGACAGCCCCCAGGGGAGCCCCGATTTCTCAGGTGGGGGCTTCCTGATGCTGAAACCCACCCGCTGCCCTGCACCCGCACTGCTCTCCCCCCGCCGGCCCCGTCCCGAGTAGCGCCAGGCAGGGGGCACCGTGCCAAACGGGGCCCTGCGTCCTCCCTGCCCCGGCGGGGCCAGGCTGCGCTGGAGCTGACAGCCCCACCCGGCCGGAGGCACCCTGGGCCAGCACTGCCCACACAGAGGCCCCGGCACTGCCCGCGCCAGCCTCGCTCAGGACACCCCTCCTGCCCTGGCTCTGCTGCTTCGTGGAGGCTGGAGAGACCACAGGGCCCCCTCCCCACTGGGCCCGGGGCAGCCGCAGGTCTGCTCTCCTGGACATTCTGCAGGCCCCATACCCTAGAGGAAATCCCCAGAAGGGCGGGCGAGGCCCTCCCCGAGGCACAAGGTGGGGCCTGCTGCCCCAGGGCCTACCTCGGGGCTCGGCTCCCCCGCAGCCCCCTGTCCCCCCTGGCGTTCATCCAGACACTTGGCCAGATGCTGGCACATGTGGGCCGTGGCGGCCAGGGTCCGCCGCAGCTGGTGGGTCTCGTCGGCCAGGGAGCGACACAGGACGTGGCTGGCGGCCCGGGCCCGCTCCTTCTCCGCCACACTCCTCCGCAGCAGGGCCACCTCCTTCTCCCGCTCGAGCCCCGGCTGGCTCAGGAGCTGCTGCGCCTCCCGCTCCTTCTCCTCCAGCTGCTCCGAGAGTCTCTCGATTTCCTAAGGGGAAGGTTTAAAAACACAACTGATCTGACTGTGGTGCTGGAGAACACTCTTTGACAGTCCCTTGGACTGCAAGGAGATCCAACCAGTCCATCCTAAAGGAAATCAGCCCTGAATATTCATTGGAAGAACTGATGCTGAAGCTGAAACTCCAGTACTTTGGACACCTGATGCGAAGAACTGACACTGGAAAAGACCCCGATGCTGGGAAAGATTGAAGGAGAAGGGGACGACGACAGAGGATGAGATGCTTGGATGGCATCACTGACTTGACGGACATGAGTTTGAGCAAGCTCCAGGACTTGGTGATGGACAGGGAGGCCTGGCGTGCTGCAGTCCATTGGGTCGCAAAGAGTCGGAAATGACTGAGCAACTAAACTGAAATGACCTGACTGAAAGAAGCAACATCAGAAATAAACGTTCACAAAGCAGAAGGCAGGCACAGACGCCCAGCCATATTTACAAACACGTTCATTTGGAGGCTGGCTGCTGGATGATTAACTCAGGAGTTTTCAGCCCCAAAGGTTCTATCTGAAACGTCATCTAAAATTCTGTTTTCAAGAGCAAACTCATAATGTTAGATTTGACATCATCAAGTTAGTAAGCGTGGCAATCCCCAACCTCTTGAAAGAAAGGGCAGAAACTCCCCCGCGGTGGGCAGCCCCCGAAGCCATGCCCACGTTCTCACCCCGACACCTGGGAACGTGACTTCATTTAGCTGTTTCCAGAGAGCTGTTCAGTCCGTGAGGATGTAACTAGTTAGGATGAAGGCACGCTGGATTCGATGGACCCGAATCCAACGTCCAGTGTCCTCATAAGGGCCAAGTGTGGACACAGAGGAGGCTGCGTGTGGCCAAGGGCAGAGGCTGGAGTGCTGTGTCCACAAGCCAGAGGATGCCGGGTGCCACGGCCACTGGACGCTGAGGAGAAGGACCTGCCCCCACACCCTGACTCGGGGCGTCTGGCCTTCAGAGCAGCGAAGATCAAGTGTCTGCTGCCTCTGTTGTGCGCGCGCGCTCACGCCCAGCTCTGTGGCCGCATGCCGTCTCCTCTGTGCGTGGGATTCTCCAGGCAGGAGCGCTGCAGTGGGCTGCAGTGCCCTCCTCCAGGGGTCCTCCTGACCCAGGGACCCCGCCCAAGTCTCTCGCGTCTCCGGCACTGGCCGGTGGGTTCTTTACCACCAGCGCCCCAGGAAGCCTGTCTATTATTGCCTTAGGCCACCCAGCTGAGGTTAGAGCAGCTCTGGGAAGCTAGTATCCCCGAGCAATGTCCTTCAGATGCCGCTGGCTTTCAGCACCCCCAGTTGGGTTCTGCCCTCGGTTCTGTGCGGTCCCACTTTCAGAGTAACGTCCACCGTAACAAGCACGCAGGCGAGGTGCAGCAGGAGGAGCCCGTCCATTCTACACGGGGGAAAACAGCTTCTGGAAAGCAAGGGTGGAGCCTGCGCGCACGGGGGGCGTGGCGGGCAGCTTCGGAGCTCCGCTCACGCTCACACGGGGGACCCAGAACCTCCCCGCCACGGGGCGCAACCCTCAAGGAGCGCTCTCCTAAGTGCTTTAGAACAAAGCAAAAACGTGCAGGGTTCCCAAAGCTTCACACACACAGAAGCAAATAAATGAAAACTTCCTTCTTCCCCAGCAGCCTGCTACACTCTTCAGAGGCAACCACTGCTCACGACCGGGCCAGGGGTCTCGCCAGGGTGCTGGCACACGTCTGTGGCATGTGTATTTCACACTCGGGGGTCTGACAGCACTGTCCCGGCGCCCTGCTTTTCTGCCCCTTGGTAAAATGCTGTGTCTCACAGCAGCACACGACCTGCCTGTTCTCAGCTACAGCCTGGAGCTTCACCCGGAGTGCAGGCTGGCCGAGCACACAGCTCCAGTTGGCGCGCCCTCCTGCGGACACAGCCACGGGGTGCATCCCCAGAAGTCTCCGGCTGCGCCTGCCCAAGCCCGGGGTTAGGAAGTAACTGTGGGGATTTCCCTGCTGGTCCAGTGGCTGGGACTCCAAGCTCCCAACGCAGGGGCCTGGGTTCCATTCCTTGTCAGGGAGCTAGACGCCACATGCTACAAAGACCCGGCACAGCCAAATAAATATTAAAAAACAGAACCGATGGGATGGACCTAGAGGCTATCGTACTAAGGTCAGAAAGAGAAAGACCAATACCATATATCACTTATATGTGGAATCTACCACCACACAGAAACAGAGGACATGCCTGCGGTTGCCAAGGGGTAGGGCGAGTGGGGAGGGCTGGGGCGGGAGTCTGGGATTAGGAGATGTGAACAATCAACAGAGAGGAACAAACAAGGCCCTACTGCGGAGCACAGGGAACTGTGTTCAGCGTCCTGTGATAAACCACATGGGAAAGAACATGAAAAAGAGGACACACTATACACACACACATACATGTAGGGGCTTCCCCGGTGGCTCAGCTGGTAAGGAATCCACCTGCAGTGCAGGAGGCCTGGGCTCAACCCCTGGGCCAGGAAGATCCCCTGGAGGAGCGCATGGCAACCCACTCCGGTATTGTTGCCCGGGAAATCCCATGGACAGAGGGGCCTGTCTACAGTTTATGGGGTCGCAAAGAGCTGGACACAGCTGAGCGACTGACACACACACATATGTATACATACACAGCTTTATATGTAGATTATAACTGACTCACTCTGCTGTAGAGTAGAATTAATGAAATACTGTACATCAGCTACACCTCAACAAAATTAAGCGACTGGGGGACTCAGGGGCACGGCCAGGCCCCGGGCCCCTCCCTGGGCCCAACCCACGTCCGTGAGGCGAGAGCTGCTCCCCGAGCACCGGGCACGCCCCATCCACGGATAAGCCCAGCCCGTGATGGCAGCGCGCTAACCAGGCGACCAGAAATACTCTGAAAGCCTCGTCCTCTTTCTCTCGGGGAAATTTTCTCACACAGCTTACAGGATCTCAGTTTCCCGGCCAGGGATTGAACCCAGGCCCTTGGCAGTGAGAGCGCAGGGTCCTAACCACTGGGCCACCAGCGTTCCCTCAGGGAATTTAAGAACACTCTTCTCCCCGTCTTCCTCGGACTTTGCTCTAGAAGTGAACAGAAAGACAGGAAGGAAGGGACACCCCATTAGAAGAATCAGTCGGCCTGGCTCCCCTGGGAAAGGCCTCGGGGAAGACGCTTCCCTGGGCCCTTGTTCCGTGACAGGGACTCACTCTTGAGGGTGGCGGGCGAGGAAGTGAGGTCAGGCCCTGGCAGACGGGCCGTGTCCAGCACCAGGTGGACAGGAAATCAGGACTGGCGACAACAGGTGTGACAAGCACCAGCGGATCAACCTCATCAGCGGGGTTCTCGCCCAAAGGTGTCCAGCACCGGCGCGCCATCAGCCCATCACGCCTCACTGCCCTCTGACCTCATGGGCATCACAGCCAAGCTGGGCGAGGCCCGTTCTTGGAAGGCCACTACTTTGTCCTTCCTTTGGGCCCTGATGACCTCACCGCTTGGCTGAGGAGGAAAGGAGGCCCCTCTCTAGACTTGGCCAGTGGGCATCAGAACCTCCTCCCGGCACACAGCCCTCCAGCACCAGGCCGGCCCTGCAGGTCCCGTCCAGGGCCTTCCAAGCCCGTCCACACAGCTGGGGCCGCCGGCTGCTGCCAAGGCACTTGGTTTGGGAGAGCCCTGTCCAGACAGGGTGATGAGAGCCAACTACAGCCTTCTTAGCCGAAAGCGGAAGTGAAGTCGCTCAGTCGCGTCCGACTCTTTGCAACCCCATAGACTGTGGCCCACCAGGCTCCTCCGTCCATGGGATTCTCCAGGCAAGAGTACTGGAGTGGGTGCCATTTCCTTCTCCCGGGGATCTTCCCGACCCAGAGATCGAACCCGGGTCTCCCGCACTGCAGGCAGATGCTTAAACTCTGAGCCACCAGGGAAGCCCCCCGCGATGGGAGGGCAGGCTGTCTCTGCAGACTGTTCCGGCGACATGGAACCTAAAGGCACAAACCCAGACCGGGTGCTGGGCCTTGGACTTGCTTGTGTTCCTTAAACACTGGCCACTTCTGAAGGCCCACAGCCTGCAAGGCCCCGCCCTGTGCCTTCCTGCGGCAAGTACAGCAGGAGGCCTCCCTCCAGGGGACAGAGACCCGGGCCAGCAGGCCCAGCCTCCCCGGGCGCGTCTCCCTGTCCAGCAGCTCAGCCCTGCGGGGACCACCGCTGCCGGGGACGGACGTGCCCGAGGACACTGACCAGGCGCAGCCAAGCTGCACCGAGTCCCCCTCCCAGTGGCTCAAAACCGAGTCTGGAAGAATCACTGCGAGCGCAGAGCCTGCCCTGCGGGGACGGCCACCCCCCTGAAAAGCTCCTCGGCTCAGAAGCTATGGCTTCAGCAGCAGCGCTTCTGTCCTCGTCTCCATCTGATATGGAAGAGGACTCAGGGCAAACACGTGTTCTGTGTGTGAAAGGTATCAACACACATGTACAAATATGCACGGTTTGAATGCAGACGGAAGTCTGTACGCAACACCAGTGCAGGCCAGGCCCCGTGGGGCCGGCTTCTAAGGCTCACGGGGGTGAGTGGCCGGGGAGGCAGCGACCGTAAGGAGGCAGTGACCGGCCGCCCCGGCCTCTGCCTCCACCGCCCGCCGCCCCCTCACATCCTCTGTGAGGCCGCAGAACTTCGGGCAGCACCTCATCTGCAAGCGTCCTGAGCTGCTCAGATGGAGACGGGCAGAGCATCAGCGCGGCAGGGGGTCCCCCGGCCTCAGGGGCTCGTGGGGCTTCCCGAAGACGCTCCTCGCCGCACCCGCCCCAGGAGGCCAGGAGTGTCTGCGAAGAAGGCCGGGGTGCCGCCACCAGGACCGGGGCCCATTCTCCACCTGTTGGCAACACAGACCCAGAACGACTGCACGTGCTGACCAGGGAGGACTGCGCATCTGACGGGTGCGCTGGCTTTCTGTTTGGTCTTAAAAATCTTCTTTCAAACATCAGTTTAGAAACGACCTGGCTCTGGCGTCCCTGGTGGTCCACGGGTTAAGAATCTGTCACCGCAGGGGACACAGGCCTGACCCGCGGAAAAGACCCCCACATGCCCCGGACCAGCTAAGCCCACGGGCTGCAACGACTGAAGCCCACTCGCTCCGAACCTGAGCTCCACGGCCAGAGAAGGCACCGCAGCGAGAGGCCCTCACCCCGCGACGGAGACAGGCCAGAGCGATGAAGAGCCGGCACAGCCGTGAACAAAGACCCGGAAAGGAGGACCGACCCGGCTCGCGCGCAGACTTGCCGCGTTGACAGCCTCCCCGCCAGGAGCCAGCCGGCGCCGGAGGAGCGAGGCAGGCCACTGCAGGCTGCTCCCGCCCGCCAAGGGCCGCCTGACCTACCGCCCCACAGCCGCGTGCAGACCCTGGGCCCCTGCAGCCCCCAGGGTTCAGCACTTGTTGCTGTGAAGTGGGAGACACGCTGGCCCATCTGGCTATGTGTCCTAGTCCGGTTTGTAACCACCGTTAGAAACTGCACGCATCACCCCGACTCCGCCTCCATCTTCACAGGCTGTCTTATTAGGATACCAGGCACCGGATTAGGGCCCACCCTAGTCCAGGAGGACCTCACTTTATCACACCTGCAAAAGCCATACTTCCAAATAGGGTCTCAGTCACTCAGGCATCTCCGACTCTGCAACCCCATGGACTGCAGCACGCCAGGCCTCCCTGTCCATCACCATCTCCCGGAGCTTGCTCAAACGCACGTCCACCAAGTCGAAGATGCCATCCAACCATCTCATCCTCTGCCACCCTCTTCTCCTCCTGCCTTCAATCTTTTCCAGCATCAGGGTCTTTTCCAGTGAGTCAGTTCTTCACATCAGATAACCAAAGTATTGGAGCTTCGGCTTCAGGATCAGTCCTTCCAATGAATATTCAGGACTGATTTCCTTCAGGATGGACTGGTTGGATTTCCCTGCAGTCCAAGAGAGTCGAGAGTCTTCTCCAACACCACAGGTCAAAAGCATCAATGCTTCAACACTCAGCCTTCTTTATGGTCCAGCTCTCACAGGACTACTGGGACAGCCACAGCTTTGACTACAGGAACCTTTGTCAGCAAAGTCATGTCTCTGCTTTTTATCATGCTGTCTAGGTTGGTCAAAGCTTTTCTTCTAAGGAGCAAGCGTCTTTTAATTTCATGGCTGCAATCACCATCTGCAGTGATTTTGAAGCTCAAAAAAATAAAAGTCTCTCACTGTTTCCATTGTTTCCCCATCTATTTGCCATGAAGTGATGGGACCAGATGCCATGATCTTAGTTTTCTGAATGTTGAGTTTTAAGCCAGCTTTTTCACTCTCCTCTTTCACTTTCATGAAGAGGCTCTTTAGTTCCTCTTCACTTTCTGCCATAAAGGTGGTGTCATCTGCATATCTGAGGTTGTTGATATTTCTCCCAGCAATCTTGATTCCAGCTTGTTCTTCATCTAGCCCAGAATTTCACATGAAGTACTCTGCATATAAGTTAAATAAGCAGGGTGACAATATACAGCCTTGACGTATTCTTTTCCCAATTTGGAACCAGTCCGTTGTTCTATACCCGGTTCTAACTGTTGCTTCTTGACCTGCATACAGCTTTCTCAGGAAGCAGGTAAGATGGCCTGGTATTCCCATCTCTTGAAGAATGATCCGCACAGTCAAAGGCTTTTGCACAGTCAATGAAGCAGATGTTTTTCTGGAATTCCTTTGCTTTTTTCTAGGATCCAACTGATGCTGGCAATTTGATTTCTGGTTCCTCTGCCTTTTCTAAGCCCATCTTCTACACCTGGAAGTTCTTGGTTCACATACTGTTGAATGAAGCCTGGCTTGAAGGATTTTGAGCATTATCTTGCTCAATGTGAGATAAGTTCAACTGTGTGGTAGTTTGAATATTCTCTGGCATTGCCCTTCTTTGGGATTGGAATGAAAACTGACCTTTTTCAGTCCTGTGGCCACTGCTGAGTCTCCCAAATTTACAGACATATTGAGTGCAGCACTTTAACATCATCTTTTAGATTCTGAAATAGCTCAGCGGGAAGCGATCCCCTCTGTCTACTGGCTGTGTTCCCAGCGCTGCTTCCTGAGGCCCACCTGACTTCGCGTTCCAGGCCGTCTAGCTCTAGGTGGGTGGTCACGCCATCGTGGTTACCTGGGTCGCGAAGCCCTCTCTTGCGTAGCCCTTCTGTGCATGCTTGCCACCTCTTCTGCTTCTGTCAGGTCCACACTGTTTCTGTCCTTTATTGTGCCCATCTTTGCATGAAATGTTCCCTTGCTATTTCTACTTTTCTTGGAGAAATCTCTAGTCTTTCCCATTCTCTTGCTTTCCTCTATTTCTTTGCATTGTTCACTTAAGGCTTTCTTATTGCTCCTTGCCAGTCTTAGAACTGAGCGTTCAGACAGCTTTCCTTTTCTTCTTTGCCNTCCTTTATTGTGCCCATCTTTGCATGAAATGTTCCCTTGCTATTTCTACTTTTCTTGGAGAAATCTCTAGTCTTTCCCATTCTCTTGCTTTCCTCTATTTCTTTGCATTGTTCACTTAAGGCTTTCTTATTGCTCCTTGCCAGTCTTAGAACTGAGCGTTCAGACAGCTTTCCTTTTCTTCTTTGCCTTTTATTTCTCTTCTTTTCTCAGCTATTTGTAAGGCCTCCTCAGACAACCATTTTGCCTTGTAGAATTTCTTTTTCTTGGGGATGGTCTTGATCCCTGCCTCCTGTACAATGTCATGAACCTCCATCCATAGTTCTTCACGCACTCTATCAGACCCAATCTCTTGAATCTATTTGTCAAACTTCCATTGTATAATCATAAGAGATTTGATTTAGGTCATACCTGAATGGGCTAGTGGTTTTCCCTACTTTCTTCAATTTAAGTCTGAATTTTACAATAAGGAACTTGTTATGTGAGCCACAGTCAGCTCCTGGTCTTATTTTTGCTGACTGTGTGGAGCTTCTCCACCTTTGACTGCAAAGAATATAATCATTCTGATTTCAGTATTGACCATCTGGTGATGTCCACGTGTAGAGGAAAAGGGTGTTTGCTATGACCAGTGTGTTCTCTGTTAGTTTTTGCCCTGCTTCATTTTGTACTCCAGGGCCAAACTTGCCTGTTACTCCAGGTATCTCTTTACTTCCTACTTTTGCATCCCAGTCCTCTATGACAAAAAGAACATCTTTTTTTTGGTGTTAGTTCTAGAAGGTCTTGTAGGTCTTCATAGAACCATTCAACTTCAGCTTCTTCTGCATTAGTGGCTGGGGCATAGACCTGGATTTCTGTGCTACTGAATGGTTTGCCTTGGGAACAAACCAAGATCATCCTGTTGTTTTTGAGAGTGCACCCAAGTACTGCATTTCAGACTCTTGTTGACTATGAGGGCTACTCCATTTCTTCTGAGGGACTCTTGCCCACGGTAGCAGGTGTTAATGGTCACCTGAGTTAAATTCGCCCGTTCTCATCCATTTTAGTGTACTAATTCTTAAAATGTTGATTCCACTCTTGCCAACTCTTGTTTGACGAAGGCAAATCAATTTACCGTGATTCACGGACCAATATCCCTGGTTTCTCTGCAATCTTTTGCTTCATAGCACTGGACTTTAGTTTCACCACCAGACACATCCGCAACTGGGCGTCTGCACTTTGGCTCAGCCTTTTCATTCCTTCTGGAGCTCTCTCTCTGCTCTTCTCCAGTAATATACTAGGTGCCTACCAACCTGGGGAGCTCACCTTGCAGGGCTTTATCTTTCCGCCTTTTCACACTGTTCATGGGGTTCCCAGGCAAGAACGCTGAAGTAGTCTGCATTCCCTTCTGCAATGGACCACATTTTGTCAAAACACTCTACCATGACCCGTCCAGCTCTACACAGCACGGCTCACAGTTTCACTGAGTTAGACAAGGCTGTGGTCCGTGTGATCAGGTTGGTTGGTGTTCTGTGACTGTGGTTTTCATTCTGCCTGCCCGCTGATGGAGAAGGATGAGAGGCTTGTGCAAGCTTCCTGATGGGAGGGACTGGCTGTAGGGAAAACTGGGCCTTGCTCTGGTGGGCAGGGCCATGCTCAGCTTGAGTCCGGTCTTCTGCTGATGGGCAGGGCTGGGCTCCTTCCCTGTGTTTGGCCTGAGGCGGTCCAGTCCCAGAGTCGCCACCTCTATTGCAGGCTGTAGGCCCTATGGTAGGGGTAATGGTGACCTCTGCCAAGAGGACTGAGGCCAGCAGGCCGCACCCCCCAGGACTGCCGCTGCCAGTGCCCCTGAGCACGCAGCTGGCCACTGCCGATGCACGCCTGGGCCAGAGACTCTCACACTCCCAGGCAAGTCTGGCTCAGGCTCCTGTGGGGTCACGGCCCCTTTCTCCTGGGTCCCGGTGCACACGAGGCTTTGTCTGTTTCCCCAGTCCTTTGGAAGTTCTGTAATCACATCCCGCTGACTTCAAGGTCAGATTCCCTGGGATGCCAGTCCCTTTGCCAGATCACCAGGTTGGGAAATCTGTTGTGGCCCCTAGAACTTTTGCAACAGTGTGAGGATGAGAACCTCTTTGGTATAATTGTTCTCCAGTTTGTGGCTCACCCAGCAGGCAGCTCTATGGTGGGAGTATAGTCAAAGCGATGGTTTCTCCAGTAGTTGTGTAAGAATGTGAGAGGTGGACCATAAAGAAGGCTGAGAGCCGAAGAATTGATGTTTTTGAACTGTGCTGCTGGAGAAGACTCTTAAGAGTCCTTTGGACAGCAAAGAGATCAAACCAGTCCATCCTAAAGGAAATCAACCCTGAATACTCATTGGAAGGACTGATGCTGAAGCTCCAATACTTTGGCCACCTGATGCGAAGAGCCAACTCACTGGAAAAAAACGCTAATGCTGGGAAAGGTTGAGGGCAGGAGGAGAAAGGGACAACAGAGGATGAGATGATTGGATGGCATCATCGAATCAATGGACATGAGTTTTAGCAAGCTCCAGGAGATGGTAAAGGACAGGGAAGCTCAGTGCGCTGCTGTCGATGGGGTCACAAAGAGTTGGACATGAATAGTGAGTGAGTAACAACAATAAACTTAGAAAGATCTCCAGTCAGCAACATAACTTTACCAGTTAAGGAACTAGAAAAGAAAGAACAAACTAGATCCAAAGCTAGCAAAAGGACGGGAAAATAAAGAGTAGGGCAGAGATAAAGGAAACAGAGAACAGAAAAACTATGAGAGAGATCAGTGAAACCAAAAGTTGGCTCTTGAGAAAGATCAGCAAGATGGATAAACTTTAGCTAGACAGATTACAAAAAGAAAGAAAACACTAATCACTAAAATCAGCAATGTAAGTAGAGGTATTACTACCAATTCTGTGAAAATAAAAATGATTACAAATGAGTACTATGAACAACTATAAACTAGCAAATTAGATAAGCTAGATGAAACAAATTCTTTAAAACACAATTTCTACCAAGACCAAATCACAGAGAAACAAAAACTCAACTGACATCTAACTATCAACAGTAAGGAGAGTGAATCGGTCATCAAAGACCCGCCCACAGGGCTGCCCTGGCGGCTCGGTGGTCAATCCATGTGTCAGTGCAGGAGACACGGGGTCGATCCCTGATCAGCGAGGGTCCCAGATGCTGCAGAGCCCCTAAGCCTGTGCACAGCTGTGAGCCTGTGAGCCAGAGCCCGGGAATGCCAGCGACTGACGCCCACGTGCCTACAGTCCTGCTCCTCAAGAGAGGCCCGCGCCCCGCAGTGGAGCCGCCCCTGCCCCCAGCCAGAGAAAGGCCCGCCAGCAGCCAAGACCCAGCCAGCCAGAAATACAGTATTAAAAAAATACCTCCCTCAGAAAAAGAAAAGAGGCTTGACACTGAAGATTTTATCAGTGAATTCTATCCAGTATTTAAACAAGAAACATTAATAATACCAATTCCTCCCAAACTCTTCCAAAAAACTGAAGAGGAGGGAACATTTCCTAACTTATTCTGTGAGGTCAGCAGCCAGACAAAGACACAAGAAAGCAACAACCTAATATCCCTTATGAACACGGATGCAAAAATGCTCAATAAAGTATGTGCACGCATGCTCTCTCAGTCGTGACTCATTCTTTGTGACCCCATGGACTGCAGCCCACCAGGCTCTTCTGTCCACGGGCTTCACCAGGCAAGAACACTGGAGTGGGCTGCCATGGCCTCCTCCAAGCCCACACACTCTATCTGAGGACAATTAGATAACTGTTAATTAATATCTAACAATAACAATAGGAGAATGAGGTCTTCCAAGGAGCATAAAGCACAACTACGTGTCCATGTTTGCTTTCTATCTATGACAGCACAATCCCGGGCAATGAAATGAAAGTGCTGTTATTAATNTGGCCTCCTCCAAGCCCACACACTCTATCTGAGGACAATTAGATAACTGTTAATTAATATCTAACAATAACAATAGGAGAATGAGGTCTTCCAAGGAGCATAAAGCACAACTACGTGTCCATGTTTGCTTTCTATCTATGACAGCACAATCCCGGGCAATGAAATGAAAGTGCTGTTATTAATCTTTTCTAACCACAACATTTTCCACCACATTTGTTACACGTAGATTTAGGTACTAACACTACTCTGCTGTGGTTATGTTTACAAACTTATTTCATCAAAAAAAGAAAGGGAAGGAGGAAGGAATCGATCAATGTAACATACTACATTACCAGAAGGAAGGGGAAGAAAACATATGATCAGATCAAGTGATGCAAAAAAGCTTTTGACAAAATTCAACACTTTCATAATAAAAACACGCAACAAATAGGAACAAAAGGAAACTACCTCCGCCTAACAAAAACCGTAGAAAAACCCACAGCGAACACCATGTTGCTGTTGTTCAACAGCAACGTATGTCCACCCCTTCACAACCATCTCCCAGAGTTTCCTCGATGGATGTCTGTTGAGTCCATGACGCCATCCAACCATCTCCTCCTCTGTCACCCCTTCTCCTCCCGCCCTCAGTCTTTCCCAGCATCAGGGTCTTTTCTAATGAGTTGGCTCTTCGCATCAGGTGGCCAAAGTATTGGAGCTTCAGCTTCAGCATCAGTCCTTCCGATGAATATTCAGGACTGATTTCCTTTAGAATGGACTGGTTGGATCTCCTTGCAGTCCAAGGGACTCTCAAGAGTCTTCTCCAACACCACAGTTCAAAAGCATCAATTCTTCAGTGCTC
>SJYS01019801.1:301168-315481 GCA_006410695.1 Philantomba maxwellii
TCGTGGCTACCTGCCCGGCGGGCGGGAGCTCCTGGCGGCCGAGCCGGGAGCCGCCGCAGGCACGCAGGGCCCGCGAGCTGGGAGCAGAGCCTCGGCAGGTAAGGCACGGCCGCGGGGCGCAGGCGGGCGGGGCGCGATCGCGTCTCCCGGGCTGGCTGGAGGCTCCGGGACCGGGGTTCTCGCCGGAGGGCGGGCGGGGGCCGGTCAGTTCCAGCGCGCGCCAGGCCCGACGGCCGGCGCCACGCCGCCCGAGGAAGCGCGCGAGTTCGGGGTGCGCAGGGTGCACTCTGGAGGCCTAGGAGCGGGGGCCGGGGCGTCGCGTCTGCTCCGCGTCACCCTCGTTCCCCTGGGCCCCGCTTCCCCAGACCGCAGGGGTTCGCGGACCGCCGCAGGTCCCAGTTACAGGACCCACCAGACCCGGCCTCTGAAGGCCCGGGCGGCGAGTTTGCGGACTTTTCGTTCCCTTGGCCCGCTCAGCGAAGAGTGGAGAAAAGCTGCCCGCTGGAGCTGACTCACACTGAAGTGTGAGTGACTGATAGCCCCGTGGCTCTGCGGGTGTCTGCGAGTCGTATTCTGGGGAAGAGCGAGTGTCAGAGAGCTGGGGGTTGAGGACGGCCTTCCTTCCACACGTGGGCCGGGCCCCTCCCAGCAGCCCAGCTCTTTCCTGCTGCCCTGGGCCTCGCCTGCCCCTGGTGAAGTGTTGACAGTGGCTCCCACTGGAGGTGTTGCTGAGCNGTGGCTCTGCGGGTGTCTGCGAGTCGTATTCTGGGGAAGAGCGAGTGTCAGAGAGCTGGGGGTTGAGGACGGCCTTCCTTCCACACGTGGGCCGGGCCCCTCCCAGCAGCCCAGCTCTTTCCTGCTGCCCTGGGCCTCGCCTGCCCCTGGTGAAGTGTTGACAGTGGCTCCCACTGGAGGTGTTGCTGGGCCTGAGCCCACTCCTTCTGCCACCCGCTGGAGCCCCAGTGCCTCGCATCCTCTCTCTCTGCCTCAGTCTGCCCATCTGTCAACACCCGTGACGTCTGTGCCAGCTGGCCAGGTGGCCATGCTGAGTGAAGAGACACTCCTAAAGGGCCCTGGCCTCAGAGAAGAGCTCTATATGGACGAGGGGCACGTGATCTTGCTAATGAGGCTGTAACCAGGCCCCAGCAAAAAGGGGGCTCAGGAAATGTTACCTGCTGTGATGAAGATGATAAAATGTGTAGTTTTTTCAAGACAGTCTGACAGCCAAGGGGGCAGGGCCGGTCCTGGAGTCAGGGTAGGTTTCTAGGATTACGTTTAGCCTCGCAGTGAATGAGTGTGGCCCAGGATTGGCCCCCTGCCCTCTCTGGCCCAGGCTCCTGAGACTCGAAGAGGGAGCTGGGATCCGTTGCCTCCTGGCCCTCATCCCACCGTGTCCAGCACTGCAGGCGGGCCGGGGGCCAGCATGGGGGCTCCAGGATGAGAGCTCNAGTGTGGCCCAGGATTGGCCCCCTGCCCTCTCTGGCCCAGGCTCCTGAGACTCGAAGAGGGAGCTGGGATCCGTTGCCTCCTGGCCCTCATCCCACCGTGTCCAGCACTGCAGGCGGGCCGGGGGCCAGCATGGGGGCTCCAGGATGAGAGCTCTGTCAAATTCCCCTCCGTTCCACTCTATTAGTTGGCTCTGTGCCCTGGGTTGGGGCACACCCTGGCCAGAGGAGTAGATGGCCCGTACTGACCCCTGCTAGCCATCTGTAAAGAGGGGCACTGACAGAGGGTCTGCCCTTTTTGGGAAGCCCCTCAGGCCTGCAGAGTCAGGGAGGAGCCCACCAAGGAGGCCAGCTTGGGAGAGATAGGCGGGTAGGCGGCTCCAAGCCTCCCTTGGCCCTTTCTGTTCACGTGGACAGAAGAAAGTGAGGTGCTGAGTCAGCCCCCAATGTCCGCCTCCCAATATGGAACCCCGCAAGCTTGCAGGCCTGCATGTGGGAGGCCTGGGGGGCACAGAGAGACACACAGAGGGGCTGGGTCCTGGCTTCCAATCCGGCTGCCACTCTTTACCAGCTGTGTGGTCTTGGCCAGGAGGCTTCATCCAGCTGAGCCTCGGTTTCCTCATCTGTAAAAGGTGGGTAGTGAACCGGTTTCTACCGCACAGGTGGCTGGGAAGGTCCAGGGGCTGGTGGTGGCACGTGGTTGGTGTCCAGCAACTGTGGGTCAGTGAGGGTGCTGTCCGCAGCCCTCGGGGCTAGCCACGAGGGATAGCCGGCAGTGGCTGTTGGGGAGGGGCGGGGCCTGGAGAGACCGAGGGCAAAGGGCAGGGTCCAGGTCCCTGCTGCTTGGGTCTCGTGGCAAAGGCCCAAGTCTCTCAGGAGTGGGCAGGATCAGGGAGCCACGTGGGTCCTCCTGGTTCCCATCCTTGATGCTCTACTGGAGACTGCGAGGGTCAGTGACCGGCAGGCCCCGCTCTCCCCTCATAGGCTGGCTCGTTAGGTGGCCTCAGTAAGGCCTGGGCATGCACATATGTGGTTCTCTAGGCAGCGCCAGGCAGCCCGACCGAGGGAGGTGAGTGGCAGGTGGCAGGTGAAGGTCAGAAGAAGGACTGAGCCACTAGGGCAGCTGTGACGGTCGGAACAGCCCGAGCCAGAGGCCAGCAGTGCAGTGGGTGGCAGGCCAGTTTGGCCGGAGTGGCTGGTGTGTGTCTGATGTGGTGAGAGTATGATGAGGGGGTGGATGACCATGCAGGGGGGCCTGGGGGGCAGGTAGAGGGGCGGTCAGGACGCTGAAATCCTACCCACAGGCAGGTGGCCTGTCGTCAGGAGGCCTCTGACTCTCCGTGGTCCTGACCAGTCGTCCGAGGGTGGCGACAGTCCCACACATGGGCCGCCTAAGCCCCAGAGGCGGGGGCTAAGGGGTGGGGAGCGTTCTGGACTCCAGCTTCAGACAGGCAGGCCCAGCAGTGCTGCTCTGCCTGGCCACCCTGCTCCCCACGCTGGGCCTGGGCGCCAGAGGGCAGGCGGACAATGCCAGGAGAAATGGGGCTGCCTCCCGGCGCGGCCAGGAGACCCGCGCCTCCTTCGTGAATGACACTTCCCGACTCGGGTGCTAGAAGGCCCCAGCTCTGGGCCACACGGATGGACTAGGGCTCGGGAGCCAGGCTCCTGAGCTGCCCGCCAACTCCAGGCGCCGTGGGAGTGAAGTGCTCAGATGTGGGGAGGGGGCCCCACGGGACTTGAGTCTCCCCACTGCCCCCCTTCTCGCTGGTCAGCAGAGATTCTGAGCTTCCGGCTCTGGGGGCACCTGTAGGTTGACCCCTGCCCGTCCCCCCAGGTCAGGAACCACGCTGAGACCTGGTGCTTCTCTCACCCCTGGCCCCAGGCCTCACTGATCCTCAGCCCCTGTGGGCTAGCCGCAGTGGGACCCAGCGCCCCTTGCTCTAGAAAGGTGTGGGCTCCGTCACCAAGACGATGGCCTGAGGGGTTGGCAGGGCACCCTCGTGGTGTCCATACCTCTTCCGCTGCGGCCACGTTCCGATTCCGAGAAGTGCCCTCTGCTTCCTTGTGAATCAGATGTTTATTGCGTGCTGGCTGAGCCCGGGGTTGGCGCGGCCGCCGGGTGGGGCGTGGGTGTCTTGCCTGCTGGAGCCTGCAGAGNCCTCGTGGTGTCCATACCTCTTCCACTGCGGCCACGTTCCGATTCCGAGAAGTGCCCTCTGCTTCCTTGTGAATCAGATGTTTATTGCGTGCTGGCTGAGCCCGGGGTTGGCGCGGCCGCCGGGTGGGGCGTGGGTGTCTTGCCTGCTGGAGCCTGCAGAGGGAGGGCGGGCCCTGCCCCGAGTCTCCAGGCTGATGGTAACCGCCCTGAGTGCTGGGACCAGGGTGGGCTCCCCCCACAGCCGGGGGGCTGAGCCAGCCCCCGGGAAGACCTCCCCGAGGCGGCTTCCCCGAGCCAGCATGGCTCCTCCCAGGAGGCAGAGGAGGAGGGCGGCGTTCCCAGCCTGGAGCAGCAGCGTGTGCCGTCTTGTCTGAGTGCCTCTCTGGACTTGCGCTCCTTCCTCGGGAAAGGGAGGGAAAGCAGATCTGACTCCGGGAGTCCTGGGGAACTTAAGTGAGACGCTGCAGAGGAGCCCGCACTGGGAGACGTGCCTCCCCCGAGCCCCAGCCCTGTGCAGACGCTGCAGCTCCATCGGCGGTGGGGGGGTGGGGCCGACCACCGCCTCCCAGGCTCCCCCACTCCGTGTTGTAATCCAGGCTCGCTCCTCAGTGGCATTAGAGACTTCCACGGCGGCCCCTACCCACTGCCCCCGGCCGGGGAGGAGCCAGCCTAACCCCCGCCCCTCACTGCTGGCTGCCCGCCCTCCATCAAGGTTAGGGGCTGACCTCAGGGCCTGGGATGCCAGGGTAGACCCTGGCTTGACCCTGAAGCCTGAGGAGCCAGGGCGGCACCCACAGTCCACCGAGGGCCCTGGCTGGGACACCATGCCACCCCACTCCGAGTCCTAACCCTGGGGCAGGGGGGCAGGGGTGGGCCTCCCTCGGAAAGCCGCTGCCCCCCGGGCCTCCCATTCGTGCCGGCCCTGGGCCAGGCGTGGACCGGGAGCAGCTCGGCCGTCTGGGGCCCCCCACTGCTGCCTCCCTGGCCCCCACCTCCCCGGGCTGGGTGCAGGCCCGCAGCCCGAGCCCTGCTCTCCGTGCTCCCCTGTCTGCTTTTCCTGCTCAGTCCGCTCCTGGTGAAGGACAGGCCCCACCTGAGTGCCCGTGCCCAGCAGTGCCCCCGTGGGCCTGCCGCAGAGGAGGGAAGTCCCCGGCAGAGCAGGCCAGCAGCCCGGGCCCGTGTAGCTCCTGCTAGGCATCAGAGACGCGGGCGCCCCGTCACCCCTGTGCTGCTGGGCGGTGAAGCTCCCGATCGGATCACAGCGGGCGGCGGTGCGGGGGTCTTGCTGGGGCCCCTCTGCGTTTCCACCACAGCCCCCGGCTCTGGGCTCCAGCTCCGGCGGCCTCCACTGTCACCGCTCCAGCCGCCTGGATGCAGGGGCCCCCGCGGGGGTCCACACCGGGAGACTGAGGTGAGGGATCGGGGCCCCCGCCCTAAGTGGAAGGCGTTCTTTTTTCTGTGGCTGTTCCTCCCTGGAGACATACATTGGGACCAGCGTTGGGGTCAGGCTGAGCTCCCCTGAGCTACCAGCCACAGGGGGACCTGGTCTTTGTGTCCCAGAGAGCCAGTCCCCGAGACGGGGCCCTGTAGGAGAGTGGTGGAGAAGGATCCAGATCACCGGGCCGGGAGCCCTGCGTGGACAGGTGCAGGGGAGGCAGGCGAGCCAGGAGACTCACCCTGCCCCCGCCTCCCTCACTCCAGCTGCTTCCTCTCCTCCTGTTTGAGGTCAGAAAAGGAAGACCGTTTTCCCAGGAGTGCAAGCAGCTGGCGCTGAGCCGCCGGTCCCCTGATGGCCAGGCAGCCACCGGGCTGGGGGCGGGGCCCCGGCTGGCAGGTCTGTGATTCCCTGGAGGGTTTGACCCCGGTGGGCAGAGAGGGAGTGGCTGTGCCCCCGCTCCTCCGCACAGGACGAGAGGCTCGAAGCTGCTGGGAGTGTAGGGCGGCCGTCAGAGGCTGGGCGGGATCCATGCTGCGAGCTCGATGCGGTAGAGGGGCCCAGGAACCCCGCAGTCCATGGCCAGCCCCACCGGCCTCCCTGCTGGCCCACCCAGCTGTTGTCAGAGCCCAGGGCGCCTGCGGGGAGAGCCTCAGCCTGCAGTGGGAGGGGTCACCACCGTATACCCCGCCCTGTCTCGGGAGCCTGTGGGTGACGCACTAGACCCCACGGGCCCCTTATCCCAACCCCCTGCCTCCTGACTTCTGTAGAATCCCCCCAACTCCGGGGGACCCTGGCCCGACACTTTGCTGCCTGGCGTGCACCAGGACTGGGGCAGCCCCTCCTGGCTCCTGGCCTCACAGGGGAGCAGCTCGGGGACGGGGGCGGGAGACCCAGGACCCTGTCTCATCTGGCTCCAGACCCTGAGCTGCAGCTGCAGGCAAGGCATCCCCGAGCTGGGGGCAGGGTGAGGGAGAGCCCCAGGCTGGCTGCAGGCTCGGTGCTGGCCCTCCTGGGGCCTCAGTTCCACCGACTCTGGCGTCCACTTGTATAAAATTGGAGCAAGGGCCGGAGTCCCTCCCCGAGCTCCCTGGCCATCCTGGGGTTCCTGGCACGGGCCTGGGGAGTTTTGCCAGCAGGGACGCGAGCTCTCCGAGACCAGCCTCCTGTCGTCTTGAGAGTGTGAGCAGGAGGGTGAAGCGCTGTGGTCAGCAGTGGCTGGGCCCGCGCTGGGGAAGGAAGAGGATTGAGAAAGAGACACCCGCTCACCCCCCACCCTAGCAGGCCCTGCCCCAGGCCCGAGGTTCCCCAAGCAGCCGGGCACCCACGGGCAGCTGTTCCAGGCCAAGGCCTTGGGAAGCGGGCGGGGCAGCCGCACACTGGCGGTCTCCGCACTGATTCACCCGCTGCCTGGAGGACCCCCGGGGCCCCTCCCCGGGGCCGGGCTCAGGGCTGCCTGTAGGGAGGGCGCAGGCACCGTCCTCGCAGTGGGCAGTCCCTGGGAACCACGTAGGAGGTGCCACTGGGGCACCTGAGGCAGGGCCTTTGTGGGGTGGGAGCAGGAAGACGCAGGCAGGAGGAGCCAGGCCCAGGGCTGCTCTGTGTCTGCAGAGCTCACTCTGGGTCTTGAGACCTCCCTCCCACGCACGCACAGGTACCCCCGCTGCGGCAGTGGCCGTAAGGAGGCCTGGGCAAAAGCAGGACGCACAGGAGAGCTCGGTGTGCGGTGGGGGCGGACGTCCGGTGGACCCGGGTGAGTCGGTGACCCGCACTGAGAGGCCCCCGGGGCCAGGGGAGGCGGACGTGGTGGGCCTGGGCCTGGGGGAGCACCCCCCACCCGGGGAGCACCCTCTCACCGCCCAGTCCTCTCTGCTGGCTTTTCTGGCCACAGAGGAGTGACCCTCATGGCCGTCTCCCCAGGGAGGGAGAGGGTGTCCGTGTGGCACCACGGAGCCATGCCCCTCCCTCACCCAGGACGGGCTGCCCCAGGCGGTGGCAGGTCCCCAGCCACGAGGAGGCTCGGGGCCGGCCCTCGGGAGCTCTGCTGACCGTCAGGAACCACCTCACCTCTGGGAGCCTCAGTTAGGCCCAGGGTTGGAGGAGTGTGTGGTGGCCTCGCAGGCAGACGACAGGGCTGGGCGGGCACTTGGCCTGTGGGGGTCTGAGGAGGGTCTCCAGGGCTGCTGGACCCACGGTAGGGGCGGGGGGGGGTTGGACAGAGAGCTCAGGCCACGTTGCCCGAGGCTGTGGTGGCTGGGGGCCTTGCCTGGAGCTGCCCGCCCCGCGAGGCAGGGCGAAATCTGGAGTCCCCAGGGAGCAGAGGCCTGCTCCTCCAGCCCTGAGGTCCCCTGAGGGCGCCGTTCCCTGGCCTGACTGGGCCGTCGGGGTGTCCTGGGGTGACCTGACAGCGGGGTGGGGACAGCGGGCGGCGGTCAGGGCAGGCTGTCCTGCTGGAGCACCAGCGGGGCGAGGGCCTTGAACCCGAGACTCGCCTGCCGGCTGTGGCTGGGACCGCGCTCGGAGTAAAAGGCTGGCATCCAGGATCCCGCAGGACCCCTGGCTTGGGGAGGGAGACCCCCCAGTGTGCAGGAGGGAGACCCCCCCTCCTCGCCCCTGCACCCTCCCGTCCTGTCTGTCAGGCTGCTGGAGAGGGAGGGGCAGGGACCGGGCCCCTTTCCCGCCAACCCGGGCCCCCGGCCAGACCCTCCCCGCGCTGGGCCTCCGAACAATGGGGCAGTGTCAGCGCTCCTGGGAACTGCCCGGCCAGCCAGGCCCCCCGCTGGCCCAGGCCAGGGGCTCGGAGGGAGGCCAGCAGTGAGTCATCTGCCCCTCGCCCAGCCCGGGGTTCCCAGGCCGGGGGGACCAGCACTCTCGGATCCCCAGCCTCCGCCCCGGGGTCCCGGCCGGCTCCTCCTTCCCTCTTGAGCCTCTCCCTTCCCTCTCTGGCTCCCTCCATCTGAACATGTTGGCCGTCTCTCTGCCTCGGTCCCGGGCAGAGACCCAGCCTGGCAGCGGCTCTCGCCTGCCGCATCATGAGCTGCTCCCCTTTTCCAGCCTGCGAGGGACCCCGGGAAGAAGCTAGGGAGAGGCCCCAACCTAAAAATCGGCTGAGGAATACAAGGGGGACCCCAAGAAGGAAGCGAGGCAACAAAGTAAAACACTCTTCAAGAGAGTGGGGGTTAACCGACAACATCAAAGAGCGGGAAAAAAAAGTATGAAAAGCATTAGCATTAGGGGTAACAGGATAAAAATAAATGGGTTAGAGCTGCGCTGAGGAGAGAAGGCGGCGGGAAGGGCCCTGTGGCGTGGATTTGGCCTTAATGGTTCCAGCCTGTGGCAGGGTGGGCGGAAAACCAAAACCTTGCTGGACGGATGGTGAGCCAGGTTCCTGGGTGGGCGACTGGCCCAGAGACCACCCACCCGCCCCAGAGGAGCTCGAGGAGGGCCCGAGATGAGGGCCGCACCCCACGCCCCTGGACCCTGACTCCCTGACCTGTGGGGATGCCGCGGGTGCCCAGGAGCCGCGTGGGTCCTGCGGCTCGGGGGAGCCTACTGAGGCGCGAGAGAGCCTAAAGAGACCAGAGAAGCAACGGACGCCGCTGGCGTGGAGGCTGCTGTCCCACTGGTTCAGCATGGGATGCCCCGGCAGACGGTGCCCAGCGTGGAGGGCTCGTGCGCTGCCCTGGCCTGGCACTGGCCGACAGCAGGTGTCCCCGCAACGAGCCTGTTTCCTGGCCGATCTGAAGCCTCTGGGCTTGGCTTCTGCAAGGAGCAGTGGGGCCCATCTCCCTCCTTGGGCCCCACCAAGCATGCACTTCCTGGCCGCTGTATCCTCATTGAGTTCCCCTGTTATCATCTCGCCCTGGGCTGAGTGGGGTGCCTTCCACCCCAAGGCTCTGGGCCCAGCCCTGGGCCAGGTGGCTCTGGAGGAGCCTGGGAGAGCTGCCTCTTTTGGTTCTCAGTTCAGTTCAGTTCAGTTGCTCAGTCGCGTCCGACTCTTTGCACCCCCATGGACTGCAGCACACCAGGCCTCCCTGTCCATGACCAACTCCCAGAGTTTATTCAAACTCATGTCCATTGAGTTGGTGATGCCATCCAACCATCTCATCCTCTGTCATCCCCTTCTCCCCCTGCCTTCAATCTTTCCCAGCATCAGGGTCNCGGCCGTCTGGGGCCCCCCACTGCTGCCTCCCTGGCCCCCACCTCCCCGGGCTGGGTGCAGGCCCGCAGCCCGAGCCCTGCTCTCCGTGCTCCCCTGTCTGCTTTTCCTGCTCAGTCCGCTCCTGGTGAAGGACAGGCCCCACCTGAGTGCCCGTGCCCAGCAGTGCCCCCGTGGGCCTGCCGCAGAGGAGGGAAGTCCCCGGCAGAGCAGGCCAGCAGCCCGGGCCCGTGTAGCTCCTGCTAGGCATCAGAGACGCGGGCGCCCCGTCACCCCTGTGCTGCTGGGCGGTGAAGCTCCCGATCGGATCACAGCGGGCGGCGGTGCGGGGGTCTTGCTGGGGCCCCTCTGCGTTTCCACCACAGCCCCCGGCTCTGGGCTCCAGCTCCGGCGGCCTCCACTGTCACCGCTCCAGCCGCCTGGATGCAGGGGCCCCCGCGGGGGTCCACACCGGGAGACTGAGGTGAGGGATCGGGGCCCCCGCCCTAAGTGGAAGGCGTTCTTTTTTCTGTGGCTGTTCCTCCCTGGAGACATACATTGGGACCAGCGTTGGGGTCAGGCTGAGCTCCCCTGAGCTACCAGCCACAGGGGGACCTGGTCTTTGTGTCCCAGAGAGCCAGTCCCCGAGACGGGGCCCTGTAGGAGAGTGGTGGAGAAGGATCCAGATCACCGGGCCGGGAGCCCTGCGTGGACAGGTGCAGGGGAGGCAGGCGAGCCAGGAGACTCACCCTGCCCCCGCCTCCCTCACTCCAGCTGCTTCCTCTCCTCCTGTTTGAGGTCAGAAAAGGAAGACCGTTTTCCCAGGAGTGCAAGCAGCTGGCGCTGAGCCGCCGGTCCCCTGATGGCCAGGCAGCCACCGGGCTGGGGGCGGGGCCCCGGCTGGCAGGTCTGTGATTCCCTGGAGGGTTTGACCCCGGTGGGCAGAGAGGGAGTGGCTGTGCCCCCGCTCCTCCGCACAGGACGAGAGGCTCGAAGCTGCTGGGAGTGTAGGGCGGCCGTCAGAGGCTGGGCGGGATCCATGCTGCAAGCTCGATGCGGTAGAGGGGCCCAGGAACCCCGCAGTCCATGGCCAGCCCCACCGGCCTCCCTGCTGGCCCACCCAGCTGTTGTCAGAGCCCAGGGCGCCTGCGGGGAGAGCCTCAGCCTGCAGTGGGAGGGGTCACCACCGTATACCCCGCCCTGTCTCGGGAGCCTGTGGGTGACGCACTAGACCCCACGGGCCCCTTATCCCAACCCCCTGCCTCCTGACTTCTGTAGAATCCCCCCAACTCCGGGGGACCCTGGCCCGACACTTTGCTGCCTGGCGTGCACCAGGACTGGGGCAGCCCCTCCTGGCTCCTGGCCTCACAGGGGAGCAGCTCGGGGACGGGGGCGGGAGACCCAGGACCCTGTCTCATCTGGCTCCAGACCCTGAGCTGCAGCTGCAGGCAAGGCATCCCCGAGCTGGGGGCAGGGTGAGGGAGAGCCCCAGGCTGGCTGCAGGCTCGGTGCTGGCCCTCCTGGGGCCTCAGTTCCACCGACTCTGGCGTCCACTTGTATAAAATTGGAGCAAGGGCCGGAGTCCCTCCCCGAGCTCCCTGGCCATCCTGGGGTTCCTGGCACGGGCCTGGGGAGTTTTGCCAGCAGGGACGCGAGCTCTCCGAGACCAGCCTCCTGTCGTCTTGAGAGTGTGAGCAGGAGGGTGAAGCGCTGTGGTCAGCAGTGGCTGGGCCCGCGCTGGGGAAGGAAGAGGATTGAGAAAGAGACACCCGCTCACCCCCCACCCTAGCAGGCCCTGCCCCAGGCCCGAGGTTCCCCAAGCAGCCGGGCACCCACGGGCAGCTGTTCCAGGCCAAGGCCTTGGGAAGCGGGCGGGGCAGCCGCACACTGGCGGTCTCCGCACTGATTCACCCGCTGCCTGGAGGACCCCCGGGGCCCCTCCCCGGGGCCGGGCTCAGGGCTGCCTGTAGGGAGGGCGCAGGCACCGTCCTCGCAGTGGGCAGTCCCTGGGAACCACGTAGGAGGTGCCACTGGGGCACCTGAGGCAGGGCCTTTGTGGGGTGGGAGCAGGAAGACGCAGGCAGGAGGAGCCAGGCCCAGGGCTGCTCTGTGTCTGCAGAGCTCACTCTGGGTCTTGAGACCTCCCTCCCACGCACGCACAGGTACCCCCGCTGCGGCAGTGGCCGTAAGGAGGCCTGGGCAAAAGCAGGACGCACAGGAGAGCTCGGTGTGCGGTGGGGGCGGACGTCCGGTGGACCCGGGTGAGTCGGTGACCCGCACTGAGAGGCCCCCGGGGCCAGGGGAGGCGGACGTGGTGGGCCTGGGCCTGGGGGAGCACCCCCCACCCGGGGAGCACCCTCTCACCGCCCAGTCCTCTCTGCTGGCTTTTCTGGCCACAGAGGAGTGACCCTCATGGCCGTCTCCCCAGGGAGGGAGAGGGTGTCCGTGTGGCACCACGGAGCCATGCCCCTCCCTCACCCAGGACGGGCTGCCCCAGGCGGTGGCAGGTCCCCAGCCACGAGGAGGCTCGGGGCCGGCCCTCGGGAGCTCTGCTGACCGTCAGGAACCACCTCACCTCTGGGAGCCTCAGTTAGGCCGAGGGTTGGAGGAGTGTGTGGTGGCCTCGCAGGCAGACGACAGGGCTGGACGGGCACTTGGCCTGTGGGGGTCTGAGGAGGGTCTCCAGGGCTGCTGGACCCACGGTAGGGGCGGGGGGGGGTTGGACAGAGAGCTCAGGCCACGTTGCCCGAGGCTGTGGTGGCTGGGGGCCTTGCCTGGAGCTGCCCGCCCCGCGAGGCAGGGCGAAATCTGGAGTCCCCAGGGAGCAGAGGCCTGCTCCTCCAGCCCTGAGGTCCCCTGAGGGCGCCGTTCCCTGGCCTGACTGGGCCGTCGGGGTGTCCTGGGGTGACCTGACAGCGGGGTGGGGACAGCGGGCGGCGGTCAGGGCAGGCTGTCCTGCTGGAGCACCAGCGGGGCGAGGGCCTTGAACCCGAGACTCGCCTGCCGGCTGTGGCTGGGACCGCGCTCGGAGTAAAAGGCTGGCATCCAGGATCCCGCAGGACCCCTGGCTTGGGGAGGGAGACCCCCCAGTGTGCAGGAGGGAGACCCCCCCTCCTCGCCCCTGCACCCTCCCGTCCTGTCTGTCAGGCTGCTGGAGAGGGAGGGGCAGGGACCGGGCCCCTTTCCCGCCAACCCGGGCCCCCGGCCAGACCCTCCCCGCGCTGGGCCTCCGAACAATGGGGCAGTGTCAGCGCTCCTGGGAACTGCCCGGCCAGCCAGGCCCCCCGCTGGCCCAGGCCAGGGGCTCGGAGGGAGGCCAGCAGTGAGTCATCTGCCCCTCGCCCAGCCCGGGGTTCCCAGGCCGGGGGGACCAGCACTCTCGGATCCCCAGCCTCCGCCCCGGGGTCCCGGCCGGCTCCTCCTTCCCTCTTGAGCCTCTCCCTTCCCTCTCTGGCTCCCTCCATCTGAACATGTTGGCCGTCTCTCTGCCTCGGTCCCGGGCAGAGACCCAGCCTGGCAGCGGCTCTCGCCTGCCGCATCATGAGCTGCTCCCCTCTTCCAGCCTGCGAGGGACCCCGGGAAGAAGCTAGGGAGAGGCCCCAACCTAAAAATCGGCTGAGGAATACAAGGGGGACCCCAAGAAGGAAGCGAGGCAACAAAGTAAAACACTCTTCAAGAGAGTGGGGGTTAACCGACAACATCAAAGAGCGGGAAAAAAAAGTATGAAAAGCATTAGCATTAGGGGTAACAGGATAAAAATAAATGGGTTAGAGCTGCGCTGAGGAGAGAAGGCGGCGGGAAGGGCCCTGTGGCGTGGATTTGGCCTTAATGGTTCCAGCCTGTGGCAGGGTGGGCGGAAAACCAAAACCTTGCTGGACGGATGGTGAGCCAGGTTCCTGGGTGGGCGACTGGCCCAGAGACCACCCGCCCGCCCCAGAGGAGCTCGAGGAGGGCCCGAGATGAGGGCCGCACCCCACGCCCCTGGACCCTGACTCCCTGACCTGTGGGGATGCCGCGGGTGCCCAGGAGCCGCGTGGGTCCTGCGGCTCGGGGGAGCCTACTGAGGCGCGAGAGAGCCTAAAGAGACCAGAGAAGCAACGGACGCCGCTGGCGTGGAGGCTGCTGTCCCACTGGTTCAGCATGGGATGCCCCGGCAGACGGTGCCCAGCGTGGAGGGCTCGTGCGCTGCCCTGGCCTGGCACTGGCCGACAGCAGGTGTCCCCGCAACGAGCCTGTTTCCTGGCCGATCTGAAGCCTCTGGGCTTGGCTTCTGCAAGGAGCAGTGGGGCCCATCTCCCTCCTTGGGCCCCACCAAGCATGCACTTCCTGGCCGCTGTATCCTCATTGAGTTCCCCTGTTATCATCTCGCCCTGGGCTGAGTGGGGTGCCTTCCACCCCAAGGCTCTGGGCCCAGCCCTGGGCCAGGTGGCTCTGGAGGAGCCTGGGAGAGCTGCCTCTTTTGGTTCTCAGTTCAGTTCAGTTCAGTTGCTCAGTCGCGTCCGACTCTTTGCACCCCCATGGACTGCAGCACACCAGGCCTCCCTGTCCATGACCAACTCCCAGAGTTTATTCAAACTCATGTCCATTGAGTTGGTGATGCCATCCAACCATCTCATCCTCTGTCATCCCCTTCTCCCCCTGCCTTCAATCTTTCCCAGCATCAGGGTCTTTTCCAATGAGTCAGCTTTTCACATCAGGTGGCCAAAGTATTGGAGCTTCAGCTTCAACATCAGTCCTTCTAATGGATATTCAGGACTGATCTCCTTTAGGATGGACTGGTTGAATCTCCTTGCAGTCCAAGGGGCTCTCAAGAGTCTTCTCTAACACCACAATTCAAAAGCATCAATTCTTTGGCGTTCAGTCATAGTCCAACTCTGACATCCATACATGACCACTGGAAAAATCATAGCCTTGACTAGATGGACCTTTGTTGGCAAAATAATGTCTCTGCTTTTTAACATGCTATTTGGGTTGGTCATAACTTTTCTTCCAAGGAGTAAGTGTCTTTGAATTTCATGGCTGCAATTACCATCTGCAGTGATTTTGGAGCCCCGCAAAATAAAGTCTGCCACTGTTTCTCCATCTGTTTGCCATGAAGTGATGGGACCGGATGCCATGATCTTTAGTTTTCTGAATG
>SJYS01019801.1:364126-386689 GCA_006410695.1 Philantomba maxwellii
TTTTTTTTTTTCTTTTCAAGCGTGCCATTTCCCTCTCCTAGTGTGAAAGTTACACAGTCTGTTTCTGTTCTTAGCGAACTTTAGAGCAGTCAGTGCCTTTACTGTCCTGCACGACACAGGGAGTTCAGGTGACTTTTTTGGTTGCACTCTGTGGCGTGCAAGATGCAAGTTCCCTGACCAGGGATCGAACTCTCGCCGCCTGCAGTGGAGCATGGAGTACTGACCCCTGGACTGCCAGAGAACGGCCTGCAGGTGGCTTAATCTCACTGATCTCATTGTTTGATATTGATACTCGTTGTTTATGTCTAATATTGTATTGTGTGATTTTTTAAGCTCCTACATAGAGACTTCCCTGATACCTCAGTGGGCAAAGAATCCGCCTACAATGTGGGAGACCTGGGTTTGATCCCCGGGTTGGAAAGATCCCCTGGAGAAGGGAAAGACTGCCCATGCCAGTATTCTGGCCTGGAGAACTTCATGGACTGTATAGTCCATGGGTTTGCAAAGAGTCGGACACGAGTGAGCAATTTTCACTCGCAAGACAGTATCACTCACAAGATACACAACACCTCCCTTCTTCTTTTTTTTGGAAAAGGAAAGTGTACTTTAATAGCATTTAAACTTTTTATGGTTATAAAATGTATGTAAGTTTACCATTTTAACCATTTAAAGCACACAGTTCTGTGGCATTCAGTACATTCATGTTGTGAATCGTCACCACCATCCATCCACTGAACTCTCTTCATCCTGTAAGACTGAAACTCTGTATCTGTTAAATAGGAACTCCCCATTTCCCCCTCCTCCAGCCCTTGGCAACACTGCTTTCTGTGTTTTGAATTTGACTACTCAAGTCCTGCACTCCAGTATTCTGGCCCAGAGAATTCCGTGGACTGTATTCTCCATCTCCATGGGGTCGCAGAGTTGGACATGACTGACTTTCACTGGCCACTGGCAGGACCCTCATACAAGTGGAGTCATAATTTGTGTTTTTGTGACTGACTTGTTCCACTTAGCATTATGTCTTTTAAGATTCATCCATACTGTAGCCTATGGCAGAATTTCCTTTTTAAGGCTGAATATTATTCCACTGTATGGACAGACCACATTTTGTTTATCAATCAAAGACACTTGAGTTGCTTCCTCCTTTTGTTTATGGTTAATAATGCTGCTATGAACATGCATGTACAAATGTTAGTCTCATATAGACCACGAAGTGGAATTGCTATGGTATATGGTGATTCTTTAAATTTTGGAAGAACCACCGCACCATTTTCCCCACTGATTGCACCATTTTATATTTCCACCAGCAATGCACAAGCGTTCCAAATTCTCCACTCCTTGTCAATAGTTTTCTTTTTTTAAAATAAAATGACAATCCTAATGGATGTTAAATGGTATCTCATGGTGGTTTTGATTTGCAATTTTTTAAAATGTTTAGTGATGCTGAGCATCTTTTCATGTGCTTATTGGCCATCTATATCTCTTTGGAGAAATGTCTATTCAAGTCCTTTGCCCATTTCTTAATTGGGTTGTATACTTTTTTGGTGTTAACGTGTAGACAGTGTTTCTTACATGCAGTTTTCTTAAGATTGGGTTCTTCAGAAGCAAAACTTTGAAGAGGAATCTTGTGCAAGTGATTTATTGAGGGAATGTTCTCAGGATAGGCTGAATGGGGGAATTAGGATAGTGCCAAGGAAAAAACAAGGGAAAGAGGTGGTTCAGCTGGAGACTAGCTTTAACCTGGACCTAAGGGAATCTCTGGAGTATGACTGTTCTGCATAGTTGGTTTTGCTTTGAAGGGACCAGCCTTTTGTACCCCGGGTCAGCCAGTTATTGTCCAGGTAGGGAGATGACCTCCTGGGTGAGGCAGCACTCTGGAGAAAGGGGGTCCGTGGCAATTAGCAGCTCACACTCACAGCACCTGGAGGGTGGACCACTTGTAGCACGCACCCAGACTGGTCCACGCGCCTGGGAGAACTTCCGGACGATGGACAGAGGGATAAACTGTGTGGCCCCCACTGCTGCAGTTGGCCTCACAGCCACACTGATACCCAACACCTCACTCATTCCAGACTGTTCTCAGCTCGCCCTCTGGCTCTGGGAGTCTGAGTCCCTGCGCGGACTGTCAGCCCATGGTGCCGCGTCTCACGTCATATTCTTCACCTTTGTTTGGCCTGGGTCTTTTTCGTGTCTTCTGTGTCACCACTTAATGTGCTCAGTGGTCGTCCACTCCCCTCCTCCCTTCAGCAAGCCCCACTGACATCTCCTGTGGGCCAGGCCTTTTTGCTGGGTGAAAGGGAAACAAAGTGAGTGATGCAGAATCATGAGTCTTGTCTTGAGACAAGTCCACTTCCAGGAGATCAGAGGTCGCCATCTCTTATCCACGGAGAGTGTCCCTGACCCTTCTGCAGACCAGGCCAAGGAAGACCCAGCTGGGAGGGCGGGCCTGGATTCCACACTGTTCCTTCACTGCCCAGCTCTGGGCCTCAGCTTTCTATGGGTATAAAGGGAGCTGGCCCATATGTCTTCTGTGTCTTCTGGGGACTCCTACGAGACCAACAGGAGGGGCAGTTTGGGGCGGCGCCTCCAGGTCACTGGCAGATGGCCTGGTCTCACCGATGCCCTGGTTCTGCGAAGGTCCCTGGTGCTCTCGCTCATCCGGCATCAGCGCGCCAGGCTCCGGACATCAGGCAGCGGCCGCATCGAAGGAGCCTTATCAGGATCCACAGGCCTCGCTGTCTTGGCCCCACCCTGGCTGCCAGCCCGGCCCCAAACTCTGGGCACAGGGGCACAGACTGGGCACAGGGGCAGAGTCCGTCCGCTGGAAGAGTGGGTGAGTCGGGCGGGGAGAGGCCTGGGGCCTCAGGCCGAGAAGGGCCTGGAACGGATCCTTTGGAGCGAGCCCCTGCGCGTCCTGCGAACCTGCCCTCCAAGAGCCTGACCATCGACAATGAATGAGCGGTCGAGCGGCTGCGGGTGGGCGGGCGCCGCCGGCACGCCGGCCCGACCTGTTTCAGCGACGAGGCAGGTGGGCCTGCGAGCGGCCGTCCCCACGCGCTGGACCCCGCCCGGTCCGCAGGACCAGGGGCTGGGCGGCCGAAGTCCGCCTCTGCCAACAGGCGGCAGCCCCGCCCGCTCAGGCCGCGCCCCTCGCCGCCGCGGCCCCGCCCCGCGGCGCCGCCCGCGCCCAGCCAATAGCAGCGCGGGTTGCTGGGAGGTGCGGCAGGGGCTGGGCCTATGGGGTGGCGCGTTGTTGGGCTGCGGCGCCGCAGGCCGCACCCAGCTCGGGCGGCTGGGGTTGTGAGGAGGGCTGAGGGGGCGGGAGGCCGGGCGGGCCGGGGCCGCGGGCCGGGGTTCGCGCGGCGGACAGGGGGCGGAGCCGGAGCCGGAGTCGCCGGAGCGGACGGGCGGCTGTCGCACGGGGACCCGGGAGCCTTCGCGCTGCCCGCCGTTCGCCTCTGAGGTGAGGCTGGGGCGCAGCGCGGCGGCGGGCTCGGGGCTGCAGGCCGAGCGGCGGCCTTCGGCTGCGGCGCGGAGGGCGGGGCCGCCGTGGGGGGGTCCCCGCTTTCGGCCGTCGGCCTTGAAGGGCGGAGGCGGGGGGTGCCTGTGTCCTGCAGACCCTTGGCCCCAGGGGCTGGTCTGTGGGGACGGCGGGACAGCGTGTCGGTGGGCTGGGTGGCGGGCCTCGGGGGTCCCTGTGGAGAGGGAGGGCGCGGGCTGGACGGCGGCGCGGCGCGGTGGTCGCGGCGGTGCCAGCGGCTCCAGGCTTCGTGCACAGACGCAGGCAGACGCGGGCACCCGGATCCTGCCAGCCGTCTGCTCTTTTTTTTTTTTTTCTTTTTAAGAAAACGACAGCTTCTGCCGAAAGAGAAGCCACATCTGCCTGCGTTCGGTAATGGGCTGTCCTGCACCTTGGTTGGGGAAGGGGCTGTTGCTCCTGCTCGCCCTCTCTTTCCTTTCTTTTTCGCCTCGGGCAGTGTCAGAGGGTTTCTTGCCTTTTAACCGTTTTATTTTTGCTCGAGTAATTCATGGTCAGGAGATTTCGTAAGCTCTTGCGTTTTCTTCATGCATTTTTACCTTAAGTATTTTTTTGGTTAACCTGGAACTGCCAGTAGTGGTGTGACCATATGATCTTATGCCTAAATGACAGAAAGCAATTTGTCATATCCGCACGGGCCAAAAACACAGCTGAGCATTGTATGCAGTGCTGCTCGTAAGTTGTTACAGAAGGGTTTTTTTTTTTTTTTTNCTTAAGTATTTTTTTGGTTAACCTGGAACTGCCAGTAGTGGTGTGACCATATGATCTTATGCCTAAATGACAGAAAGCAATTTGTCATATCCGCACGGGCCAAAAACACAGCTGAGCATTGTATGCAGTGCTGCTCGTAAGTTGTTACAGAAGGGTTTTTTTTTTTTTTTTTGCGGGTGAAAAATGTTACTTCTTAATGAGGATAGGAAATAAGCTGTTGTAAGGTCCACTCTGTCTTTGCTGAAACACGTCAGTGAAGGCTCCCAGTGAAGTTGGGAGTCCATGAGCACCGGAAAGGGGAGGGCACCCCAGGCAAAGGTGAATTGTATGAGGGTGGGGTTGTACAGCTGGGGTCTTTAGTTAGCGGGCAAGTGCCAGCCCACGTGTAAATTAGTTATTTAAATCCAGAATCTTGGTATTCTGATTGTGGGTTACACTAGAATGGTAAAGTTGTTTTTTAAGGAAGTGAATGGTTTAGGCAGTCCCAACTGCTTTTCAGACTTTTGATGTGGTTTACAGCAGGACAGATGGTTTGGTTTGTTTTACTGCTTGTGTGGTTTCAGTTACAGAGGCTCACTGAAAGACGTGAATCTAAATTCTACCCAGTCTTCAAAAGGTGGGATAGTTTCCTCTCTAAAATATAATTTATACAGCTAGCCCTTTTCTCCTTTAATTCTTTGATGTTGTCTGATACTGGTAAGGTTTTGTTTGGTATTCAGTTATTGATTTTGCTATAAAAGGTGTTTCTTTAGATGATTATTAGTTTTTAGTTAGTTCTTTCAAGTTGTCCTTGTATTGAATCAGTAAATACTGAAGTGCTTTAAAAGATACTTTAAAAAAATAATCAGGTATCCAACTGGTTTAAAATTTTCTTGTCATAATTTTTAACAGTTTGACAGCTAATATCAAAGAGACATTTTTATTATGTGAAACTTAGAGATTAAATTGGACTTATTTATTTTTACATGTTTAATTCTTCCCACCATATGTAGAGAGACTAGTATAATAAACCTCTCTACCCTCATCTAGCTTCAGTAGTTATTTTACTCATGGCTAGTTTTGCTTTACCTGTATCCTCATATCCAAGATGTCATATGATTTTAGCTGTTAAGTATTTCTGTATGTATAATTTCTTGATTTTAACAGTTTTGAATCAGGATCCAAAGGCGTACATTGTGACATATTTTAATCTATAGGCTCCACTTCCATCTTTTGTTGTCGCTTGTAATTTATTTGTTGCTGAAATTGTTGGTTTGTCCTGTGGAATTACTCACAGTCTGGATTTTATTCTGTTTTGTAGTTTATCTACGTAGTATTTGCTGTAAATGTAATGTAATTTAGTTAGAGCTAAAGGCGTTATCAGATTCAGGCTTGATTTATTTTTGGCAAGAAGACTTCGTAGGTTAGTAGCAGATAAGGATTAGTAGTCTTTTAAATTGAAGTATAGCTGATTCAGTGTTTCAGGTATATATACCATGTGTATATCAGATACATATTCTCTTCAGCTTCTTTCCATTATAGGTTATTAAAAGATATTGAATATAGTTCTTTGTGCTATATAGTAGGTACCTTTAAATCTATTTTTTATATAGTAATGTGTATCTGTTAATCCCAAATCTCCAGTTTATTCTGCTCCCTCTTTCCCTTTTGGTAGCTATAAATTTTAGTCTGTGTGTGTCTGTTTCTGCTTTATAAATAAGTTCATTTGTATGATTTTTTAGATTCCGCTGAAGTGATGTCATATGATGTTTTTCCTTGTCTTGCTGCACTTGGTGTGATAATCTTCAGGTTAGTCAGTGCTGCTGCAAGTAGTCTTTCTTCATGTTTGGATCCCTTAATGCTCAGTGTTTAGAGTCATTCTTTAATTAGGTATTAAAAATGTTGATATTTTAAATTATATAACTTCATCCTTTATTAGCCAGAATATTTCTATAAAGAGCAATTTCCCTTTCTTCATTATTTGGTTACCTTGAATTGTAACTCTCTTAGGAAAGGCAGGATAAATGCTTAATCCTGCTACATTTTATATTAGTTTTCAAAATAATGAGTTGGCATCCTCCAAAAGTAGCCAGTAAGTTGTGTATATGTATTTGTGTCATTGTGAATTCATGGATTTAAATGTATTTATATGGTTCAGTTCATCGTAGATCCTTATTGAGACTCAAATTGTTCCATCATTGTGTAATAGAAATCTGTTCAAATTGGCTCCTAAATCCTTTAGACACAAGTCTTTGATTGCTCTTTTTTCTGGTATGACAAACCACACCAGGCTCATGTTGTACATTTTTTGTCCCAGCCCTGGAATCATCGTTTCTCCAAGCGGCCTTGATTTTTTTTTAATGAAAAAATAATATTTAGTAATTACAGTCTGTGCCGTGAAGTTGTTTATTGCTGCTAAGTTGATGATTGATCTTTTCAGTGCACACATGGATTACTGACACTAAAGCAAGATGACAGAATTCTGTTTAACCTTTTTAATCTTGCATGTGTCTCTTTTTTCTTCTAAGATAAACGTCTTGACTCTAATTACTCATTGTTTTATCCTACTGTATTTCAGTATCAGAAGAATAATATGAACACTACCACCAACTAATAAAAGGTGTTTAAGAGGTTATTTTGTATCCTTATTTGGAATACGTAGTCAAATTATTGTGTTTTAAAGTTGCTTAGAGTAGTTACTGCATGATTTTGCTACCACTGGATGTGTAGCGTTCGTTTTTTATTTTGTTTTCTATGTTTAGGAATTGCATTTTTTTTTCAAATTGAAGAAATACCATGTAAGTTACAGGTATACAATGTAGTGATAAATAATTTTTAAAGTTTATACTCCATTTATAGTTATTATAAAATACTGGCTAAGGAATTGCTTTTTGTCTTGTTTTGAGGTTCCGTGTATAAGTGGGATCATGTGGTATTTGTCTTTCTGTCTGATCTAATTTCACTTATAGTGTTCTCAGGGTTCCCATGCATGTTATAGAAAGTATCAGAATTTTCTTCCTTTTTAAGGCTGAATAACATTCCATTGTATGTAAATACCACACTTGTTTATTCATTCATCCCTCTGCAAATATTTGGTTTGCTTCCACATATCAGCAGTTGTGAATACTGATGCTATGAACATGAATGTACAAATACCTCCTTGAGACCCTACTTTCAGTTCTTTGGGTTATGTATTCAGGAATGGAATTGTTGGATCAGATGGTAATTCTGTTTAAAAAATTTTGTGTAGCCATTGTACTGTTTTCCACAATGGCTGTACCATTTTATTGGTAAATTCCCACCAGTAGAGCAAAAGGATTCCAATTTTTTCACATCCTTGGGAACATTTGTTTCCTTTTTTTTCGATTGTAGCCACAGTGGTCATCCTAATGGATATGAGGTGGTATCTTGTAGTTTTGATTTGCGCTTCCCTAATGCCATCAGGCTTTTTCCCCACTTAACATGTGGCATTCTGTGCCAGACTATAGTATAGACATATTTCTCATTCCTTTCAGTTACATTGTGCTCCTGTATATGGTTGTGCCATGCTTTATTCAGGAAGATATGACTGCTTTTTAATGAATGTTCTTGTCAATTAATAGCCATTTTTTTTCACTTATACTGTAACTTGGTGAAATTTTTCTGATGCATTTAAAGTGATCAGAATGGTAAGAAGTACTTCACATAAGTGTAATGTCATACTCTTGAATTCTGTTCTGTTGAGAAGACGTCAGCCTTCTCTCTTAATATGGTAGTTAGCCAATACTGATGTTAAAAGATTTCACTTTCACTTTTTTTTGGGGGGCCTTTTTAATAGCTACTATTTCAGTCCCTCAGCTGCAATAATACAGTTTGGAGTTGGCTTCAAAAATGTCATTTCTAACATCATCTAATTCATATTGACACAATATTAATCCAGTTGTAAATACCACATTTTAGTAATCTTTTTCTGTTATCTATTCTCTCATGTATTACCTGTCTTCATAATCACTGAACTCTTGAGTATTTAGCCATTAAAGTCTAAAATACTAGACCCGTAGACTTCAGTGTGTGAAAACCAGTGCTTATAGCTGTAGTCATTAATGCTGTCTGGTAACATCAATTTTGTCAGTTCTACCGTCAGAATATGTCCTAGATCAGTCCTTCTGTCCCATCGCCACTGTTACCACCTGGGTCCCAGTGGCTGTCATCTCTCTCTTTAACTACCGTAGCAGCAGCGTGCAGCTGGTGCCCCAGGTCCGTCCTTTCTACTTAATCTCCACCTGGCAGCCAGAGTGATTCACATACAATAGAAATTAGATCGTGGTCTGCCTTGCTAAAACTGCTCAAAGACCAGTGAAGTATTAATAGTTGCCTTTAGGTAACAGTGTGGCTGTTGGATAGAGGTGGGAAGAAGCCGTACATTTTACTGGATAACCTCATAAATAAACCTTTCAAGTTTTGATTCATGTAACTGGATTATATACTCAGAATAAATTAAGCAATTTTACAAACAGTTTTACAAATCAATCCAGTGACTTCCCTTTATACTTAGAACAAAATCCAAATTTCTTATTTTTTTTCTGTCTGTGCCCTATGACTTAGGGGAATGATCCTGACCAAGGGTTGAACCGTGACCCCTGGCAGTGAGAGCACTGAGTCCTAACCACCGAGTCAGAGAGCTCCCCCAGTTTTCTTACAATGATCGCCCAGCTCACTTTCTTCCATTCTTCCACTTGTCCATTTATGCTCATTTACATGGCCTTCTAGAACCTGTCTAGCTCTTATTATTATTATTATTTTTTACTGAGCTGTGAAGGTGGGGTTACTGTCCACATTGAGTGCATATATCGTGCTTAAATGCCTTTGGACTTTCCTTCGATATCTGTCACTCCCTCTGTTTAAATAACTATTGAAAATAGGGATATGCTTTTAAGTGGCAACACAGGTTTTCTAAATCCAGTTTATAAGCTTAAATTTTTATCTTTTTAAATACTTACTGTGTGCTAGGCATTGTACTTTTTACGTGTGGGAGCCAAAAAGTTCTTTCAGGTGTTTCCGTAAGATGTTTTAGAAAAACCTGTATGATTTTTTTTTTTTTTTNTGCATATATCGTGCTTAAATGCCTTTGGACTTTCCTTCGATATCTGTCACTCCCTCTGTTTAAATAACTATTGAAAATAGGGATATGCTTTTAAGTGGCAACACAGGTTTTCTAAATCCAGTTTATAAGCTTAAATTTTTATCTTTTTAAATACTTACTGTGTGCTAGGCATTGTACTTTTTACGTGTGGGAGCCAAAAAGTTCTTTCAGGTGTTTCCGTAAGATGTTTTAGAAAAACCTGTATGATTTTTTTTTTTTTTTGCCAGCCCAATATTATCTAATTTAATCCTTAAAACAATTCTATTGAGTGGATACTATTTTCATCTCATCAGATGGAAAAACCAAGAACTTTTAAGTGATTGCCAAGGTCACATAGGAGGTGGTGGCTGGGAGTCAAATCAAGGATGTCTGACTCTGGAGATGATGCTCTACAACACCAGGCTGTGCTGCCTGCCTTCTGCATACTTCCTTAGTCCTGTCACTTCAGTCACCTCTAACTGTTGGCTCTGGTCTTCCCCGTGAGGGCAGAAGCTCTGCCTTGTTTATTACTGTTTCCTGAGGCTAGCACAGAATAGAGCAGGTTCTTAAGAAATATTTGTTGCATTAGTGATCTTCAGTTACTTTTTTAAAAGCTTAGCTGTGAGAAATAAAGTTCATGACAAATTATTAAAGGCTCATCTGTTCCCTCAAAGCAGAAGTTGACAGACTTTTTGTAAAGGGCCAGATAATAAATATTTTAGGCTTTGAGTGAGTTTTAGTCGCTCAGCCGTGTCTGACTCTCTTCGACCCCGTGGACTGGAGCTCCCACCAGGCTCCTCTGTCCATGAGATTTCTCCAGGCAAGAATACTGGAGTGGGTTGCAGTTCTCTTCTCCAGGGGATCTTCCTGATCCAAGGATGGAGCCCAGGTCTCTTGCACTGCAGGCAGATTCTTTACCAGCTGAGCCACCAGGTCTTTCCTTAGGCTTTGAGAGCTCTATGATCTCTGTTGCAACAAAAATTTTCAGCTTTGCTGTTGCATGAAAGCAGCCATAGGTCATTCGTAAGTGACACGACTGTCCAATAAAATCTTATTTATGGATGCTGAAATTTGAATTAATTTTCATGTCCATCATAAATTTATGTTGCATATATTATTTTTTTCTAGCCTTTAAAAATCAATCAAAGCTTGTGGTCCTTATAAAAATAGGCAGTGAGCTGGACTTGGCTTCAGGTGGAGCATCATTTGCTGATTTCTGCCTGGAGTTTAAATTTTTTCATTAGACCAAGTTAGACATCTGCCTTCTGCCCTTATTTGTTTTGTTTGCCAGTGGACTTCTTTTGTTGCTTCCTGCTTTGGTCTGCAGTAAGGAACTACGCAGAAGCACTGTCCTGAGATGCCACATGATACTGGCTGCAGGGCTATCGTTGTGGGCTTTATCCATTATAGTAAATGAAATAAAGACTCCCCTTTGTTCAGGAAATCTGCTTTACTTTTCTTAGTAGAAGTTTCAGCTTCATTATTCTGGTTCTAACCCAGAATGAATGTTTGTCCTTTAGATAATATATTTCAGCTGTGGTTTAATAGTGAGCACTACTTGGAGTTAGAAAGACCTGGTTATACCTAGTTGTTTAACTTTTTTCACTAAATAGATCTTTTATTGAGTTTAATTTTTATTTTATTTTGGAGTATAGTTGATTTACAATGTTGTGTTAGTTCCAGGTGTACAGGAAAATGATTGTTATACATATATCCTTTTTTTTTTTTTTTCAGATTCTTTTCCGATATAGGTTAATGCAGAATATTGAGTAGGGTTCTCTGTGTCATACTGTAGGTCCTTGCTGATAATTTTATATATGGTAGTGTGTATATGTTAATCCCAAACTCCAAACTTATCTCCCCCCCGCCTTTCCCTTTTGGTAACTGTAAGTTTGTTTTTGAAGTCTGTGAATCTGTTTTTTGTAAATAAGCTCATTATTATTGTCTTTTTAGATTTTGCATATAAGTGATATATGGTATTTGTCTTTCTGTCTTAACTTCCCTTAGTATGACCATTTCTAGGTCCCTCCCTGCTGCTGCAAATTTTGCTAGATTAATCTTAAGCTAGCATTATACCTGGCCCACAGGAAGAATCCAGGAAATGGCAAAGCTCCTTTTCTACCCTCACCTCCATCACTTTCTCCACCTCACATCTTTGGACACATCACTTCCCTTTTTTGAACTTCAGTTTCCCCATTTGTACAGTGGGTATGATAATGCCCTCCATAAGTACTTCAAAGAATTGGTATGATGATTTGGGACTTCTCTGGTGGTCCAGGGGTTAAGAGTCCACCTTGCAGTTCAGGGGACATGAGTTCAGTTCCTGGTCAGGGAACTAAGATCCCACATGCCGCATAGTAACTAAGCCTGCATGCTCTGGAGGTGCAAATGGAGAGCCTGTGTACCACAACCCAATGCAGCCAATAAATAAAAATAAATATTAAAAAAAAAAGAATTGGTACGATTAAATTAAAAAGTACTTTGTAAGCTATAGGTGCTGCTTAAGTGTGTTGAGTTATTATCACATATTTAGAATATACTTGAGGGCAAAAACGAGAGAGGAATCATTACTAATGCTGCATTAACTTCTCTTAAATGCACCCCCAACTATTACTTATCTTATGCCTTTGGGTGTGAAAGATTGTGCTGAAAAAGCTATGCTATACATATTGTAGCTCATCTGGCCAAACGAGAGGTTAGTGTTTGAGAAAATGCAATGCTTATAATTCAGAGGTGCCATTGCCATAGAAGCTTTCTACGCTTTCTAAGCTTTCTTAGCTGTGAATCTAAGCCAGAAGTCTTGGTATGCAAATCCTTGGGGCTAAAACCTTCTCGTTTTTACCTTAAAGATGTTGCTTCACTGTCTTCTTGCTGCATTGCTTCACACAGGTGGTCTGCTGCCACCCTGATCTTTGTTCTTCTGCATAGCATGTCCTTGTTCTTTGACTGCTTTTAAGATTTTCCTATCACTGGTTTTGCAGTTTTATTTTGATGTGCTTTTCTTTAATTTCTTTCTTTATTTGACCATACCAGTTCTTAGTTCTTAGGGATCTGGTTCCCTGACTAGGAATTGAACCGGGGTCTCCTGCATTGGGAGCAAGGAACCTTAGCTGCTGGACTACCAGGGAAGTCCCTTGATGTGCTTTTGAATTCAGTGGGTTTTTCTTTTTCTTTTTTTCCTGTTTCTTGTGGTTGGGGTTCATTGAGCAGCTTTCTTGGATCTCTGGGTTTATAGACCTAAATTTATAGATCCAGATTTATAGATCTGTGGGTTTGTTCATCAAACTTGAGAAAATTTTGGTCATTATCTTTTCATGTATATTTGCTTCTCGATGTTATCTTTGAGAACTCCAGTTCCATTCATGTTAGACTATTTAAAGTTGACCAACAGCTCAGGGATGCTATGTTCATTTATTTGATTGTATTTTTCCTTTGCTTTTTTTTTTTTATTCTGGCTTTGTCTTCAAATTCACTACTCTCTTGTACAGTGTTTAATCTGCCATGGATCTTGTTCAGTGTAAATTTTCATCTTACATGGTATAGCTTTCATCTTTAGAATTTCAATTTGTATCATTTTTGTATCTTCCATCTCTCTATTTGAGGTTTTGAATGTATGTAATATAGTTGTACTAACTGTTTTAGTGACCTTGTCCACTAATTTTAACTTGACTTTCAGTTCTCGGTTGGTTTGATTGATTTATATCTCCAATATGGATCTTGTTTTTCTGCTTCTTTGCTTGTTGGGTAATTTTTTATTGGATTCCAGACATTGTGAATTTTACATTGTTGGGTTCTGAATCATTATTTTTTCCTATAAACATTCTTAAACCTTGTTTGCTCTGTTTTGTTAGCAGTAGGACTTTAAAATTTTTACTATGTTGTAGATGGTGAATGGCAACATTTTCTTTTACATAAACTCCTAGCCTCCTATGGAGAAGGAAATGGCAGCTCACGCCAGTGTTCTTGCCTAGAAAATCCCATGGTTGGAGTAGCCTGGCAGGCTACAGTCCATGGTGTTGCAGAGAGTCTGGCACGACTGAGTGACTTCACTTAGCGTCCTTGAGAATGGAAAGTCAGTGAAGCAACAGTAACAGCAACATTTTACCTGCTTTACCTGTGAATCTGATAGAGCATTTTGTTTTTATTTTTCCCTGTGCTTTGGCAAGTTATTTTGGTAAGTAGAGGGCTGTCCTTTTTTGAATTTCCTTTAGTCTGAGGTTTTACAAGCTGAATCTGAGAGTGGGTTAAGTAGCACATGAAATATGCTGATACCTGCTCAGTTTGTTCAGTGCTTGCTAGCTGTCACATGGCTCTTTCAAATATTTAAAATATATAGGAACTTTGACATAGCATAATATTAAACTTTAACAGAGCTGTTTAATAGTTCATGCTTGTTCTGACCTTCTGTATACAGGAGGCTTTAGTTGGAAGGAGTGAAGGGAGGCAGGTTTAATTTCATTTGCCCTTTGAGCTTTATTCCAGAAGTACCTTTTTAAGCAATTATTGTGCCTAGTGTATAACACTGTTCTTGATATCTGTTAGCTTAAAAGTGTTGAGCATATTTTGATATGATTTTATATTAATTTAAAATATACATAAGAAAAAGCATTTTTCCTACATGGGAAAAAATAGCATTTTTAAATGCAGTAGGAGTGGAGTCTGCAGGGCACTTAAATTTTAACTGAACAGTATCTTGAAAACCCCCTCTGCCAGGATAAAGTGACAACAGTAATTTTTAAAATGTTATTTTGAAAGGATATTTTCCATTCTGTAGCGTTCATTAACTTGGAGTCCCATTTCTTCACATATAGTTATTGAGCACCTGCTTTGTGCTGGGGACTGCTCTAGGCACGATGAACAGAGGAGAAGATAAGATGCATATCCCTCTCTTGGGAGCTTCAGTTCTAGAGTGAGAGATGAGTAATAAAGCTCGACTGTCGGTACTGATAACTGCTGGGAAGAGCACAGAAGCAGACTAGGGGACGGAGGATGATGGCAGCAGGGTTTGTTGTAGATGGGAGGATGAGGGAGGCTTCTCTGAGGAGGTGACGTTTGATTAGAGATGGAATCTGTGTGCATCTGGGGGAAAGCGTTTGGGCAGTGGAGACCCATCTTACGGTCCGTGGTTTCTTGTTGCCTGTTGGTGGGGGCAGGTAATGTAGGCTAGACATCTGGGAAAAGAGCCCGTCTGGGCTGTGAACTAGATGAGGAAGCAGAGCAGGTGCTGTTTGCCAGTGTCCTTATACCTGCCTAGTGCCTGGCACTGGGTAGTGCCGATATGAGATGAATTTTTTTTGGTGGAGCCCATCTAATAATGACAAAATTAGTATTAGTAGTGGTAGTATCGTTATTAAATAGTTACTAAGTTATAGCCACAGGTAATTTTTACTGTGCACTCTGTGGGGTGTGTTATTGTACCATTTTGCAGACGAGGAAGCCATGAGGCAAGTTAAGAAACTTGCCCAAGAGCACACAGCTGGAGTGGTAGTGTGTACATACCTCCTTTAAAAAATAAATTGTTAAAAATTGTTATACATAATGATACTGATTTTGTTCCTCTTTAATACATCTTGGCAAATGCTCGGTAGCAGCACACAAATCTATGTCATTCTCTTTAATAATCTCAGGTTTTTCTTTTACCTGTATACTGTATTTAATCACTGCTATGTTGATAGGTATTTGTCTCCAGATTTTTGCTGTTGTAAGCTTTTTAAGGTCAGTGTTGCGTTCTTCGGACTCTGAAGTGCATATGTAGGTGTCACCTCAGAAGGGAATCTGCTCAGTCCAAGGATAGTTTTTTCTTTTACCTGTATAATTTATTTAATCACTGCTATGTTGATAGGTATTTGTCTCCAGATGTTTGCTGTTGTAAGCTTTTTAAGGTTAGTCTTCCGTTCTCTGGGCACTGTGAAGTGTGTATGTAGGTGTCGCCTTAGAAGGGAAACTGCTTGGTCCAGGGATAGTTTGCATGCTGTTGCTCAGTCACTCAGTCGTGTCTGACTCTTTGCCACCCCGTGAACAATAGCATGTGATTCCTCTGTCCCTCACCATCTCCTGGAGTTTGCCCATATTCATGTGCATTGCATTGATGATGCCATTCAGCCATCTCATTCTCTGACTCCCTCTTCTCCTGTTCTCAGTCTTTCCCAGCATTAGGGACTTTTGCAGTGAGTCAGCTGTTCTCATCAGATGACTAAAATACTGGAGCTTCATCTTCAGCATCAGTCCTTCCAACGAGTATTCAGGGTTGATTTCCCTTAGGATTGACTGATTTGATCTCTTTGCTGTCCAGGAGACTCCCTTTAATTTGCATAGCTGTCTCCAAATTACCCTTCTAAGGAGCTGTACCAGTTTGCACACCCACCAACTGCATGTATTCCCCACGTAAGAAAGTGTGTATGTGTCACATATAGGTGATCATGGTACCTGTCTTACAATTATTATGAGGTTTAAGCTGGATTTAGAAAAGGCAGAGGAATCAGATCAAATTGCCAACATCTGCTGGATCACAGAAAAAGCAAGAGAATTCCAGAAAAACATCCACTTTATTGATTATACCAAAGCCTTTGACTGTGTCGATCACAACAAACTGTGAAAAGTTCTTAAAGAGATGGGAATATCAGACCACCTTACCTGCCTCCTGAGAGATCTGTATGCAGGTCAAGAAGCACCAGTTAGAACCAGACATGGAACAATGGACTGATTCCAGATTGGGAAAGGAGTATGTCAAGGCTGTATATTGTCACTCTGCTTATTTAACTTATATGCAGAGTACATCATTCAGAATGCCGGGCTGGGTGAAGCACAAGTTGGAATCAAGATTGCAGGGATGGACAAGGAGACAACCCAGGCCCTCAGGCTGCTGAGCAGGGTACAGACACAGCTGTGCCTTTGGATTCAGACAAGAAGCTTCCTGAAATGGACATTGATTGAGTCCGACAATTGTTTATATTAAAACAGACTATTACAAAGCTAACAAAAAGATTGCAGGAAGAAATATCAATAACCTCAGATATGCAGGTGATACCACGCTTATGGCAGAGAGTGAAGAACTAAAGAGTCTTGACGAAAGTGAAAGAGGAGAGTGAAAAAGTTGACTTAAAGCTCAACATTCACAAAACTAAGATCATGGCATCTGGTCCCATCACTTCATGGCAAATAGATGGAAAAACAGTGGAAACAGTGGATGACTTTATTTTTATGGGCTCCAAAATCACTGCAGATGGTGATTGCAGGCATGAAATTAGAAGACACTTACTCCTTGGAAGCAAAGTTATGACCAACCTAGACAGCATATTGAAAAGCAGAGACGAACAAAGGTCCGTCTAGTCAAGGCTATGGTTTTTCCAGTGGTCATGTATTTTTGTGAGAGTTGGACTATAAAGAAAGCTGAATGCCGAAGAATTGATGCTTTTGAACTGTGATGTTGGAGAAGACTCTTGAGAGTCCCTTGGACTGCAGGGAGATACAAGCAGTCCATCCTAAAGGAGATCAGTCCTGGGTGTTCACTGGAAGGACTGATGCTGAAGCTGAACCTCCAATACTTTTGCCACTTGATGTGAAGAGCTAGAAAAGACTGAGAAGACTCACTGGAAAAGACCCTGATGCTGGGAAAGATTGGGGACAGGAGGGGAAGGGGACGACAGAGGATGAGATGGTTGGATGGCATCACTGACTCAATGGCCATGGGTTTGGGTGGACTCCAGGAGCTGGTGATGGACAGGGAGGCCTGGCGTGCTGCGGTTCATGGGATTGCAGAGTGGGACACGACTGAGCAGCACTGAACTGAGCTGAACTGAACTTATGGCAGAAAGTGAAGAGAAACTAAAGAGTCTCCTGATGAAAGTGAAAGAGGGGAGTGAAAAAGCTGGCTTAAAACTCAACATTCAGAAAACGAAGATCATGGCATCTGGCATGGCATCCGGTTCCATCACTCCATGACAAATGGAGAAACAATGGAAACAATGAGAGACTTTTTTTGGGCTCCAAAATTACTGCTGATGGTAACTGCAGCCATGAAATTAAAAGATGCTTGCTCCTTGGAAGAAAAGCTATGACCAGCCTAGACAACATATTGAAAAGCAGAGATATTACTTTGCCGACAAAGATCTGTCTAGTCAAAGTGATGGTTTTTCCAGTAGTCATGTGTGGATGTGAGAGTTGGACCATAAAGGAGGCTGAGCACTGAAGAATTGATGCTTTCGATCTGTGGTGCTGGAGAATACTCTTGAGAGTCCCTTGGACTGCAAGGAGCTCCAGCCAGTCGATCCTAAAGGAAATCACTCCTGAAGGACTGATGCTGAAGCTGAAACTCCCAATATTTTGGCCACCCGATGTGAAGAATTGACTCACTGGAAAAGTCCCTGAGGCTGGGAAAGATTGAAGGCGGGAGGAGAAGGGGTCGACAGAGGATGAGATGGTTGGATGGCGTCACTGAGTCGATGGACATGAGTTTGAGGAAACTCCAGGAGCTGGTGGGGGACAGGGAAGCCTGGTGTGCTGCAGTCCGTGGGGTCACAAAGAGCTGGACATGACTGAGTGACTGAACTGAACTGATGAGGTTTAAGTGAATTAAATGCTACCTAGTAAGTGGCTGTTATATATTGCTAATATAATCATTAATCATATTTTTGAACTTTATTACCAAAAATATTATAAGCCTAGAAACTGTTTCAGGAGGTTAGAAAAGGGGTTTATACAATTAACCATAAAAATGTGTGCCCCCAAATGCTGTCCCCTTTTCAGCTCTGTACCGAGGCCTTGGGAGCTCCGGGGGCCTGTGGGCCTCAGGGCCTCAAGCTGAGGTTGGGATCAATCCCACAGGCACATGCAGATAACAGCCGGGGCGCCCTCAGGGGCCAGATGCTGGCTCCCTGTGCGTCTCTGCAGCTGGCGACTTTCTGTGTATCCGTAGGAGGAGGAGGCTGTCCTCTGGGAGGGCCCTTTAGAATGTCCTGCCTCTGACACTGTTCTCCCCTTCTCTTAATTTGGTAAGGCTTAATTTAAATTTGCCTTATGTTTAGCTTATTGGGACTGATACAGGGAGCGCCTCACCTGAGAAGCAGGTTTTCTCATCTGCATGCTTGATGTTGCTTGTGGAGGAGACCAGCAGTGTGCTGCTCAGGAGGGTGTGAGTTTACTGCAGCGTCCCTGAGGGTTACCCAGCACTGCGTGATGTAGTCGTGTAACTGCGCCTAGCCTGTTTTTTCTGTCACATGTTGTGAAAACTCTTTGAAAATGCAAATGCTGATGAAAAAGCATTTACACAAAAATTGGTATATGAATATTCATAGCAGTATTATTATTAATAGCTGAAACATGGAGACAAACCCAGTAATAGGAAAGGAAATACTGATGCATGCTAAGTATGACTGAACTTGGAAACGTTATGCTAAATGAAAGAAGCCAGGGAAAGAGGTGGTGGGGGAGGGGAGGAATAGGAATGGGGAGTGACTGTCAATGTGTGTGGGGCTTCTTCAGTGTTGAAAATGTCATAAAATAAGATTGTGATGACGGTTGTATGTGTCTGTCATACAAAAACCCACTGAACGGTACACTTGAAGTTGCTGAATTGTTTGATATGTGAATACATACCAGTAAAGCTGTAAAAATGTGAATACTGCATTAGGCATTTTTATTCTCACTGAAGTAACTAAATTAACTGTTAGTACAGTGCTGGGTGTTAGGGGTATAGCATCTGGATGCATTTTGCCACTTCAACTTTATAGCCCTGATCAAGTTGATGAAATTCTGTGAACTCATTTTTTTTTCTCCTGTTGAAACAGAAATAGTGATTACAGCAGTCTTGTCTACCTGGCGTTGCTGTGGGGCCGCAGTGGGGCTTTTGAACGCGAGTGGCATGTCGGTGTGCTGTCAGCGTGCATGTCCTTTCCTTTCCTTTCCCAGGGTACAAGACCAGGGTACATCCCCCAGTGTTAGGAGAGGGAAGGCAGAGAAAAGCAGCAAAGAGCCCCGGTTACTAGCTACTCCCAACTTTTTCTTTTTTAAGTACATGTCTGTGTAGAGATAATTTTGTTTGTTACAGCTGTGAGCTTTTGCAGCTTAGTACAAACTTTGTGGTTAAGCCGTCCATTCCAAGATTTAAGAATATTACAGTTAAGAGTCCAGCTTTGTTCCCAGGTGATAGGTTATTATTGCACAGAACTTCACTCAAGAAGAGAGGGTGGAAATGATGCTGAGTCTCATGGAATGAACTCCCTTTAGGACTGAGTGTCTGCTTCCATAGGAGAGATGTGAAGATAGTTGACCATTGTTGGGGAGCTGGGTGACCCCGTCATCCACATGCTAAGTTTATTCTGAGAGTTGTCCCCGGGAACTGAAACACTCCGTACTTTGACAGCATCACCACCAGGAATATCCCTTACCTAGAATGTCTGGAATACTGAATGTGCTCTGCTTTCTGCCTAGGGTGTTTGATTATTTTGGAAAATAGGGAATTTCTTCAAGGAAACATTTCCGGCTTTTTGTCAGACAGTAATAGTATGAATTTTGTTTGTTTCTAGTTTGTAATGATAGTAGTCACATTTAGGAGACTTTATTAATTCATGGAACTTTTAAAAAGGCCTTCAGTGTGCCAGGCATTGCACTGGGTGGGCATTGGGCATCAAACACAACAGGAACAGAGGTCCCACTTCAAGGGCTCATGGCTCATCAGATCAGAGAGTTCGAAGCCCACGAGGATGAGAACACGGAGGCTCCTGCTAGGGGCTTCTCTGTAGGGACTGGAGCGCTTTCCAGATCATTGAAATGTTTCATATCACTCACTAACAGTTATTTTTATTATTTCTACTTTATAAAAATCAAGCTAGGAGTTTTAAAGTATGTTTTACTTTTTCTTGGTGGATAATTTCCATTTTGATATCTTCATAATGCACTGGAGCGAAGTAGAATCCTCAGGAAAATAGCGCACAATTTGCTGACTAAAGCTATGGAAGGTTGCCAGTACCTGTTTAAAATGAATTATTTGTATGTTATTTCAGCTCTTGACCCCAGATTTTATTGTGCTGTGAAAACAGCCATGATGTCATCTTTAGTCTCAGTAAAAATCAAGACTGAATGAGAGTTGCAAGGATACATGAGTTACATCGTATGTGATGTATGTTTTTTTTCCCCTGAAGGAGCGTATGGATTGTGCTTTTATTTTTATTTTTTTTGGCCACGTCTGATGAATTGTAGTGCCTTAGTTCCCTGACCGGGGATTGAACATGGGCCCCAGCAGTGAAAGCACTGAGTCCTAACTCAGTGAGTTTGGTTCATGTTTTTAAATTCAGATAAGCAGAACATTTGTGGCTATATAATCTAAGCTGTAATCTAACTTTCAGAGTAGTTTAAAGGATTAGAAATTATATAAAGCATAGTTTGATTGCTAAGTGGTTTGGAGTTTATTCTTTTTCTAACTTCTTAGAAGTTGATCGCATACTTATTTTTAATAGAGGTGTTGAGGGCTATCCATTTCTGTAGAAACGTTGAAGGGTATACATTTCTCTAGAAGTAGGTCTTTAGTAAACGCAGCAGTTTCAAAGTATAATATTTTTATTATGTGTGTTCAGATTTTCATTATGATTTCTTCTTTGGCCTGACATTATTTAAAAGTGTACTTTTAAATTTCCAAATATATGTTTTAAAAGACTGTTATTGACTTGTTTTAATTACATTGTGATCAGAGTGATGTTTTGTCTGTACCAGTTCTCTGGAATTTGTTGAGGTTTTTAGTTCCATCCATATGTGAGGTGAATGTTCAGTGAACAGTCATAGTATTCTAGAGAATAATTTTTTTAAGGATGTCATTTTCAAAATGTTTGTGTATTTACTTTGACCCTGCTGCGAGGCTGGTGGGTCTCAGTTCCCCCAGTCAGTGCTGGCACTGTAGTGGAAGTGCTGAATCCTGGCCCCTGGACCACCAGGGGACTCCCGTGAGATGTGATTGTTTTGGAGAGTAGGGAGCCGCAAGGTTTTGTATACTTCTGATGCTCTTTCGATTACATTGTTCTTTTTTTCTGTTTACTGTTTGCTGTTTTTTACTGTTCTGCCTGTTAGTAATCAGCTGATGACTTGGTGTTACTCTCTACATTGTGGGTTAGACCACCCATCATGATGGTGCATGCACGCGTGCTCAGTCAGCTCAGTCGTGTCCAGCTCTGGGTGACCCTGTGGACTGTAGCCCGTCAGGCTGCTTTGTCCGTGAGATTTCCAGGTAAGAATGCTAGAGTGGGCTGCCATTCCCTCCTGCAGGGGATCTTCCCAATCCAGGGACTGAACCCCCGTCTGCTGCATTACAGGCAGGTTCTTTCCCCACTGAGCCTCCTGGGAAACCCACCATTATGATGGTAGATTTTCAGTTTCTGAGTTTTTACTGTTTTTGCTTTATATGTGTTGACACCATTTTATTAGGCGTATATATATGAATATTTTATTGTTAAGTTGAAATTTTTAAAAATCACTTTTTAGAATGGCACTACCATTCTAAAGAAATGATTTTCTTTTCCATGCTCTTTATTATCTCAACATTAATATAGATATTCCAGCTTTCTTTTGGTTGTTTGTTTGGTATGCATATTTTCATCCATTTACTTTCAAACTTTTTATGTTCTGTTCTTATGTTTTATGATTATATTAGTTGTTTTTTCTGTGGCTGCTTTAACAGATTACCACAGACTTGGTGCTTTAAAACAAGAGAAATTTTCTGTTACAGTTCTGGAGGCCAGAAATCCAAAACCAGTATCACCAAGCCAAAATCTCTGTGTTGGTGGGAACACACTTCCTCTCGAGTTGTAGTGGAGAGAGTTTGTTCCTGACGCTTAACGGCTGCAGCGTTCTTTGGCTGTAGCAGCGTCACTCCATTCTCTGAGGTCCTGGTCAGACTGCCCTCTTCTCTTGTCTTTGTAGCCAGCATCTCTCTCTGCCTCCTTTTTGTAAAGATGCTGGTGATTGCATTAGGGTCCATCCAGGTAATTCAGGATAATCTCACCGTTCTCAGTACCTTAATTACATTTCCAGAATCTTTGCAACATAAAGTAAGGTTATCGGTAACAGGGATTAGGACTGATTTCTCTGGGGATCGTCACCAAACCTACCACAGTGGGTATTATTATATCTGTCTTTTAACTGGTGTAATAACATTTCTATTTATTGTGATTCTGATAGATTTGTACTTTTTCTGTCATCTTACAATTTGTCTTCTATTTGTAATTTTTCTGTTTTCTCTCCCCTCCCT
>SJYS01019801.1:405285-424738 GCA_006410695.1 Philantomba maxwellii
TGATATTCCCGTCTCTTTAAGAATTTTCCACAGTTTATTGTGATCCACCCAGTCAAAGGCTTTAGCGTAGCCAGTAAAGCAGAAGTACATGTTTTTTCTGGAATTCTCTTGCTTATTCTGTGATCCATTGGATGTTGGCAATTTGATTGCTGGTTTCTCTCCCTTTTCTGAATCCAGCTTGAACATCTGGAAGTTCTTGGTTCACGTACTGTTGAAGCCTGTTTTGGAGAATGTTGGGCGTTGCTTTGCTAGCGTGTGAGATGAGTGCAGTTGTGCAGTAGTTTGAACATTCTTTGGCATTGCCTTTCTTTGGGATAGGAATGAAAACTGACTTTTTCCAGTCCTGTGGCCACTGCTGAGTTTTCAAATTTGCTGGCATATTGACTGCATCACTTTAACAGCATCATCTTTTAGGATGAAAGTAGCTCAGCTGGAATTCCATCACCTCCACTAGCTTTGTTCATAGTGATGCTTCCTAAGGCCCACTTTACTTCGAATTCCAGGATGTCTGGCTCTAGGTGAGTTATTATACCATCGTGGTTATCTAGGTCATGAAGATCTTTTTTGTATAGTTCTATATATTCTTGCCACCTGTTCTTATATCTTCTGCTCGGTTAGGTCCACACTGTTCCTGTTCTTTATCGAGCCCATCTTTGTATGAAATGTTCCCTTGGTGTCTCTAATGTTCTTGAAGAGATCTCTAGTCTTTCCTGTTCTGTTGTTTTCCTCTATTTCTTTGTATTGATCACTGAGGAAGGCTTTCTTATATTTCCTTGCTATTCTTTGGAACTCGGTATTCACATGGATATATCTTTCCTTTTCTCCTTTGCTTTTAGCTTCTTTTCTTTTCTCAGCTCTTTGTAAGGCCTCCTCAGACAACCATTTTGCCTTTCTGTATTTCTTTTTCTTGGGGATGGTTTTGATCATTGCCTCCTGCGCAATGTCACGAACCTCCGTCCATAGTTCTTCAGGAACTCTATGCCTTAAATCTGTTTGTCATTTCCATTGTATAATCATTAAGGAATTTGATTTAGGTCACACCTGAATGGTCTAGTGGTTTTCCCCACTTTCTTCAATTTAAGTCTGAATTTGTGATCTGAGCCAGTCAACTTCAGGTCTTGTTTTTGCTGCCTGTATAGAGCTTCTCCATCTTTGGCTGCAAAGAGTATAATCAAACTGATTCCTGGTGATGTCCATGTGTAGAGTGATCTCTTGTGTTGTTGGAGGAAGGTGTTTGCTATGACCAGTGGGTTCTCTTGGCAAAGCTCTGTTAGCCTGTGCCTTGCTTCATTTTGTACTCCCAAGGCCAAACTTGTTACTCCAGGTATCTCTTGACTTCCTACTTTTACATTCCAGTCCCCTATGATGGAAAGGACATCTTGTTAGTTCTAGAAGGTCTTGTAGATCATCATAGAGCCGTTCAACATCAGCTTCTTCAGCTGGTTGGGGCATAGGCTTGGATTACTGTGATAGTGAATGATTTGCCTTGGAAATGAACAGAGATCATTCTCTTGTTTTTGATTTTGCACCCAAGTACTGCATTTTGGACTCTCTTGTTGACTGTGAGGGCTACTCCATTTCTTTTAAGTTATTCTTACCCACAGTAGTAGATATACTGGTCATCTGAATTAAATTCACTTATTCTGGTCCATTTTAGTTCACTGAATCCTAAAATGTTGATGTTCACTCGAAAGTATGCTGTAGGTTTTCAGAATGTTCTGAACTGTTGTGTGGAAATCATTTTGAGGTATTGTCACACTTTTGGGCCCTGAGGAGAATTGTCTCCTCTAAGTAAATGAAGCATGATTATTCTTTTGAGGCTTTGGATTGAACAGTTGACTGAATGGACAATTTTTCTCCTTTATTAACCCCAGAAGGTCAGGCTGCAAGGCCAGAGTGCCTAGGTTTTCCTAGACTTGCAGTATAACATACTTGGGGAAAGAACAGTTTATTTGATCATTTCAAAGCTGGGTCACATTCTGGTTAACAATGACAGTGTTGCTTGGCTAAGTGTCGGTTCAAGGCAACCATTTTCATCTTAGGCTCATTTGTTAGTCCTTCCTCCTGTGTCTCCCTGGATTGCAGAGTGACTTCTGTATGAAGTCTGTATAGAATTTTCTATACTCACATCTGTCTGGTCAGCCTATGCTTCCTGACTTGCTTGGCTGGGTCTCTGCAGTCTTTCTGGGCCTCTAGTACCATGAGTCTAGAATACTCCTTTTCTTAATTCCTGACCTTCGGAGTTATCCTTGCTTGAGTCTCCAAAATCAGTCAGCTAGAGACACATACAGCTTTAGTTTTGTCTACCAACTTTGGGAATTGACGTAATTCTTAGAAACATAATACCCAGGTAACTTGAAACATAAAACCCAGTTTGACACACAGATTCTTGGTTTGCAGCCTGGAACTTCCTTGTGAGTGGTGGACTGAGATTTGGAGTTTGCTTAGTTAACTCTTGTATCCCCAGAGTCTCTTCGTCATACGTCAGTTTTGATTGAACGGGGCAAAGTTATGACTTTTCTTACAGTCAGATGCCTCTGGAATCCAGACTTAGATTAGCATTGCCAGTCCGCAGTGTGAGACCTGAGTGTGTATTTGCTCCTCAGTGTATGTTTATCGAGGGCCTCCTAGGTGTCAGCCTTGTGCAGACAGCAGTGAGTGAGAGAGGTAAGTCTCCTCCTCTCTGGAGAGGCTGCATTCTAATCGGGGAGACAGTGAATTTCTGAAGGGAGCACTAAGAGCTGACACTTGGTGTGTTCAGTTCAGTTCAGTCGCTCAGTCCTGTCCGACTCTTTGCGACCCCATGAATCGCAGCACGCCAGGCCTCCCTGTTCATCACCATCTCCCAGAGTTCACTCAGACTCACGTCCATCGAGTCCGTGATGCCATCCAGCCATCTCATCCTCAGTCGTCCCCTTCTCCNGTTTGAGTCCAAGCAGGGAGGCTAGGCTGGGGGACGATTAAGAGTTCTGTTTTGGACATGGGTATGAAGGCCTCTCCTAGTGTTAATATCTTTTTTTTGCTTATTTACCAAGACTTAACTGAAATATCTCTGTCCTTAAAGATAATGATGATAAGCAGATTTACTTTCTTTCCCTTTTCCCACTCCCAAACAAAGCCACTCCTCACTCCTGGCCTGGCTGTAGCTACTGGAGTGCCTGTTGCTCTCACCACCTCTGACACCACCTCTGGAGCCCTTTCTTACTGTTGCCACTGACCGCCCCACCCCCGTCCTCCCAGTGCCCTTACACCCCATGGCACTGTGTCAGTTATTCATGTAGCTCACTTACTGCCTGGCCCCCTCTGCTTGTGCATGTTTCCTGAAGGCAGAGATCTCTGTTTTGTGCGCTGAGTCTCCAGGCATCCAGATTGAAGCTCACACAGTGCCTGGGCTGTGTCAGCTTCATGGTAGAAACAGAAAGCTAGGATCATGCCATGTGGTCCATCGCTTCATGGCAGATAGTTGGGGAAAAAGTGGGAGCGGCAACAGATTTTATTTTCCTGGGCTCCAAAACCACTGCAGAGAGCAACTGCAGCCATGAAAATAAAAGACGCTTGCTCTGTGAGAAGAAAGATAGGAGAGACCTAGATAGCATAGTAAAAAGCAGAGGCATCCATCACTCTGCAAACAATGGTCTGTATAGTCAGTAGTCACGTATCAGTGTGAGAGTTGGACAGTAAAGAAGGCTCAATGCCAAAGGACTGATGCTTTCGAATCGTGGTTGGAGAAGACTCTTGAGAGTCCTTTGGACTGCAAGGAGATCCAGCCAGTCCATCTAAAGGAAATCAGTCCTGAATATTCATTGGAACGACTCATGCTGAAGCTGAAGCTCCAATACTCTGGCCACTTGATGTGAAGAGTCGACTTACTGGAAAGGACCCTGATGTTGGGAAAGATTGAGGGCAGGAGGAGAAGGGGGCGACAGAAGATGAGATGGTTAGATAGCATTGCCAGCTCAGTGGATATGAGTTTGAGCAAACTCCAGAAGATAGAGAAGGACGGAGAAGCCTGGCATGCTGCAGCCTATGGGGTTGCAAAGAGTCGGACACGGCTTGCTGCTAAGTCACTTCAGTCGTGTCCGACTCTGTGTGACCCCATAGATGGCAGCCCACCAGGCTCCGCTGTCCCTGGGATTCTCCAGGCGAGAACGCTGGAGTGGGGTGCCATTGCCTTCTCCAGGACACGGCTTAGTGACTGACCAGCAACAAAAGGTGCTCGGCAGGCGTTCACTGGGGACACCCTTGGGCTTCTTCTCCAGCTGCATCTGAAAAGCTCTTTCTGGAGTCTGCAGCTTCTGGGGCCCGAATGTGGACAGAGCCTGTGAGAGCTGGAAGTCTCCCCTCGACCTCAGTAGTGTCATACTTGTTGAAACGGCCCATTTTGATTAAATAAAGACTAATAAAATATATGCAGTTTGAGGCATAATTTTCCTTTGTTTCAATTGGTTTTGGCCATTTTTCCATATTATGAGAAAATGAAAATTAGGCCATTTCATTCAGTTTAAGACCTTCATGATTTTCCCCTTCAAATATCATTTGGAATTATTAAAGCCTTCAGAAGTATTTTGGATATTAACATAGGAAATTCCTGTGGTGGTAATAACAATGAGAAACTATACATACAAGAAAATATCTTTTAATATGTTTTTGAAACCAGTTGTAGTTGTCATAGATGTCTGAAATTTTCAGTTATTTCTCACCAACAGTAAAAATAAAGCAAGCAAGAAGGAATTTGGTGTTGTGGAATGTCCATAAAGCATGACCAGGACACTTTGGACCCAGGCTTGTCCAGTAATCACAGCCGCCGTTTATGTGTGTCCGCTGGCAAACACTGCTGAACACTCTCTAAGCAGCATTTCTGATTTTTATAATAGCCCTTGAGGTTTCCATGACAGCATCCATTTATAGGTGATGTTCAGGGAGAAGTTAAGTGACTTCAGAAGTTCAGAATCTAGCGGCAAGCAGCGCAGTGGACCTCCGGCTTGCCCTCAGCCTGACCTCAGACACACCGGGCTGCTGTTCTCTGCCCGTGATTCCCAGTGTGCCAGGGCCATCTTCTGCTGTTTCTGAGCCTCGGTTTCCTAGTTCTGAAATGAAGGGGTTAGGTTTAAGCTACCACGGAGGTCTTCACAGCACTGTGTCAGAAAGGCTCTCAGGGCCCCCAGGCCTGCTGTGCTGCTTGCGGCGCGTCAGGCTCTTCACCCTGTTACCAGGCACCTCCCGTGCACCAGGCAGCAGGGTAAGGCGCGTCGACTGTGGATGCGTGGAAAACCTGGTCGGCTTTCGGAACGAATAAGGCGACTGTATTTCCCTCATAACTTCGGACTTCAAGGCCAGTGTGCCGAGTGCCCTGTTCTTCAGCGGTAAACCTTGCCTGTCATTCCCTAACTTGGGAAGGGAGGTACTTCATATTCCCTTGATTCCATATGGAATGAAATGCCCTGTTGTGGTTAGAGGCCAAGAACTCCATTGCTTTTGGTAAGTTGGAAATATGCAGTGGCTGCACAGTGGAGCCAGTACTGATTTAAAGAAATATTCAGTCATAAATACTTCTGATGTGAACAGAATCATTTTGGAAGACTGACTATGAGGGGCTCATTAACTGAATACTTTAACTCACTTGAAAGTTTGGTTAATATTTCTACCTTGAGATAAGATGGTCTCTTTAGAACCTACATTTTGTCACCCGAAAGTCAGGAGAGGGCCACCCTGCTAAAGTGCCTAACAGTATGTATCAGTTCAGTCCAGCCGCTCAGCTGTGTCTGACACTCTGCGACCCCATGGACTGCAGCACGTCAGGCTTCCCCGTCCATCACCAACTCCTGGAGTTCAATCAAACTCAAGTTCATCGAATCGGTGAGGCCATCCAACCATCTCATCCTCTGTTGTCCCCTTCTCCTCCCACCTTCAGTCTTCCCCAGCATCAGGGTCTTTTCCAGTGAGTCAATTCTTCACATCAGGTGACCAAAGTATTGGAGTTTCAGCTTCAGCATCAGTCCTTCCAGTGAACACCCAGGACTGATCTGCTTTAGGATGGGCTGGTTGAATCTCCTTGCAGTCCAGGGGAATCTCAAGAGTCTTCTTCAACACCACAGTTCAAAAGCATCAATTCTTCGGCACTCAGCTTTCTTTATAGTCCAACTCTCACATCCATACATGACCACTGGAAAAACCATAGCCTTGACTAGACAGACCTTTGTTGGCAAAGTGATTTGTCAGCTTTTTAATATTTTGTCTAGTTTTGTCATAGCTTTTCTTCCAAAGAGCAAGCGTCTTTTATTTTCATGGCTGCAGTCCCCATCTGCAGTGATTTTGGAGCCCAAGAAAATAGTCTCTACTATTTGCATTGTGTCCCCATCTATTTGCCATAAAGTAATGGGACCAGATGCCATGATCTTAGTTTTCTGAATGTTGAGTTTTAAGCCAACTTTTTCAGTCTGTTTCACTTTCATCAACAGGCTTATTATTTCCTCTTTGCTTTCTGCCATAAGTGGTGCCATTGGCGTATCTGAGGTTATTGATATTTCTCCGGATGCCATGACCTAGTCATGATCATTCAGAGGTGACACTGAAAGATGAGCTGCCCAGGTCGGTAGGTGCCCAACAGACTGTATATTAAACTATAAAACTTTAAGACAAAAGCTTGATGTCATTACCCTGCTGGAAGTACAAGATACTGTGTATGCTGTTGACTTATACCTTCAGGGATGCTTAGGATTTTATTTATGTGCTTTATGGTGTTTTATTTTTAAACTTATGAATTTAACTTTAAAAATGTATATTTGTACAACAAGGACTGTGCTGGCCTTCTCTGTCCTTCGTCTATCTGGATCCCTCCATTCCTTCAAAGTGCAAACCACCATCTTAAATTTCTAGTACATGTCTTCCTACATTTCTTTTTGCAAATACAAGCAAATATGAGTGTTCTTATCCTTCCTCCCGCTGCAGGAGGAACTCTAGATACGCTGTTCTTTGTATCTTGCTTTTTTTGAAAATGTGGAACGCTTCATGAATTTGTGTGCCATCCTTGCACAGAGGCCATGCTAATCTCTGTATTGTTCCAGTTTTAGTATATGTGCTGCTAAAGTGAGCACTGTACCTTGCTTTTTTTCACTTAATAGTATATCCTTGTTTTTGTGAAATTGAGACCACTAAGAATTTGTGTGCTCATAATTATTTCATAGCATAAAGGGTTTTCAGTCTCCATCAGCTGATATAAATATTAATACTTTTCGGAGAGTAAACCTGTGGCAGATTTTTACTGAGACTGGTTCTTGTGATTTTAAGTACTTCCTGCCTCGCTCTAAAGTGGAAAGCTGACACCATTTTCAGAAGTCCCAGAGTTGCCGAAGCAGCTCATGTTCCAGCGTCTGTGTGGACAGAGTCTGTGTATCTTAGCATTCTCAACAGTTTTGTTGTTCTTGGTTTGTTAGTCTCGGCTGAGTAATTCCTTCAAAGCTTTCTTTTATCATTTGTCTTCCACAGAACCAATTGCTTCACAAATTGGAACATTTAGTTACCATTAAATTCTGAAAAAGCTGCTTGCTTGTTTTTGTGGTGTTAAATATCAGTAACCTCAGATATGCAGATGACACCACCCTTATGGCAGAAAGTGAAGAGGAGCTAAAAAGCCTCTTGATGAAAGTGAAAGAGAGCAAAAAAGTTGGCTTAAAACTCAACATTCAGAAAACAAAGATCATGGCATCCGGTCGCATCACTTCATGGGAAATAAATGGGGAAACAGTGGAAACAGTGTCAGACTTTTATATTTGGGGGCTCCAAAATCACTGCAGATGGTGACTGCAGCCATGAAATTAAAAGACACTTACTCCTTGGAAGAAAAGTTATGTCCAACCTAGATAGTATATTCAAAAGCAGAGACATGACTTTGCCGACTAAGGTCCATCTAGTCAAGGCTATGGTTTTTCCTGTGGTCGTGTATGGATGTGAGAGTTGAACTGTGAAGAAGGCTGAGTGCCAAAGAATTGATGCTTTTGAACTATGGTGTTGGAGAAGACTCTTGAGAGTCCCTTGGACTGCAGGGAGATCCAACCAGTCCATTCTGAAGGAGATCAACCCTGGGATTTCTTTGGAAGGAATGATGCTAAAGCTGAAACTCTAGTACTTTGGCCACCTCATGCAAAGAGTTGACTCATTGGAAAAGAGTCTGATGCTGGGAGGGATTGGGGGCAGGAGGAGAAGGGGATGACCGAGGATGAGATGGCTGGATGGCATCACGGACTCGATGGACGTGAGTCTGAGTGAACTCCAGGAGATGGTGTGGACAGGGAGGCCTGGCGTGCTGCGATTCATGGGGTCGCAAAGAGTCGGACATGACTGAGTGACTGAACTGAACTGAATCTTACTTACAGCCCTGCCAAGTTTTGCTACCTTCCTCCTCCTTCCCAGAAAGATAAAAGTAAGCTGCCCTCATGGAATGAAATTGAGAAAATGTTTTGTTTCAGTTAAACTGTAAATTTTGAAAGTCATTGCTTCGGGAAAAATACAGCTAAAAGAATGGAAATAGTGAAGGCGTTGAGGAAGGGTAACAGTATCATGAAGGAACTAAACTAGAGAAAGTGGCTGGCGTGGTCAGAGAGTAAAGCTGAGTTCTTTTTTTTCTGCGTGTGTTCTGGGCGTGACCATCTCAGAATATGTGCATCGGTATAGTAACTGTGGTGGAGACCCTCCTTTGGAGGGGTAGTTATTTGCTAATTTGTGAGATACCTGGGAGGTAGTGAAGGACAGGGAAGCCTGGCATGCTGCAGCGCATGGGGTCTTATAGAGTCATACATGAGTTAGCAACTTGACAACAGCAACACATGAAATTATTTCTCCTGAATTCTTCATGAAATCTGAATTGTAGTTTCCTTTGTGAAGTTACTTCTTGAAAGCACTTAAGAGTATACTGGCTAATATTTGCTCATATTAGTATACTCGCTAATATTTGGAAGTAATGGGTGTTACTTCAAATAGCGTTTTTTTGTTTGCTTGGATGAATTTTGTGAATTTAGTGAATTTAGCAGAATTTTGTGAAATTAGTAATGGAAAGTTGCTGAGGGCCAGCCTCAGCAGAGTCCAGGGATACCCTCAGGTTGGACGGCATTGGCGAAAGGAAATGAAAGAATGACACGGGGTGACCAAGCTTCGGTGAGCGAGGCCCATAACTTTATTTTCAAAAGGAGCTTTTATACCCAGAGTTGTACATAGAGGGTAATGAAAGACTCAAGGTCATGCAGAGTCAGCCCAAACACTCCAGCAGTTTTGCCCTTATTGAAACCAGTATTTTTTCTGCATACCTTTCCCATAAACAAGGGTCTTATGTTGTGTACATTGTCTTCTGGCCAGGAGACCTGTTAACATTTTATGACTCTTTCCTTGATAAATGTTGATCAACCAAAAAACTTGTTTTCCCTTGAAGTGTTTTTTGTTTATACCTCTAATCTGTGTCAGCCTCAGAAAGTACTAAACAGAGTTACATTCTCATGGAGCAAAGGAGCAGAGGGTTACATCAAAGAAAGAACTTATTAGCTCAAAGGTCTGATGTGGTTAATTTCAAGGCTTCTACTTGTTTTTCTTACATTCCAACTATGTTAACTAATGCACTCCCAGGTGCACAGTGGATAAGGGATATGGGAACTCGGCAGCAAGCATTGGCTCAACAGTGAAATCCTACACCAGCACTATTCTAATAGTTTTTAACTCTTCGAAAGGCTCTATATTTTTAGAATGTTTTAGGCTTCCCATGCCTCTCACGGTTGGGGAGGCTGTAAAGAATCACATGCGTAGCTGCAAGAGTCTGGATAAACCTGTCAGGCAAGCTAGAAAGTCATCAGAGGGGTTTGAATTGAAACACTCCTATCATGTCCAGGAAACTTGTTAACTAAAGCCCTAAGTTAACTTTTTCCAGAAAAAGGTGGTTGGGGATAGCCCCCTGTTAATGTCAGAAGAGTTGGTGAAAGACATAAACTAGTAAGACAGACAGATTCTGGTTTTTGGGGTAGATGCTCGAGCAGGTCCAGGGGGTCCCTCGAGTCCTGATCCGCCTGGCTCGTCAGGTTTCTTCCGCATGATCTTGTCATGGGTGGGATTGGCCCAGGGAGTCCTGAAGCCTTGCTTATCAGGTCTCCTTCACATGACCTTGTCATGGGTGGGATCTCCCATGCTGGCTCCCAGCAGAAAGTGATTTTATATTCCTCTCTACCGTTCACCCACTTAGATTGTTTTGAGGCCTATCGTGGGGCCATTGGTGGGGTGGTTAGACTCCAGCGTGCTGCCTGCTCTTGGCCATTGTCCACCTTGTGACTTCCTGTGTGGCAGCTGTGGGTGAGCGTGGCGTTTGGAACCAGTGGTCTTGGGTTTGGGTTCTGAGTGGCCACTTGCTTACCTCGAGGCCTCGGGAACTCCTGCAGAGCTGCCGCAGTAAGCTCGTCTCTGCAGAGGCGCACCCTCCACGGTGGCCTGTGGCGCCGTCCTCGCCCAGTTCACGCATTGGTCCCTCTTCTCATCCCTTGCTTTTTCCTCAGCTGGATTTGGAGAATATTTGGTATGAAGTTCGTGAGTCATGGAAATGATGACTAACCTCTATCCTGTTTTATTGTTTTTTTTTCCCTTGGGTGCTTTCATTTTCTCATTTAACCATTAAGTTAAGAAGGTATTTTTACTTCATAGGTGAGGACTTCCTAAGTGTTGAAATTATACGGTGGAACTAGTGGGACTAACCACTAATACCTAGCCCAGGGGTCTGTCCTCTGCCCATTACTGTCCATAGCGGGAAGAATCCTTTCCTCCGCACAGAAGGGCTGTTTAGTAGAAGCAATAAGAGTGCAGTCTCTAAAGCATAGTCTTAATTAAAGAATCTTGCTTTTCCACCATGGCTGTGTAACCTTCAGCAAGTAATTGGAATCTCTGTAGTACACCAAAAAGTTGATTAAATGCTACAGTAAAGGAAAACAGCAGCTATATAACTAAAACTGTTACAAAGTGTGGAAGATTTAAGCTGGGAACCTGTTAAATCATTCATCCTAAAGGAGAGAAGCAAGAGGGCCCACCCATATAGTCCCTCACTGGAAGGAGCGTGAGAGTAGGTAGGTCAGCTAGGCAGCACTGCTTTGATTCAATTTTACCCTTTCATTTTTTTCAAATTTGAGCTTGTGGACCCGTGAGGGTGAGAGGTAATGTGTGATAGTGTTAAAAGCAGGTGCCCTGGTGCCAGGCAGCCCGAGTTAAGATCCCAGTAACCCTGCTATTGGCTCTTCACTGTTTTATGCCTCTCAGTTTCCTGATCTGTAGGGAAAATGAGTTAATACGTCTAAAAAATGAGTTTCAGATCAGTAATTACCACTTAGTAAGCTGAGCTTATCTTGAACTTTTGAGCAGTTCTGTCTCCAGGGAACATCTGGAGACCCAGGAATAGAAGGGATCTGATCAGAGTACTTAAAGGCTTTCAGTGAGCCGCGGGCCCCAGGCAGGGCACAGAGCTTCCTGAAGCTGTGAAGAGGAGCCTTAACCAGAAGGTGGGTGTTTGTCCTTTGTGGGGCGTGGGCCAGTGGTCAGGTAGGCCGTGGGGGTGTAGCTCCCTGTGCTGGTGCTCTGCTGCACGTGGGAGGGGGCTCCAGTGCCGGGCCCCTTTGTCAGGAGATGCTGGAGCTGCTTCCCCTTTCGTTGCCTGGCTGAGCACCGCTTCCACAGTGGAAGGCTTCTGAGAATTTGGAGGGAATTTCCGATAGGAACTTGCTTGCCCCCCGCTTCCCCACCGAGGCGCCGGGCAGGGGGTGGACTTTCTGTGCTGCTCTGGGCTCAGCCTTCAGTGTTAGCTCCGCCAAGCTGGTTCACAGTCTTGTCACTCTTTCCAGCGAAGGCTCCACTTTGTTTTGTTTTATGCATTTTTTCTGGCTTTACTGAGGTATATTTGTCTGTAATGTGTTTAAAGTGTACAGTGTGATGATTTGATGTGTATATGCGTTGTGAAATGATTCCCATGATCCGGTTATGTAACATGCACATCACCTCATCTAGCTGCCCACCCCCTCCTTTTTCTTTTGGTGTGACCAGCTTCTGTTGAATTGAGTGTGTCCTGTTTCATTCTGGGTGCAAACCTTGCAGAGCCCTCCCAGAGATGTTCATTGACCAAGTGACTGCCTCCGGCCCCAAGCCAACCTGGAAGTACCACTTAGCTCTAAAAGCGTCTCTCCTGTGAAGCTTTCCTGGCGGCCTCTCTCTCTCTGTCCCAGGGCTGCCGTGAATAGCCCCACAGCCTGGGCGACTGGAACCAGGAGGTTATCGTCTCAGTGCTGGAGACCAGACGTGCCCGGTCAGGGTGTCAGCAGGCAGGTTCCTTGTGAGGCGGTGAGGGGCCTCTGTGTGTGGCCGTCCCCCTGTAGTCGTGTCTGTGTCCCAAGGTCCCGCCTGCATAAGGACGCCAATCAGGTTGAGGCGGGGGCTGGATGGGCCCCAGCTGAGGGGCCGGAGTTCCTCCCCTGTGGACAGACAGACGTTCCAAAGTAGCGAGAGGGAGGAGAGTGGAGGCCTGTTCAGAGAAGAGAGAAACCACATATCCCTCCTTTTCGAAGTCAGGGGCCCCTCCCTGACTGCACATGCCCAGAAAGGCTCCTTGGAGGTCAAAAAGGGAGGGGGCCTCCCCTCTGCAGTAAGTGATGTCAGCCTACCCACAGGCCTCTTTGCTAAAATCACCTTGACTGAATTGGAGAAGGAAATGGCACCCCACTCCAGTGTTTTTGCCTGGAGAATCCCAGGGACGGGGGGCCTGGTGGGCTGCCGTCTGTGGGGTTGCACAGAGTTGGACACGACTGAAGTGACTTAGCAGCAGCAGCCGTGACTGACCGTTGGTCTCGCGCGTGGGAGGACCCAAAGATAAACCAAGTATGGACTCAGAACCAGGCAAAGCAAGATGATTGGTCAAAGGAAACCCGGAAAAGGTGCCCCATGAAAGTGACCAGGTCTCGTGAGGGCCTGACTGTCTCTGAACCACCCGTGTGTCTATCCACGTGCACTCTTTTTTCTCCTAGTAAACACTTTACTTGTCTCACTATCCTCTGTCTCTATGTGGAAATTCATTTCTACACAGCTGATGGGCCGGGGCCTCTTCACTGGCCACTGGTCCCTGGTGGTCTAGAGGTCAGGATTCAGTGCTGTCACTGCCATGGTCTAACCCCAGTCTCTGGCTGGGGACCAAAACACTGCTTCAGGCTGCTGCTGGCCGAGGCCACCCGAGATTAGTATTGAGACCAGTATTGAATCCAGGACGCACCCTGTTCCAGTATGACGTCGTCTTAACTAATTCTGTGTCCAGATAAGGTTACATTCTGAGGAGCGGGAGTTAAGGCTTCCGCGTGAATTTAGGGGCATGCGATTCAGCACACAGCACCCTTGCTCTGCTTTTCTGCCTCCCCGGACGTCTCTGCCCTGCTGACACGTGAGCAGGTTTCTCATGGCATGAAGGGTGCTCAGTCACATTTACCTGTCTATAATCTCCTGCTCATTTTGTGCCTTTCTGCCTCTGGCGCCTTGCACGTGCTGCGGAAAGCAGCTCTGAGGGACGTATGAAGCGTCAGGAGGTAGTGGCCGTGCAGGAGGAAACTGCAGAGATAGACTCGCTTTCCTTGCTTTCCTGTTGACAGTTCCAGAGGCTGTCTGCAGCTGCGGGTGAGGGGCCACGGACACCGGCAGGGGCCGCTGCCATTCTTACCACGTGAGCGTGTTCGCTGCCTTCAGGCTTGCTTCCTCGGCTTTCTGCTTTCTGAGCTCGTTGTAAGAACAGTCAGCAACTGAAAGGGCCTCTGGTCCTCGAGCATGCGGTTCACCTAGAGAATTTGCTCATGGCCACCTTCTTGCTTCAGCCTTGCTTTCAGTATTCTGTTTTTAGGAATTCAAAAGTACATCATGAGAATGGTTGGAATAGTTCTCAAAATGTCTGTGCCAGAAGGGAGATGCCAAGAAATAATTGAATCTACCCCCAGAGCTTTAGAATTAGCTCATTAGATGTTTTAGAGATGCAGAAATGTGTTTGGTTTCTGATCTGAGGTTTAGTGCGGGTGAATCATGCTGGAGCTGGAACACCTTTGCTAGGAAAGAATATTCCAGGGCACACTTTCTGTTATTTCCCGAATAGGATTCTCAGCAGAGTGGTTAGATGGGATGTTAGTAGGAAAGGAAAGTTAATCTTAAAATATCCTTTCATCCCAATATCAGTCATATCTGTCTGAAAGAGCATGCTGAAATGTGCTCATCTGAAGGCAGATGGAGAGCAGCTTATGTAAGATCTGGAGGCACTTTATTCTAGGAGCACTTCAGACTCACCCGGAGTAGAGCAGCGTAGTGAGCTCTGTTTATCCCTCATCTGGTCTCAGCAGTTAACTTACGGCCAGTGTGGTTTATTTTGTGTAACCCTTACTCTCCCTCTATCCCGTGCATGGTTTAGGCAAATTCCATATGTCATTATTTTGTCTGTAAACATTTCTGTATGTATCTAATATAACCATAATAGACCTAAAATTAACAGTAATTACTTAAAGCTATCCAATTCCTGTTATTGTTCAAATTTCTGATTGTCTTGAATGTCATTTTTAGATTTTTATTTTACACTTTATTTGAAGCAAGATCTGGCGAAGGTCCTCCTGAGATCTTGTCAAGTTTTAAGTAGAGGGTGAATAACATGCTCTGATTTACATTTTGAAACTCTGTACTCACTGTGAAAAATGGGTTGGTGGGGGCAATGTTAAAGAAACGGGCAGTAGAGAAGTTAATGAGGAGGCTACTGTATGTCCAGGAGGTGCGTGCTAGTTATCCGGGTTAGAGGGCTGTGGGGGAGATGGAGAGAAGTGGCTGAGTATGAAGTGTCCTGTGGGCAGGCCACACTCGGCTCCATGGTTCTTCCAGACTTTTGGATTCTGTTGGGTGTGTATGTTTGTTTATTTGAAAGTATTGTTCTCAGATTTCATTGATTGGGGTATCAACATTTTAAGATTGGTGAAGTCTTAAAATATTTACCCAGGTTANACTGTATGTCCAGGAGGTGCGTGCTAGTTATCCGGGTTAGAGGGCTGTGGGGGAGATGGAGAGAAGTGGCTGAGTATGAAGTGTCCTGTGGGCAGGCCACACTCGGCTCCATGGTTCTTCCAGACTTTTGGATTCTGTTGGGTGTGTATGTTTGTTTATTTGAAAGTATTGTTCTCAGATTTCATTGATTGGGGTATCAACATTTTAAGATTGGTGAAGTCTTAAAATATTTACCCAGGTTAAATTATAGCAACTTTATAATAATTGCGATAGGGGAACATTATCCTTAGAGGAGCATTAATCCCCACTTTTCTTGAATCAGTTTATTCAGCTTATTTGCCATTGTATCATCTTGTCTATGTGTGACTACAGTGATAATATTGACAACTTTATGTCGTAGAATAGGAAATTATAGTTTTTTACTTAAATATGTTATATAATCTCAGGTACATTATGCTAAAGAATATTCATAGTTTCATAGTACTGTATTGAACAGATTACATTACAACCATTCATGTATTGTTGGACACTGATCTTTTTAAACTATTTAAAAATTATTCTAATGTTGCAGAAAGTTTTTAAAATCTGTATATTTTTCATTTCTTTTTTAAAAATTTGGGTTAAGTAATGACTTCGTAGAGATTTTCCTAGAAAAATTTGCTGTCTTAACACATGCTTAAAAACTGCAACAATGAAACTTGAAGCTATAATTAATAAAAAAACAAATACAGGTTTTGTACTTTAAGAGTGGAATTATGTTTATTCTTGTTTCCTGGGCTTAGAATATGTATATTTTGACATAAGTTTATAGGCTTCCTTATTGGAAGAATGGAGCACATGTGTATTTAGTCTTCAGTTTTTTTATCTTATCCCATTCATATGGCAATTTGTAATAAATTGAGAGCAGTCTCTGCCTTATCTAACATGTTGGTTTTACAAAGATTGTTTTCTTTCAGTCAGCTCTGCACCCAGGAAGCAGCTGTAGTTGCCACTAAAATGTTCCCCTCTGTCTTATTTACTGATGAAAATGATTTAAAATTGGGACTCATTTGGTAATAGAGAACTCTTAATACTTTTGTAATTACTTTTGTAATCTTTTGTATTTTTTTTCCCGAAACATTCAAGTGGAACATTTTTATCATTGGCTCAGAATGGTCAGCTTTATTTATATCTAATGAGGAAATGTCAGACAACCATGAATAATATTTTGTTTTTTGGGTCCTTCTTATAGAACAAACTAGGTTAAACAGATGAAACAAACATTTTAAAGGATATGTTCAGAGAAGGGTAAGTTTTTAGGCCATTGGTTCCCTTATTATGTTTTATTGTCTTTATACTTTGAAGTCCTCAAAATAGTGTTTACTTTAAGTATGCTGTCATGTCTTTAGATTTCAGAAAAGCAGCATCAAAATTGATCTTTCTCTTTAAAAAAAGATGTTTTATTCTACTGGTTATTCTTTAAAGACTTACTATTCAAACTGTGGTCTAAGTCGGGCATGACTGAGCTACTAACATACACGTTCAAATTGTGGTCCAAGGTCGTTGGCATTGGTGTCACTAGGGAGCTCCTGAGACCTGCAGGATCTCAGGCTCTGTCTGATGCTCTGAATTTGTATACTAACGTGATGCTTAGGCAGTTCACATGCACATTAAAAAGCTGACCGTGCCAGCCCCAGATTCCCACGGTTGGGTCCTCCCATTCAAGGCCTCTCTGCCCCTCAGCTCCACCCCTTGCCGTCCCTCTGGGGACATTGTTTTCCCCCCTGTGGTCGTCGTCATCAATGACAGTGCAGCGTAGAGGTTGAAAACACGGGCTCTGCAGCCAGGGGTCCGGCATTACAGCCCCAGCCCTGCTGGCCTCCTGGCTGAGGGACCTGTAAGTGAGGAGGACAATCGTATATTGACAGACAGGGGAGGCGAGAGGATCAAAGATGAGTGAAGAGCAGCGTCTCCCTTGCAGTTCCGGCTGCTTTCATTCTCCTTCCCCTTATCACGAACGTTATTTGAGATATCTGTTGCAGCATAACAAACCGTTCCAGGATTTTGCAGCTTAAAATCACTTCCTTATTATTCATATTTCATGATTTTGAGGGTCAGGAATTTAGACTCAACTGGGCACTTCTGTTTGTTGTGGCATCTACTGAGGTTGCTTGATGACTTGCAAGTTTTTGAAGTAAGTAAGTTGTATATTCTGGATGTAAATATTTTCTCAGATACATGATTTGTAAATTTCCTCCCATTTTATGGGTTGTCTTTTTACTTTATGTATCCTTTGAAGCACAAATAGTTTAATTTTTAGGAAGGCCAGTTTATCTTTTTTTTTTTCTTTTGTTGCTATTTTGGTGTCATATAAGACTGCCTAAGCCAGGGTCTCAAAGATTTATTCAGTTTCTTGTAAGAATTCTATAGTTTTGCTGTTACATTTAGATCTGTGTTCCGTTTGGAATGATTTTTTCTGTAGTGTGTAAGAAAGGGGCACCGTTCACTTTTTTAGTTGCTGATTTAATCTCCNTGTGGTGGCTCGCAGGGGCTCTCTCTTGCTGCGGAGCGCGGACTCTAGGGCGTGTGGGCTTCAGTAGTTGCGCTCTGTAGGCCCCAGAGCACAGGCTCAGTAGTGGTGGTGCACGAGCCTAGCTGTTCCACAACATGTGGGGTCTTCCTGGAACAGGGACTGAACCAGTATCTCCTGCATTGGCAGGCAGACTCTCTACTGCTGAGCCAGTGGGTTATAGAAGCAGAATAGAAATTGAACTGTCCGTATGATTAGTAAAGGTGCTGTTTAGAGATTTAGTAGTTAAAAGATGAATATTAAATTATGCATTCAAACAGCATTTCAAATAAAAGGTTGGGATAAAAGGAGTGTAAAGTAAATAGCTATATTAGCAAACTGTTAAATTTGAGCCATTTGGGCCTCTTTTCAGGTTACTCACCAACTCAAGGACATATTGACATTTTCAGAGCCTGATGTTACTTACTGTTCTTTGAACTGAGAAAGTGGTGTTGGTGAGCATTTCCCATTTGTGTGAATACAGATGTATAAGCAGCTTCCCTCTGACCTGTGTAGAGAATCCTTTGTAGAGTCGCTACCAGTACTTTTGGGGGAAAATGTCAGGAATCAAATGTCTCTGGAAATGAACTGTGCTGCTATTGGAAGATCTTGTCTGTTTGGGACAATGTGGTGACTTTATCTTGGGGTCAAAATTTTAATATCTAAAGAGTTTGTCAGAGGATATAGTGGCTTTGTTCGGTTGTTCTCCTGTTGTCTGCTGAAGAACAGTGGTAAGGACAAAACTGCCCTTGGTTGGTGGGAGAGTGGGAGATGGTGGCCCGCCACGTGCCTGAGAAGCCACGAGCCAGCACCACCCGTCATGACTGTGCCTGGTGGACCAGTTAGGGCGTCCTCGTGCTGGAGACTGTGTTTATCAGGCTGATGCGCTCATCGTGAAATGCTGCTGGGCATGTATGCAAAAACAGTACTTTCTTTTGTTTGATTCTGTAGGAACCTGGAAGGATTCTGCGATGAATGGTGACACGCGGGCTGCAGTGGTGACCTCACCACCCCCGACCACAGCCCCTCACAAAGAGCGGTATTTCGACAGAGTGGATGAGAACAATCCAGAATACTTGCGAGAGAGGAACATGGCACCAGACCTTCGCCAGGACTTCAACATGATGGAGCAAAAAAAGAGGGTGTCCATGATTCTGCAGAGTCCCGTAAGAGAAGCGCTTTCTTTGACCCTGGGTCCTCTGTCTGCTTCCACTTGTTCAGCTGGTCTGCTCTGTTGTGTGTTTTCTTTAAGTCCGTTTACCTTAACACAGGAATTGGTGCCTTATGTATGTATGTGTATGGCTGCTGAAGAGTTAAGTTCAAGTCATCAGACAAAACAAATGAAACAGTTTCAATATCATAAAACATAGGGGATGTTTATTTCTCCTTTTCATACTCTCTTTGCTTTTCCAGGAAGTCTGTACATATATTAAAAAAAAAAAATGAAGTCGCTCAGTCGTGTCCAACTCTTTGTGACCCTGTGGACTGTAGCCTACCAGGCTCTTCTGTCCATGGGATTTTCCAGGCAATAGTACTGGAGTGGATTGCCATTTCCTTCTCCAGAGGATCTTCCTGACCCAGGGATCGAACCCGGGTCTCCCGCATTGTAGATAGACGCTTTACCATATATCTACATATATGGGACCGTTTAAAAAACATATATATATACTTAAAGTAAATATATTGGGACCATTTAAAAATTACTCTTTCCTCCAAAACACCTAGCTTCGTGCTGGGCATTTAGTAGACCTTAGCAGTCAGTATCTGATTGTTGGTTGATTTTACCTTTAATTATGGTCAGCATGGGAACTACTGTCACACCCAACCAAGTGTCTCCTATTTGGTTCTTCAGGTAAAGTAGTGCTGTTTTTGTTACCAAAATGTATG
>SJYS01019801.1:437111-469006 GCA_006410695.1 Philantomba maxwellii
TGCTTTCTAAGGCCCACTTGACTTCACATTCCAGGATGTCTGGCTCCAGATGAGTGATCACACCATCGTGATTATCCGGGTTGTGAAGATCTTTTTTGTACGGTTCTTCTGTGTATTCTTGCCACCTCTTCTTAATATCTTCTGCATAATTCATAATTAAAATCAAATCAGCAGTATATAACAGGGAAGATCCCCTGGAGGAGGGCATGGTGACCCACTCCAGTATTCTTGCCCGGATAATCCCATGGACAGAGGAGCCTGATAGGCTGCAGTTTGTAGGGTCGCAAAGAGTTACACATGACTGAATCGACTTAGCAGACAGTATATAACAGGGATAATTATGTCACGACCAAGCATGATCATGTGGTCAAATACTTTCTTTTTCTTCCTTTCCTGTGGGTGTTTTGTTTATTTTCTTCATTCTTGCCTTATTTCACTGGTTAGAATCCCTAGTATGGTATTTATTAAGAGTACAGGAGTATACATACATCCTTGCATTGTTCTGATCTTAGGAGTGAACATTGTCATCATTTTGTTTGATATTTTTAGTAGTTTTTTTGTATATGTCCCTTATCAAATTAAGGTTATTCCCTTCTATGCCTAAATTGTTGAGAGATTTTATCCCAAATGAATGTTGAATTTTGCAAAATGCTTTTTCTAAAGCATCTGTTAAAGTGATTCCATGATTTTTCTGTTTTAGTGTAACATGGTGATTATATTGATTGGTTTGTGAACGCTGAGCCAGTCTTTCTTCCTGGGATAAACTCCCTAAGCTGTGAGGTGTCACTCTTGTTATATGTGTGTCTGTGTTTGTGCTCAGCTGTGTCTGGCCCTTTGTGACCCCATGGACTGTAGCTCGACAGATCCTTTGTCCATAGAGTTTGTGTAGAATCCTCTGGAAGAATTTGTACAGAATTGATATTGTTTCTTCCTTAAATGAGCAATAGAATTGACACCACAGTCATCTAGGCCCAGAGTTTTCCCTAGGGGAATGTTTTTCCCTGCAAATTCAGCTTAACGAATAGGGCTGTTCAGTATGTCTGTTTCTTCCAGAGTGAACTTTAAAAACTTTCGTCTTTCAAGGAATTTGTCTATTTCATCTAAGTGTAAAAGTTTGCTGTCACAGATGTTCGTATTATCCTTTTAATGTCTGTGGGATATGTAGTGATATTCCCTCTTGCTTACTCATGTTGGTAATTTCTGTCTTTGCTCTGTTTTGTTGATGAGTNTGATTCTATTGCCTATGACAAAGGGGAGAAGTTACTGCGGTGTAAACTGGCAGCGTTTTATAGACTAGCGGATCTCTTTGGATGGTCTCAGCTTATCTACAATCACATCACAGTGAGTACTGAATGGGTCATAACTGAACGGAAAGTGGAATATTATGTGTCTGCACCACCTCTTTTCATTAAGAGGAAGAGGGGATCTGGCTGAGCCAAAGTAAGTCTTGGGATACCTTCCTTCTGATTCCTGACTGCACCATGTAATAATCAGAGATTTAGCCAGTTTGAATTAAAAGTTATGAGGATAGTAGTTCTTTAAAACTCTTTTCTTGATGAAAACTTAATAAATGAGTGTTATCCAAGTTAAGGCAGTTCCTAAAGTTCTCTTTAAAGTTGCACCGTAAAGAAGGCTGAATGCCAAAGAACTGATGCTTTTGAACTGTGGTGTTGGAGAAGACTCTTGGGAGTCCCTTGGAATGCACGGAGATCCAACCAGTCCATCCTATAGGAGATTAGTCCTGAATACTCACTGGAAGGACTGATGGCTGAAACTAAAGCTCTGACACTTCGGCCACCTGATGTGAAGAGCCGACTCATTGGAAAAGACCTTGATCCTGGGAAAGGTTGAAGGCAGGAGGAGAAGAGGGCAGCAGAGGATGAGATGGTTGGATGGCATCACCGACTCAAGGGGCATGTGTTTGAGCAAGCTCTGAGAGTTGGTAATGTACAGCGAAGCCTGGTGTGCTGCAATTGTGGGGTTGCAAAGAGGTGGACAGGACTGAGCGACTGAACAGCAGCCGTGTATTGTGAGGTCCCTGGCTTTCTCCCACCCGCTCCTTTCTCTTCCCCTTCCCTCCCCTTTTCTCTTTTGTTTCTTGTCTCTTTTGTGGAGGTGATCTCTTTGTTTGAACCACTTGATCTCGTCTGTTTTTTATAATTCCTTTCATTGACTGTTTTAAATATATATATTTATTGTGGCAAATGTACCTCACACAGATATAAAAGAAGAAGTTATAGTCCTCTGAGTACTTTTAACCCATTGAGATAACCAGCATTAACAGCTGTTTAGATTACCCTTTTCTGCATGTTTAACATACTCAGGAAACAATACTTAACACATGTGTGTAGGTGTGTTTTACATGTGGTCTCATAACCACTGGTATTTAGTTCAGCTCTATTCTTTTTTTTTTTTAATAGTTTCATTTTTTCTAAAAAAAAAAAAAAAATTATTTATTTGTTTTGACTTCGCGGTGTCTTTGTCGCTATGCAGGCTTTTCTCTTGTGGAGAGTAGGAGCTATTCTCAAGGTAGAGTGTGCAGGCTTCTCTTTTCGGTGGGTTCTCTGGTTGCAGAGCATGGGCGTGTGGACTTCAGTGGTTTCAGGTTGCAAGCTCCAGAGTGCAGGCTCAGTGATTGTAGCGCATGGGCTGTGTGTGGTGTGTGGAACCTTCTGGAGCCCAGGGTTGAATCCATCTCCCCTGCATTGCACGGTGGACCCCCAGCCACTGGACCATCAGAGAAGCCCTCCGCTCCACTCTCGGCTCTGGGGAACAGTGGCCTTTATGCTGGTGGCCTGAGGCCCGCCTCTGTGAGCAGGGCACTGTGCTTCTGGGGCGCGAGAGGGATCCTTGCCAGAGAAACTGAGCTAACTTTCCCTGCGTCTGGTCTCTGCATTGCTGCAAAGTGAGCCTTTCACAACGCGAATCTGGCCCTGTTGTATCCACAGTGCCATGCTTGTGGGGTGCTGCCTCCACCTGGCACTCGCGCCTCGCTTCCCTGACAGCGGTTCCTGTCGTCCGCAGGGTGTTTGCTTGTCGTCCATCTCTGTGCGTCTGTATCCGCTGTGTGACGGGAGCCTCTGGCTGTGTCCCTAGGACCAGTTCCTGTGCTGGGCACAGGAGGATGGGACATGGTGAGCTCTCGGATGGAATGATGGACTGAAATCTGCAGTTGAACTGAAATTCTGCTTCAGTAAAATTATGAAACAGGCACTCCACGGTGTCTTTTGGTGTTTGATCGTGGATCCAGTCAGCTTCCTACCAGTGCCGGCTCTCTTCCTTGTGCCTGCCTGGACATTGCTGGCCCTGACTAACCGTGTCTGACAGAATGCTTTGTGTAGTGATGCACTGCTGAACGGTGGCCTAGACACGAGCCCCGTGGAACGTGGCAGCACTGATGGGAGCTGGGGTCCTGGGCCTGATGCCGCCTCCCATCAAAGTCTGGGCGTTTTCATGCATAGATTTAAGAGAAGAGACCTATTAACAGTGCAACGAAATGCGCTCAGAGGCCATTGTGCCCTTTCTCTGAAAGAGGGCAATAGAGATTTCTCGCTGAAGGGATTTAAAAGTGCTAACAGGTGTTAGAGGATTGGGGATGATGGTCTGAATTACATCGCTATCTTAAGATTGCTTTGGATTTAGAGAAGCTTTCAGTGTGGGGGGTGGGGGGTGTCAAAACCAGGATGGCACAGCTGGGCTGCCTCTCTTGCTGGCACTTGGCTGATGGCAGGGCCTTCCTGCCCCTAAACACCTCTTGGTGTCAGTGGAGTTGGGTCCACCTCCATGCATTCCACGTGATGTGTTAACCTTCTGAGGTGGGCAGCTTCAGGGGTGGGGGCGGAAACAGAGTCAGGCATATTTGGTTTTGAGTGAAAGACGTTAACACTCATTCCTTGTGCACAGAGAAGGGGTATTAGCCGTGGGGAGACATGAAGTGAGGCCAGTGCCGGTCCACTGGGGACTGGAAAACTTTCTTTGAAATGTCTTTTTTTAAATTTCATTTTGGGGCTTAGTGTATAGCACTTTCTCCTTTTTGTTTGCAATTCAGAAAATTGTATGTTTTAAGCTTTTTCCATTACAATGTGTAGATCTGTTGAACGCACTCTTGGAAAAATATGGTTAGGAAAGAAGTCAAAGAAGAAAACATGAGGAATTCACTGGTGGTCCCGTGGTTAAGAATCCTCCTTTCAATGCAGGGGATGCAAGTTCAATCCCTGGTTGGGGAACTCAGATCCCACATGCTACAAGACAACTGAGCCCAGACACTGCAGCCTGAGAGCCTGCATACTGCAATTAAGAGAAGCCTGTGTGCTACACAGCCAACATTTTTTTAAAAAGGAAGAAAACATTATATCTGAGTCTTAATATCCTGCAGTCAGTGGGAAATGGCTCAGTTATTTATTAAACATCAATTTGAGAAACTATTACATATTATGAAAAACAATTATAAAGACCATGTTAAAACATGAAAATTATTATGAAAGTATAAAATGGATACTGTTTATAGCTATATGAATTATGTGTGTGTACACACACATACACACACAGAAAAGAAGTGATTACAACGGGCTGTGTGGTGTTTTTGTTAATGTGGGACCTGACGTCATGCTTCTAAAATTTATGTGTAGGGAAAAGGCCTAGAATAGACAAGGCANGTTTATAGCTATATGAATTATGTGTGTGTACACACACATACACACACAGAAAAGAAGTGATTACAACGGGCTGTGTGGTGTTTTTGTTAATGTGGGACCTGACGTCATGCTTCTAAAATTTATGTGTAGGGAAAAGGCCTAGAATAGACAAGGCACTCCTGAAGTTCTAGGTAATGTGGTATTTTTTCCTATCAAGTGTCAAACTTATGATAATAATTAAAATAGTGTTCTTTAGCCAAGGGAAGAAACAGATAAATCAGTGAGACAGAACCCAGAACTGAAGCTGCGTCTACTGAAAGCAGATACACAAAGAGCTGGCGTTGCAGATCGGCGAGGGAATGATAGACCAGGCTGTGATTGGTGCTGGCACAACTGGATTGGAAAATCAGAGTTGGGAAGTTGTATTGGATTTTTCCCTTATACATTATAGACTCAACAAGCAGTTCCAGTGATTTAAGGATCACATGTGAGAATAATACTTTAATAATTTTGTTGTTCAGTCGCTTAGCCATGTCCAACTTTTTGCGACCCCATGGACTTCAGCATGCCAGGTTAGGATCAATATAAATGAAAAAAATTGACTTTTAACCTCTGACCGAAGGAAAGTTGTCTTACGACACCAAGGCACTTATCATAAAAGAAAAGGTGGACACCATAAAAAGAATGAAAATAAAAGGTTACAGTCTAGACTGTTTTGCCTCACGGGTGCTGGTGGTGTCAATTGCTTGGTCGTGTCCACCTCTTTGTGACCCCGTGGACTGCAGCACACCAGGCTTCCCTGTCTTTCCATCTCCCAGAGCTTGCTCAAAGTCATGTCCATTGAGTCGGTGATGCCATCCAACTATCTCATCCTCTGTTGTCCCCTTCTCNGTGTCAATTGCTTGGTCGTGTCCACCTCTTTGTGACCCCGTGGACTGCAGCACACCAGGCTTCCCTGTCTTTCCATCTCCCAGAGCTTGCTCAAAGTCATGTCCATTGAGTCGGTGATGCCATCCAACTATCTCATCCTCTGTTGTCCCCTTCTCTGTCTGCCTTCAGTCTTGCCGAGCCTCAGGGTCTTTTCCAATGAGACAGGTTTTCGCTTCAGCTGGCCAAAGTATTGGAGCTTCAGCTTCAGCATCAGTCCTTCCAATGCATGAATATTCAGCGTTGATTTCCATTAGGCTTGACTGATTGGAGCTCCTTGCTGTCCAAGGGACTCTAAAGAGTCTTCTCCATTACCACAGTTCAAAAACATCAATTCTTTAGTGCTCAGCCTTCTTTATGGTTCAACTCTCACATCCATACATGACTACTGGAAAAACCATAGATTTGACAACATGGACCTTTGTCAGCAAAGTAATGTCTCTGCTTTTTAATGTGCTGTCTAGGTTTTTCATAGCTTTTCTTCCAAGGAGCAAGCATCTTTTAATTTCATGGCTGCAGTCCCCGTCTCCGTGATTTTGGAGCCCAAGAAAGTAAACTCTCTCACTGTTTTCAGTGTTTCCCCAACTACTTGCCATGAAGTGATGGGACAGGTTGCTATGATCTTCGTTTTTTGAATGTTGAGTTTTAAGCCAGTTTTTTCACTCTCTTTTTTCACTTTCATCAATAGGCTCTTTGGTTCCTCTTTGCTTTCTGCCATAAGGGTGGTGTCATCTGCATAGCTGAGGTTATTGATATTTCTCTTGGCAATCTTGATTCCAGCTTGTGCTTCATCCAGCCCGGCATTTCACATGATGTACTCTGCATATAAGTTAAATAAGCAGAGTGACAGTATACAGTCTTGATGTACTCCTTTCCCAGTTTGTAACCAGTCTGTTGTCTCAAGTCCATTTCTAACTGTTGCTTCTTGACCTGCATACAGGTTTCTCAAGAGGCAGGCAAGGTGGTCTGGTGTTCCCATCTCTTGAAGAGTTCTCCACAGTTTGTTGTGTTGCACACAGTCAAAGGCTTTGGCATAGTCAATGAAGCAGAGGTAGATGTTTTTCTGGAACTCTCTTGCTTTTTTGATGATCCAGCAGATGCTGGCATTGTGACCTCTGGCTCCTCTGCCTTTTCTAAATACAGTTTGAACATCTGGAAGTTCTCAGTTCATGTACTATTGAAGCCTAGCTTGGAGAATTTTGAGCATTACTTTGCTAGCGTGTGAAATGAGGGCAATTGTACAGTAGTTTGAACATTCTTTGGCACTGCCTTTTTTGGGGATTGGGATGAAAACTGACCTTTTCCAGTCCTGTGGCCACTGCTGAGTTTTCCAAATTTGCTGGCATATTGAATGCAGCACTTTAACAACATCAGCTTTTTGGGAGTTGAAGTAGCTCAGATGGAATTCCATCACCTCCACTGGCTTTGTTCATAGTGATGTTTCCTAACGCCCACTTGACTTTGCACTCGAGGATGTCTGGCTTGAGATGAGTGATCGCATCATCGTGGTTATCTGGGTCATTAAGATATTTTTTGTATAGTTCTGTGTATTCTTGCCACCTCTTAATATCTTCTGCTTCTGCCTCATGGGTAGCTAACAAAGAGTTAGTATCCAGACTAGATAAAGAACTATCAGTAAGAAAAGGGTGTGCGTGTGTGCTGAGCCACTTCGTTCTGACTGTCTGTGGCCCCATGGACTGTAGCCCACCGGGGACTATTTGCAGACTGAAGGAGGGAGGCAGGCCCCTTGAGGACATCGCTGCCACTGTCCACACAGACCCCACGTGTGCTTCTGTCTGATCACTGCAGAAGTCACCGTGCTGGTGAGGAAGTGGACTAAACGCTGCAAGGCCTTTCCAGCAACCACAGAACTCCACCTGTCTATTCTTGGCCCAGGAGTAAATGCATTCCATCCCAGTAGCTTTGCAAAGTCTGTTGAGTCTATTCCCAAATCATTAAAAATTAGGCTATATTTCATTAGGACAGAACTCTTTTTTCTCCTGTCTTAGGAGAGGACTTGTTTTTTTCCCTCTCTTAACTACATAACTAGAATCTTGCACAAATCCATCACATGTGACAGGTCTGTATTGAACGAATTGTTGAAAGAGAGCTGTATTGTGGAGGCAGAATCAGGCCTGAGGAGCGAGGGCGCAGAACGTAGCACCTCCTCATCACGCAGAGCGGAGCCACTTTCTCTCATCTGATTTTCATGACTGTTCACCATCCTCTAGGTTTTGAGTGCTTTAAAAAAAAATTTTTTTTTTTTTGAGTTTTAAAAAGTAACTTGGTTTTCATTATTATACCCTTGAGGAGATCAGCTTTTTACACATGGTACTGGTTTGGTAGCCTATAGGTATTTCTCTTAATAAGGTTAATTATCATGAATATGATCAAGGCACACTTTATGTACCTCATAAGCTACAACAGCGTAGTAGTAGCTTTCCAGTCCCCTCTTAGCTTTGTGATAGGCCCTAAAGTTAAGTGCAGTCCTGTGTAGCGCCCCTGATGTTCACAGAAAGCTTGTAAGTATGGACAGGAAGCGATGCAGATAATTTCAGTAGAAGTTTTGAGCTAACTTGGTAATTCTCCCCGCAGACCAGAGTGAGCTCTGAGCAGGAGCACTTCCTCATCGTGCCTTTCGGGCTTCTCTACAGTGAAGTGACTGCCTCCAGCTTGGTAAGAGTGTCCTGGTCTCCTTGCGCATAGACATAAAGTTCAAGAACGAGGGCAAACTCACGGGAAAACTTTTAGTTATTAACACTTTAAACTTAAATGTTTTAAATAATTCCTAGTTAGGACAACCTGAAATGCTCATGAGATTTGGAGTCTGTTTTCTTATTGCAGGTGAAAGTCAATCTGCAAGGAGACACAGTAGATCGCGGGAGCACTAACCTAGGTGTGAGCCGGGCTGGCTTCACGCTGCACTCTGCCATTTACGCCGCACGCCCGGACGCGAGGTGTGTCGTGCACATTCACACCCCAGCCGGTGCCGCGGTGAGTGTGTGCTCTCTGACAGAGCCTGAGGCCACAGGGGGCTGGGGCAGCAGGGCCTCACCTTTCCCTCTGTCACCCTCTCTTATCACAGCACATCAGTGCCCTTCATCTCACTGGGCTAGAAGACTCTCTTCCTGCTGTGCGACTTTCTTAAAAGAATATATATATATATGTATTTAAGGGGTCCATGTACTAATTTCTTTAAACTTCATCTTTTGTAATTTTATTATGTTTATCTTATTTTTGGCTGTGCTGGTCTTCGCTGCTGCGTGGGCTTTTCTCTAGTTGCAGTGAGGTGCCGGCGTCCCTAGCTGTGGCTCCCAGGCCCTTGAGCACAGGCTCAGGAGTTGTGGCTCACGGGTGTAGTTGCCCTGAGGCACGTGGCGTCTTCCGGGATAGAACCCGTGTCTTCAGTATTAGCAGCTGGATTCTTTACTTTACCGCTGAGTCATCAGGGAAGCCCAGCTATCTAATTTTGAAAAACGTAATAAAAAAAAAAGAAAAACTTAATAAATCTGAAAATGTCATAAGACTTAACAGAGAATTGGTGTGTTAAAGAGGGGAGTGAGACTTCAGTGCCTGGGAGGCTGTACGGGAAGTGCAGAGTGACAGCAGTGAGTGGAGACTCCTTGTTTGAGAGGAGGAGTGGGGAGAGGAGTGGGGGAGGTGGGTGGTGGGTGGAGGACCTGTGGGCTCCTCCCTGTGGAAGGGCTAGTAGGGTATAGGAGACTTGAGCCTGCTTGATGAACTGTGGGAAGGAGCCCAGTATAGGTGGAAAGGTTGAGGCCTAGAGACAAANGTGGAGACTCCTTGTTTGAGAGGAGGAGTGGGGAGAGGAGTGGGGGAGGTGGGTGGTGGGTGGAGGACCTGTGGGCTCCTCCCTGTGGAAGGGCTAGTAGGGTATAGGAGACTTGAGCCTGCTTGATGAACTGTGGGAAGGAGCCCAGTATAGGTGGAAAGGTTGAGGCCTAGAGACAAACCCAGCCAGCCGTCCACAGATAACCTGCCTGAAGTCAGGGGAACCTAGGTTGGATCATGACTCTGGAGGAGTAAGAAGATGAGGGCGGGGAGGGCCTAGGTGGTCCAGTGGGTGGGATGCCACGTGCTCACTGCTGTTGCCTGGGCTCAGTCCCTGGGTGGGGAGCTGAGACCTTGTGAGCTGTGTGATGTAACTGGTCCAGGCCATTAGAGGAGACTCAGCTCCAGCCCTGAGCTGGCCAGGCGCCTTGCCCATGCTGATGACCAGGTCTGGGCCGTCTGGTACAAACAGGCCACCTGACAAAGCCTCAGACCCCTCAGTATGAAAATACGCTTTCTGGTTGTTAGTACAGCCCCGTCAGAGCCAAACACTCAAGAGCTAGCTGGAATTGGCTTTTTATCACCAGTTTTGTATTTTAATGACTTTCTGGGTTGGTTTGTTTGACAGATGACCTCATTGATTAAGAAATACTGAATTTTACTCTGTCCAGATGTTTTAATGTCATAGATCTTTGCTTGTATGGATGAATGTGAGAATCTGGTTTGTTTGCTTTACTTTGAAGATACATCAGATGTTGGCATCAGTTTATTAGCTATCATTGTCCAAGTGATACAGGTCTTCCAACCCAGAAAAATACATGCTTTAAAAGTAACTGTTAGAGGTACCTGTGAGAATATGGTTGTTACAAATATCTAGCATGTAATTTGTTTTAAAACTTAACAAAGTAACTTTACTTTGTAATGAAATATCTTCTAGAAAAACTGTTCACTGTGAAAGGGATTAAATAATGATATTGCCTTTTTTGGGGGTATTGTGTTTTTAGATTAACTTCTCTGTAAGAAATTATTACAGTTATAATTTAAATCTCTGGAGTCTGTTCGTCTAGGTAGAAGACGTTTAAAATTAGCATATTCTAAGGTCAGTTTGGAAAATTTAAGGAAACTCAAAGGCTATACAGACACTTAGATCTTTCGCTAAATTAATGTAGAGAAATTGTACAGCATACTTACCCTAAACCTTTATACATTTCCTTTTATCTGATTTTCAGGTGTTCCTATCATACCTACGAACTAAGGTGAAAAGTACACAAACACCTCTCAGCTCTTCAGAAACTTCTCTTTGCAGCACTGTGCCTCATTTAGAGGAAGCCGTTGTCTCTCCCTGCAGCAGCTTTGGGACTAATCTTATTAAATCTGAGCTCACTTCTTGTTTATAGTCAGTGTGGGAGAAATCCAGAAAGATGTGAAATTTTTTTTGAAGTCTTCCTTGATAGTGGTGGCTTTGATTTTTTTAAAGTATGGATTGGTAATAAGACCCAGAAGTAATCTTAAGGCTCATCTTAATTTCATGGGCCCCTTTATTTCTGAAAGAACAGCTTGAGGAACGTGTTTGCCAGCTGTCAGCCTGTGTGCGCTCCCGACTGGTCTGCTCTGATGCTGCCGCTTGTTCTCTAGGTCTCTGCGATGAAATGTGGCCTCTTGCCCATCTCCCCGGAGGCACTTTCCCTTGGAGAAGTGGCATATCACGATTATCATGGGATTCTGGTCGATGAGGAAGAAAAAATTTTAATTCAGAAAAATTTGGGGCCTAAAAGCAAGGTCAGTAGGCATCTAATCTGGTATTTAAATTATCGAGGGAAGGAGAAAACGGATCTGTCTTCTTGCCTGGTCCCTAGAACTTTCCTGATTCTTCCCTTAGGTTCTTATTCTCCGGAACCACGGTCTTGTGTCTGTTGGAGAGAGTGTTGAGGAGGCCTTCTATTACATCCACAACCTTGTGGTTGCGTGTGAGATCCAGGTAGGCGGGGGTCACTCCATGGGGTCTGGTCATTTCTAACTTAACTTTTCAAATACGTAAGTCACTACCATTTATGGAGGGCTAGCATATATTGGCCCTGATACCAGGTGCGTATTTATGTTGTTAGGGGTCATTTCATTTGAACCCGGGCACTTGTTTTGAAAAGCAGGTGCAGGGAGCAGAGCTTTGGCCGCAGTCCCACAGCTCCGGGTGCTGCTCACGCCAGGCCTGCTAAGCTCCCCACCTGCACTTTCCTCGTCGCCGTCCGGCTCGCGTCTGTGCAGGTGCCCTGACTTCGGTCTGTGTGGCAGCAGCCGTCAGTCTCCTTTATGTGACGTGGGAAGGGGCTTTGCTTTCCCATTTATTCTTCAAGTATGAGTGACCAATATTTTTTCATGCTAAAGACAAATTTCTAAAAATAGTCTTGAGATGTATCTGTCACTTCCATCTTGCGTCTTTTATCCTTGCAGTGATTTGGTTTCTTTTGACACCTGCATTTCTATTGAAGTGACCTCTCAGAGTCATCTGACCTGCTTGATCAGTAAGGAGCTCCAACTGTTGTGTTTGCTTGTTTTGGAAAAGGTTCGAACTCTGGCGAGTGCGGGAGGCCCAGACAATTTAGTCCTCCTGGATCCTGGGAAGTACAAAGCCAAGTCCCGGGCCCCTGGATCCCCGGCAGGGGAAGGCAGCGGATCATCGCCCAAGTGGCAGATTGGTGAGCAGGAGTTTGAAGCCCTCATGCGAATGTTGGATAATCTGGTAAGAATGTGGCTACCACTTTATGACACTGCTTTCATCCTAAGAGCACAAATGTTGATGTTTTTATAGCTAGTGAAATGGTATTATGAAATTACTGTTTTCAGGCAGTGTCAGAATGCTTTCAGTCTCCAGAGCCATGAACATGCACCAGAGCAGTTTAAGTTCTCAGCTAAATTGTGACTGAATACACAGGTGAGGGTTTCTTGTCTGCTTCTGTTTTAAAGATAGCATGATTTGGGCTGTGTGGGCATAGTAGCACAGAGGATAGTGCCCTTTGCTGAGTAACTGAGTCCTCGAGTAACGGGGTCAGCTCAGGACCCGTCAGCCCAAAAGCAAGCTGTCCAGGGGGCCTTCCTGCATCAGTCAGTCAGCCGAGTGTCTTGTTTGTTGTAACAGTAAACTCCAGCCACGTGGGGCCTGTCTGCTGCGTCTCACATACTTTGCTGTTGATCTGTCGCATGGGAGGCCCTTTGCTGCCTCCTGCAGGGACAGGGAGCCCAGCGTGGTGCAGAGCGCGGCTGTGGGGCTCTCAGCTTAATAGGCCTGTTAAAGTAGTCTGTGGCAGGATGTGGTCTGTCTGGTTGCAGTGAGGATCATAGAGGAAAGTTTTGTAGAGGGTGACCCTTGAGAGTGACCTCAAAGAAGAGGGCAAAGCGTGACAGCTTATGCTAGGAAATGGGAGGCAACTATAACATGGCCATGGGCACAACTGGAGACCCGGCCGCGGGCATGATGGGCAGCCTGGCCGAAGGGCCGGGACCGCGCCTTTCTGGTCCGTCTCTGATCTCACCAGTCGGTTTAAATGTTAGGGTGGAAGTACCCTCAATAAAGGCAAATGGCTCGGTGCTGGGCCTTTCTCCTGCTGCAGCATCCCATCTCTTAGATAGGGTTCAGGAGTCCGTCCTGTGGCCACATGGACATTAAGTAGTGGGCGTGTGGGGCAGAGAAGCCATCAAAAGGGCTGGTGCCGGCTTCACATGAGTTCCCACCATTGGACCAGGTCTTGGTGGGGATGGGTGGCTTCAAGAGGCAGGGAGTTTCACTTTTCTGAAGAGAAGAGCTCATGGGTCTGGTTCAGCGTGTGCTAAGTGTCCTCAGAAGGTTCTTCTCCCTTAAGTGCTCTGACTTAGGAGAGTGTTGCTGTAAAGGGAGAGCTGGGAGTGGACAGCTGAGTGGTCGTGATGACATCGTGGGTGTGACTGAGGAGGGTGGTCAGTGGAGAGCAGACTCCTGACTGCTGAGCTCGTTTGCTCAGGGAGGGTGGGCTGCACTGACTGACTGTCCACTCCAGCCGGGAGCGGGGACACAGTCTTGCCCTCAGGGAGTTCATGGCCTTGTTGGGAAATGGGCAGACAGATCCCACATGCAGCCCAGCACCTCGACATGTGCCTGACAGAGCACAATGGCAGCTGCAGGGACAGAGAGGGGGCTTGCGCCAGGACTGGGCATGGGGACAGGAAGGGACTCAAGCTTATGGAGACGACCAGTGGAAGTGGCAGGCCCAGGTCGTGCAGTCTCAGGAAAGTCACCAGAGCAGGCTGAGAGCGGGGACGGCAACCCTGGCATCTGACCCGGAGGCCGGCGCCCGAGGAGCCGGACAAAGCAAGGGTCGTGGGGGTCCCAGTCTCACCGTGCCTTCTTCTCTCCCTGGGGCAGACACTTTGACCTTTCCCTGCTCTTACACCTACAAGCCAAGTGGGAATGGGCGGGAGGAGTAAAAATCAAGAGAACACCAGCCTGCCACATCTTTTGCACTCAGTACATTCTGGAAGGTGCAGAGAGAGAGAATTAGAGTTGGTAACTCTAATTTGGGGGGGAGGGGGGCGGAGATAAAGGGTGAAAGAAGATAAGCGAGGTTACAGCAAGGGTGTTTTATTCGGTGCCCTGAATGTGCACAGGTTATTCTTAATATTAGAAGGCTCTGTGCTTTATGAGAAATAAACTTGGACAGCAATCACTGATTGTAGTCTGTGTTTTAATTTAGCATTCTGATCAACTGTATATGTTTGCTAATAATTCAGTCAGTAGAGAATAGTTGAAGATTCTCACACTGTAAGAAATATTTCATATGATAGTCATAAACGTTTCTGGCATACACAGAAGAAATGCTAACTTGTTACCCAAAAAATCAAGATATAATTCCAGCTTCTCAAAAGAAGGAATAAAGCCAATTTTTAACATATAGTAGGTCTGAGGTCTGAGTTTTGCTCTGATTTTGGTCTGGCATTTAAAGAGAAAGACTAAAGAAAAAGTCCATACCCCCTCAAAATAAAAGTTTGTGACGTCCTGGATGGTTTATTTGGAATTCATGAAGATTACTCAAGAGCCCTGACTTTCAGCAAGAGGAAACCTGATTGAATTAAGAACTGTATTTTTCAGAAGACAGTCTTTTATAGCTGAGTTGTTACTTTTTTTTATTCTTCAGCAAAGCATGTTCGTAAATGGGGAAAAAGCGTGTTAAAAAGGGAAGACATTTACCTATCTTCCTGAGTGTAGTTACAAAACAAAAGTAAACAACAGCCAACTCCACTCAGGGGTCATTACTACCGTTTTTTGACTGTTTTAAGGGAATGGTTGGTAATAAAGGTGGCCTCCAACGAGGAGGATCACCCAGAGGGAAAGGAGAATTCCCACATTAGAGCAACGTTTCTGAAGTAGCTTGGCAGGTAGGATGTAGCCACTGACTCATCCTTGCTACCAGCCCTGTGTGACCCTTTCAAATCTGAATCCCCTCGCCATTCACAGTGGAGGAGCCGTGAACCGCCTGGTTCAGGTGTGACAGTGGGTCGGGAGTCTAGGCACAGTCCAGGCTGAGTCAGGGCCTTGGCGTCAGGCCCCCCGAGGCTGCAGTCAGGGAGTTGGCCTGGGCTTGGTTCTCAGCAGAAGGCTCTCATGGTGGAGGATGCACTCCAGGCTGGGCACATGGTGGGCAGACTTAATGTTCTTGCCGCTCAGGTGTCAAGGCAGCTTGCTCCTTCAGCGCCAGCAGTGGACCGGGAGACCCTCTCAGGGCGGGTGCTGCACTCTCCTGCGGCGCCTCCTGTCACCTTGGCCGAATGCTTCTCTCTTAAAGCAGGCCCTGGTCCCGCTGATAGCACAGGGGAAGGGCTTTATGGAGGCGGGGGCCTTATGGAGGCGGGGGCCTTATGGAGGCAGGGGGTNCCCAAGGCGAAGACTAAGGTGTGGACGAACATTGCGCACGATCCCGTCACACCCTTGCTGCAGTCTCTCTCGTCCGGTGTCTGCGTGCCAAGCTGTATTACCAACTGCTTGGTTTGTGCCTACTTACTGTTCATAGTTAGATGACGTAGAGCAAGTCGGCTCGCTGGGGCTTCGGAGGCTCTGGGATTCTCTCACCCTCTGACCTAGATTTTAGGCAAACCTTCCTCATTAACCTTTTTCAGCCTGAATTCAAATCCACTTTTGCTTCAGCTATAATTCAAGTAATACTGTCTGCTTGAAACTGCTTAAGATACATTGTGCCTTTGCGGTAATCCCAGCATCACCTAACTCTGTGCACAGCAGAAATGCCGCGTCCCTTGCGTGGATTAACCTGAAAGTGGGAGCTGGCATTCAGTTCAAATCGCATTTGAAGAATCTTTAATACTTCATGACACAGATGTACTTGGAGCATAGCCTGCTGTTTTAATGTCGTAAGCTCAGCTGTTTGATTTAGTTGCTAACTCAGGCATGTTCTTTAAAGTCCTAGTGTTTTCTTAAGCAGTTTTCCCTCATGTCTCACGGGCGTCTTCTCAGCTGGCCCTCTCGTTCGCCTCCTTCCCCACTTGCTGTCGTCCCAGAGCCTCCGAACGCTCTCAGCGAGCCCCCTTCTGCATGGACTGTTGCATGTGAGTAGACAGCCATAGTGGAGTCTCTGGCTCCTGCTGGGTGCGGCGTGGCCCAGGTGCAGCAGGCCACCTGCCAGTGCCCGCCCCAGTCGTTGGGAGGCGAGCTTCATGTCAGGAGGGACGCCGCCTTGAAGGCTGCTCCATGGTCCTGGTGCTCAGACGTCTCTGGGCAGCCCTGGCCCTGGACGGTCCACCGGGCCCTGCATCCCAGTAGGCGGGGCCTCGTGCGAGGACGCCGGCCGGGACGCACGCATCTCTGCGCGGTTAGTTCCGCAGGAGCAGAGGGGAAACCAACCTAGACGTCCTGAGATGGGACCCCACGCAAGCCCAGTGGGCCATCCTGCTTCCCTTGTGAGAGGGCTCCTGCTTCATAATTTATTTACCAGAAGTACGTTCTGTCTCCCCAGATGGGCCTGGTGTCTCCTGAGGCACAGCTGGTGAGACAGCCTCTGTGCTCCTGAGGAGCGTGTCACGTGGCAGAGACTGCGTGCACGTGGCCGGGCTCCAAGTTGGAGCCAGTCTCCTCTTTCCTGCCTCCTCACCTTCCTTCTCTCTCTCTATGTCCCTTTTTTTCTATTTTCATTTTATTTGTTTAGTTTCTAATTTAGTTTGCTTGTTAAAGGGAGTGGGCCTAAAAATGACTTTCTGATGACCTTATACATCCAGAGTGCTGAACTGCTGTGAAGAATTTCCCTAAGTGCATATGTCACAGCAGCTTTGAGCCTTATTTACTATTTGCTTGAAAAAATATTAACTTGCTTTAGGTATATTAGTCACTGTGTAAATTGAAGGGGAGACTTTGTTCAGCTTTTAAACTTGTTTCTTACTGTTCTGGAGTAATACAAGTTCCTTGCAGCGTTCCCAGGTTGGTGTATTAATTTATAATAATTGTTCTTAAGTTTTTTTACCATGTTCAAGCTTCTGAGGTGATTGTTTTAATGTTTGACTAAGCATTGTGTTTGCTAAGAAGCTGGAGTTGATTTTGTCTGAGGAGATAACGGCAGTGAGTACCTCACAGCCCATGCCCATCCCATGCTGCCTGCGCTGCGGCCCAGCATTGGACAGTTTCGCTGCTTTCTTCAGAATCTCTTGGTTTATGGATATTTTATTGCCTCTTGAAAATACTCTGAAAGGCATAACATCTGCTCTCCGCCAGGGGCTTGCTTTAGTGTTCAGTGTCAACTCATGCCTGGGGGTTAGAATTTGATTAAACATCTCATCTTTGATTGGAGGTCCAAAAAAAAGTATGCATGAAAGGTGCAGTGTGCTGATGATACGCACTGGTATCTAAAACGGTCTTCCAGTGCGGGCTCGTGAGCGCTTTACATTTGTGTGGGACATTGTTGTAACACCCAGAGAAGCATTAACTATATAAAGTACTTGACATCACCAGACTCTTCCACCAGTAGCTACTGCGTAAGTCTTCATACAATAATTTTCTTGGGTTGAAATGGCTACGCAAACAGTACATTCTGATGCAGAGTTTATTTTGATGCCAGCTTTGGTGATGCCCACTCTTGCCTCACCACACAGCCTTCCCTCACCGGGCCAGGCACATCATACCGCTTCTCATGACCCCGTCATCCCACGCTTCCCTCCGGCTTTGGTGTTGGGGTCTCTGCGAGCAGTGAACCGATGTGCTCTGAAGGGGCCTCCGCGACTGGCCCGAGGCCATCACGGGGTGTCGCTCCGTCAGCAGCCGCTGTCGTGGCCTGGGTTTCAGCTGGGCTTTTTGACGGGCCTTGCCAGTCGGTCCCAACGCTGGCTCCCTGCATGACTGGTTTCCAGCCACTGCAGTGACGCTGTGGTCTGGTCATTGGTTCATTCTCTGTGAGGGTCAGTGCATGACCAGGTGTGAGGTGAGCTGGACAGGTTGGATGCTGCGGTGTCGCTTACTGTTGTCACGATTCTAACTTCTGAACTGTTCTTGATATTTTAGTGGACTAAAGAGGATGGACACAGGACTCCCACCTCTGCTGTCCCTAACCTGTTTGTGCCATTGAACACTAACCCAAAGGAGGTCCAGGAGATGAGGAACAAGGTGTGTACTGACCGTGCCAGCACTTGCCAGAAGCGCGTGTGTGGGAGGAGGTGGCCGGGTGGGGCAGGCCACGTGGGGCTGCGGGGAGAGCGCCGGCCCTGGGAGGCCGGCTGCGGCTGTCCCGTGACTGCCGGGTCTGCCCTTCACTTGCTGTGCTGTACACGGCGGTGAGCAGTGGGCGCTTCTGGGCCCCATGCTTGAACGACGCTCGTCCCTCAGCAGGGCAGGGCTGAAGTCAGAGCCTGTCCCTGGCGAGAGAGCCTTTGCCCCTGCCTTGCCAGGCCCATCTGAAGAGTCGTGAATGTTCGGTGTGTTGGAACGTGGGATCCACCAGTGTTCACAGGGTCCCGAGAAGATGGGCACACAGGGTGTCTCCCCTCCAGTCAGCGAGCACAGTGAGAGCCGGGCCTGCCGAACCTGTCCGGAAGAAGTAGCAAGTCTGGAGGGTCCGTCCAACCCTCTGAGTCTTGAGTTACTGATCAGGCTGGACCAGCAGTGTTAGGCGGGCATGGCAGTCGTGCAGGACCCACCTCCCACCGGGGAGCAGGGCAGCCCAGAAGAGCAGCTTGTGTGTGGCTGGGGGCCTGAGCGCACATAGCAGCTTCAGGCGTAGCGCGCGGTCTCTGTCCTGTTGATGTGTCTCTCTCCTTGCCGTCCTCAGATCCGAGAGCAGAACCTGCAGGACATTAAGACGGCTGGGCCCCAGTCCCAGGTGTTGTCTGGTGTGGTGATGGACAGGAGCCTTGTCCAGGTGAGCGCTCAGAACGGTTCTGCTGTTAGTGGGTGGTGACTCTGTGGCTGCCTACTCCAGGTTACTCTTAAGTTGGGAGAGGATGACTGTGAGGTAAGTGGCCTAGGCACCCAGTTCCCTTTGTTTAGAGTCTTCTTGGTAAGAAGTAATCAGCCCCTTTTCCTTGAGTTGTAGCCCAAGCATCAGCATGCCCAGGGCCGTGTCCCCCAAGCCTGCTCCGCGTCGTGCACGCCTGCGTGAGGGCAATGCAGGCTGCCTGCGTGGGGCCCGGGTCTACCTGGCTCCAGCGGGAGCTGTGGACATGCGGGAGGAGGGTGGGTGTGGTGGACGGCGGCTCTTGGATGTGTTGCTGTCCACGACAGGGTGCTGCTTGGGAAGAGTGCGGCGGGCCCCTGTAAATGTGAGGCACGTTTACACTCATTTCTGTAGAAGGGCTGCCCTTGGGGCATCCTGAAGATAACTGTGTAAGTAGTTATCTCTGACAGTTAAGTTGCCGCCCGATGCTTTAGACTCGACTCGCCAGGGTAGGGGACTGGTTGCTGTCTGTGGCGGGGGCCAGCGCGATCGGCTCTGTGGCCCGGGTTTGCACGCTGCAGCACCACCCCCTGCCCAGGCTGCTGGCGCCGTCTTGCTGCATGCGCTCTGCTGCCCCGCGCTGCACTCTGGGCAATGTGCTCGGCTGGGCCTGGTGGGCTCTGACCACGCAGTTTACTGTTGCAGGACGCACCCCTCTCTGACTGTACGGAAAGAATCGAAGGGCTCGAGCGCACAGAGCAGACCTTTAGTCCCGCTAAGTCTCTCTCTTTTAGAAAGGTACTCGCCGCCCCTCCTCTGCTACCTGCCGGCGCCCCTTGCTTGTTACCGCCCTGCCCCTCCCCTGGTGCTGCGCTTGCTCTTGTCATAGGTACCAGGGAGCTTTAAACAAGTCCCTGAGCTGTTTGTGAGATTGTACAGAAGGTTCTGTTCTGCCCATTCTCTTCTTTAATTAAACATTTTACATGAGGTTATTTTTATACTTTTCAGCATTTTTATGTTGTGCTGAGAAATCGTTGATCTTAGTGATGTTTCTCAAGATTTGCACGTGACTGCATGTTTTAGGACTTTGCCTATTACAAGGTGCCAGGTGCAGAAGGCTCATGGGTCGACCACGAGCAGTGTGGCGGCTCTCCCGAGAGACCTCCTCTCTTGGCTTGCTCAGCTGTGATCTGGATGTAATGAGCGTGGCAGTCGAGGCTGTATGATTGAAAAATGTCATTTCAGAGGAATGGGAAATGACAGTCTTTGCCAACCCTTATTGATGAAACGTGAAAATGAAAGTGTTAGTCGCTCAGTCGTGTCCGACGCTTTGTGACCCACCAGACTGCTTGGTCCATGGAATTCTCCAGGCAAGAATACTGGCATGGGTTGCCATTTCCTTATCCAGGGGATCTTCCAACCCAGGGGTCGAACCTGGGTCTGCCACGTTGCAGGCAGGCCCTTTACCATCAGTATTTTTACCTAAAACAAAACCAAAAAAACCCTAGATAATTGTTTTGAATGTTGCAAGGGGGAACAGGACTTAGCAAAATTTGAAATCCCAAATTGTGGTTTCTCTGTGTATGTGGTGCGTACAGTCAGTGGGGAATGTATCTTGTGTGACCTGCCCAGCTGGGAGGAAACTTTGTGTGTACACTCAGGGCTGCTGGTGTCAAGGACAGATAGCACTGAGTTGTGTGTACCCTGTGTTCAAAGGGAATATTCAAGGCCTTTTTCAATTAATACATCTCTAGTGAGATGCAGATATTTATCAATGTTCCAGTTGCCAGAGAAATCATATTTGTACTAATTCATGTGCTGATGCAATTCTTTTGCACGTTTATACATTAATTCCACGGGTCCCATTTTTCCTTGTCCTTAGAACGAATGTCCAGATACCATTCTTGGAGGAGCTTCTCCCAGCGAGGAAGAACAGCATCTTTTTATCACCCTCAGCTTGTTTTCCATGTTGCTCATCTGGGCCATAAGCTGTTGTGATCTTACTGGTTCATAGTTTTTTCTCTCAGATACATCAAAGTGTGTTGAGTCCATAAGCCCAGGACGCTTACCGTGAAAACCCAGATCCTCTCTGGCGTCGTGGGCTCAGGCCAGCTGGTGGTCACGGCTGTGCTGCCTCCCCGGCCTTGTTTGTGCCTGGTGGCTTGTTTGTGCTCCGGGAGGGCTGTCTGGAGGGTGCACCTGTGAGCCGTGTTAGAGGACGCTCGTGGCCAGCCGCTCGTCCAGGTGTGGTCTGGCTCTTGCTCTGCCCAGTGGTGCTCCCAGACTTGGAAGTGCGTCACAGTCACCTGTGGCTGCTTCGTGAAGTGGTGGCTGCCTGGCTGGGAAGCTGAGAGTCTGTGGGAGGAGGTTCCTGGCTGCTCCCGAGTCCCAGCCTCGGTGGAGGACACGCTTACCATGAGTGGACACTGCTCCTGGCCGGCCGGTGCTGGCGTCCCTGTGTGCAGGTGTCTGTTCCTGCTTTTCCTCCACCGTCCTCTCTTGGTGCTTACGTTTACGCTCTGGTCTTCTTCCCACCCAGCGTATTTCACTTTCACGGCAACAGTGTGTTTGACACCCTGGTGAGCAGGGCAGCGGGTCCCAGCCACACCCGACACTCTGATCCCCAGAGGAGGACCGCTGAGCCCAACCGCAGGCACACGTGACTCCAGGGCTGGGTGGGCCAGCCCTCCCCTCTGGATTTTGTCACGGGTGAGCTGAGTTGTTAGAGGCCAGAGGGCGTGCGTCTGCTGAACGCCGTCTGGCTTGTGCAGCGCAAGGCTCCCTGTACCCCACTGCGCGCTGGAGGCGCCTGCAGCCCGCCGGGTGCACTCGCTCGGGAACTTGGTGTTGACCATCGAGCACGTGCGTGGCCCAGCACCTGGAGTGTGAACTCAGATCTGAGTAGGTTTCACTGGTGAAAACCTGTGCTCAGGTCAGGGCACTGGGCCAGGTTTGCACAGCTTTGGAGCTGGAACTGTCACCCGACCCAGATCCCATGGTCAGGAGCAGAAGGCATTGCTGGGCATCTGTTTTGCTTGGAGCTCGTGGTAGTGGCTCCCAGGATGGAAGGGTGAGAACCTCCGGGGTCTGCTGCAGGGAGCAGCCCTTCCACATCCCGGTTCCTCAGTTCCTCAACCCTGTTGCCCAGCAGCAGGCCTGGGGCCCTCTGCATCCCCTCCCTCTGGAGTAACAGGGTCCCCTATCCCCGGGTCTGATCAGAGCTTCTGGAAGGCAGCTCGGCCCTCAGCTGAGGAGTTTGGAAGAGGGAGCTTCCTGCCCACGGAGCAGGACCCAGCCGTGCTGCACGTGGAGGACCAGGTGTCCCGGAGGAAGGGCCTTGCTTGACCACAGGGCGTAACTGAGCTTGATTCTTGATACTGTATTCCTTTGCTCATCGTGAACATTAGGTTAAATGAATGTGAGCGTTCGTCTGAGAGCTTGGCACTCCCTCATCTCACTGGCAGGGACACCAGGACGCAGATGCCAGTCCCTACTTGCTGCAGTTCCGAGGACGCCAGGGCTCAGCCTGTCTCAGCCGCAGACAGCCTGCAGCCCCCTCTCAGGGAAAGTAGACAAGAAGGGGCTTGTCTCAGGGCACAGAGCTGACTCAGGGCAGACGATGACCCCATCACTGTCTGGGAGGGGAGGCGCCTTCTGGGTGAAAAGCCAGGACGTCCGGGGTCAGGCCTGCTCAGGAGGAGCCCCACATACCCATCTAGGCAGCTCATCTCGAATCTGGAGGCTCTTTGAGCACAGGCTGCGGGCTCCAGCCTTTTCCTTCTCCCCTTCTGGATCCATGTCGCTGGACAGTGACCCTCAGCCCAGGTTCCCGGGGCAGCAGTTGGCTGGTGAGCTGAAGGTCACGGGCTGGCCTGACTGTCCCTTGTGCCCGGCGCTCGCATGCCCTCTGCCTGCGGTGTCGCCCCCAAGGAGAGTTGCTGCCAGGCCGGGCCAGACGTCTGAACAAGCGCAACTCCTCCTGTCTTCACTTGTTTTCCAAAGTTATCGTTAAGTCATGGGACGTGTTTGAGTTCTGCCTGCCTTTCTCAGGATGAGCTGCAGAGCATGTGGGGCCAAGCAGGCCGGCTGTGGGGCTCAGGTGTGGGCGGGCTTGGCGCCAGGGGCAGCCTGCCTGCCACCCGCGTCCCTGGAGGCGGCCTGGCTGCTCGGCCTCCCCCTTCCAGCCGGGGTCGCCGTGCGCTTTGCTGAGCTCAAGCTTGCTTTCTTCTGTCGTGTGAGTCCTCAGTTTCCAGGTCCTCAGACAGGCGCTGGCGTTTTGTGTCGTGCTGCCACCTCTTCGTGTCTGGGAACAAGTTCCAGGCTTAGTCACTCAGCAGATGCACGAAGGAGCAGAGCTGTCTGCGCTATTAGAGCAGACGCGCGCTTCTGAGCACACTTGCCCGAGTGCTCTGCGGGACGTTGTCCAACCGGGAGGAGGGTGATGGGCTGGAGAAACCCTTCTGCATCCCTGTCTGAGGACCTGGCCCTGGGGTGCCCTCCACGCTTCAGCTGCGCCTTGGTACCTCTGCACCTGGAATCTGGAGGCCTTCCCTAGGATCTGCTCTCTTGGTGCCTTCAGTCTGTAGCGTCAAAGTCCTGCTTCTCTGCTACGCTGCAGGCTGCTGCCCCACCTGAGCCTCAGGCGCCCCTCGGGGTGCTCTGTCCCCTGTTGTCTGTCCGCCGCCGCCGCCCCGCCTGGGAGGAGGGAGAGTCCCGGGGGCCCCTGCAGACCGTCTGTCCCTTTCTGTCTGCAGGGCGAGCTAGTGACGGCCTCCAAGGCCATCATCGAGAAGGAATACCAGCCGCACGTCATCGTGAGCACCGCCGGCCCCAACCCCTTCAACACGCTCACTGACCGCGAGCTGGAGGAGTACCGCAGGGAGGTGGAGCGCAAGCAGAAGGGCCCCGAAGGTGAGCAGCCTCTTCACCTCGCGGTCCCAGAGGAGGCCCTGCGGCCTGCGGGCGCCTTGTCCTGAGGGGGCTTCAGGTGCACGTCCTGACCTCCCCCAGGCTAGTCCGGGAGAACGTCAAGGGTAATCACGGCTCTAATTGGTCTGGTCGGGAGGGCCCGGAGTCCTCACGTGAGAGAGGTCCTGCCTGCAGTCAGACACGGTCGGCGGGGGGACCCCCGCTGGTCCGAGCACCGCACCAGCACGAGGCAGGGCCTGAAAGGAGCTCTACTTGTCAGCGCTGAAGCCTCTTGTGGGCCAGAAGGGAGGGAGGGAGTCCGTGGGCCTCGGTGGCCTCTGGAGCCCTGGCAGACCCTCTCCCGTCCAGGCTCCGGGCTGTGCCGGGCAGTGCCCCGTCTCCTAGCTGGATAGCCGTCTGTGTTGAGGGCTCAGGATGGCCAAAGAAGAATGCATCAATTAACCTANGGGCCAGAAGGGAGGGAGGGAGTCCGTGGGCCTCGGTGGCCTCTGGAGCCCTGGCAGACCCTCTCCCGTCCAGGCTCCGGGCTGTGCCGGGCAGTGCCCCGTCTCCTAGCTGGATAGCCGTCTGTGTTGAGGGCTCAGGACCGCCAAAGAAGAATGCATCAATTAACCTAGGATGGCTGGTGGGCAAACCGGTCTGAGTGTTACTTTTCAGATACATTCCGCCTTTGATGTATGTAGTACTTCATTGTTAACAGCTCCCCAAGGAGGGGCCTTCTCTGAACTGTCTGGTCTGATTCACACTCCAGTCGTTTTTGAGCAGCTATGTTGTGGCAGGCCCTGTGAGTGCTGTGCGTGCCTGTGTTCCAGGGTTACTGTTAGCTCACAGTAAGCCTGAGAGCTGGGCCTTTTCTCACCGGATAGAGCAGAGAAGCCTGTTCCCCAGAACAGGGCCGGGTGCGGCAGAGGCCCATCTGGGTCTGACCCACACCCCTGCACCCAGTCTCCCCACCTTCCTCTCAGCCGCCGTCAGGGCACAGGGTTTCCTCTTGGCCCCGCGGGCTCCCTGGCCGGGCGTGGTCACAGGCCCAGGGCCTTGCATAGCCCCTTCCCCCACCCTGCAGGGGGCCCGGGCTGCGGCTGCTTTCCTGTTGGCAGCTCACAGGCTGGGAGGACAGGGCTTTGTAACACGTGCTGGGGCCACTTTGCAACAGAGGAAAGGGAACGGCTCTGAGAGCCAGAGCCTCCCGCAGCAGCTCGTTTCACACTGCAGGTTTCTAAAAGCAGGCTCAGACATTGTGACGGCCGGGAGAGAAACTGGCCTGCCACTGTGTCTGACGCAAAGCTCGGGGGTCTGAACCGCTCTCCCGNAGCTATGTTGTGGCAGGCCCTGTGAGTGCTGTGCGTGCCTGTGTTCCAGGGTTACTGTTAGCTCACAGTAAGCCTGAGAGCTGGGCCTTTTCTCACCGGATAGAGCAGAGAAGCCTGTTCCCCAGAACAGGGCCGGGTGCGGCAGAGGCCCATCTGGGTCTGACCCACACCCCTGCACCCAGTCTCCCCACCTTCCTCTCAGCCGCCGTCAGGGCACAGGGTTTCCTCTTGGCCCCGCGGGCTCCCTGGCCGGGCGTGGTCACAGGCCCAGGGCCTTGCATAGCCCCTTCCCCCACCCTGCAGGGGGCCCGGGCTGCGGCTGCCTTCCTGTTGGCAGCTCACAGGCTGGGGGGACAGGGCTTTGTAACACGTGCTGGGGCCACTTTGCAACAGAGGAAAGGGAACGGCTCTGAGAGCCAGAGCCTCCCGCAGCAGCTCGTTTCACACTGCAGGTTTCTAAAAGCAGGCTCAGACATTGTGACGGCCGGGAGAGAAACTGGCCTGCCACTGTGTCTGACGCAAAGCTCGGGGGTCTGAACCGCTCTCCCAGAGTGCCCTGGGTCGGTCGGTTGCCATGCAGACCCCGGGGCAGGATGCCCCCTCCAGGAGGCTTGTGCTGCTCTTCGCGGCCTTAGTGTGCACACTGCTCCCTCCTGGAGGGGAGGTCCCGCGATGACCCTCCAGGGTCGATGGGGACCGTCCTGGGAGCCGTTTCAGCTTCAGACACTTTCTGTGATTTCCCCCGACTTAATTTTTCTTTTTAGTCTTGTTCTAGGTCAGCTGCATGATGCATCTGTGGCTGCTGTTGAAATTTGAGTTGTGAAAAAGTGCTGCTGTTGAATTGTCTTTCAGTGTGTTAAATCCTCAGTGCCTGTCACTTTCTGTTCTGTGTGTGTTCAAGTTAAGGTGTACACGTAGATGCAGGGGGAGCCTTGTCTTTGGGTCACAGCGCTGATTCGGCCCGCCTCCTGGGCAGTGCAGGCGGCCCTGCAGGAATTCCTGTGTGAGCCATGGCCCTGCTCACTGACCTAGAGGAAGCGCTTGTGTGTGGGCCTGAGCTCCCGGTCCTGTAGCCTAATCCCAGCTCCTGTGCACAGAGCCGCATGTCTGCCCTCTGGCCTCTCCCAGAGTCTGGGAAACCCAGATTTTTTTTGTTTTTTTTTTTGAGTTTAACCACAAGACAGAGTTTGCTCCGCACGTGCAGGCTCTGTCAGGGGCTGTTAGAGGGAGAGAGTGGGTGGCTGTGTGTGGGAACAGCTGTGAGCATGCTGTGTGCTCAGACTGTCCGCGTGGGAGAGGCAGCCAGGGCCCTGCCAGCAGACCCCTGCCCTGTGCTGCTGCCAGCTCTTGGCGTGGCGGGAGGCGGCGGTGTCTGCTGCAGGTGAGACTCGGGCTGTGTGTCAAAGGCGAGCACTTCAGGTGCGGGGAAGAAGGCCTCTGGCCTCTTTTTCCTGGTGGAAGGAATTTGTGTCCTCAGGCAGGAGATGTGCCGGCCTCTGTGCGTAGACACCGGGCTTCAGGAAGGAAGCTGTAGGCTTAGGTGGCGTAGGGAGGTGAATTTTTTCAACCTATGGCACTTACTGGCCCTCAGCTATTAATGTAAAATGTGGCAGTGAGACGGGAGATTCTAGGAACTAGGCTGACAGCGGCATACACTTTTTCGTAAGTGAGAGGCAGACTTGGAGTTTTCTGGACCCTAGTTCCTATGATTCTCTTCTCTGGTTCTTAGAGCATTTTACTTCAGGAAAAAAACATGCCTTCCAAGTGCCAGGTTTATTCCTTTTTAATATCTGTTCTATGTATTTCTTGTCTATTTCATTTATTTAATGTCTATTCATTTGTTTCATGTCTATTTTGTTTCACTGTGCCAGTCTTAGTGGGCTTCCCTGGTGGGTCCGAGTCGGCCTGCAGTGCAGGAGCCCTGGGCTTGATCCCTGGGTTGGAAGATCCCCTTGAGAAAGGGCCTGGCAACCCGCTCCAGTATTCTTGCCTGGAGAATTCCGTGAACAGAGCTTGGCAAGCTGCGGTCTGTGGGGTCGCAGAGTCGGGCACGACTGAGCGGCCGGGCACTCTGATCTTTGACCAGTCTTCGTCGGGGCATGAGGGATCTGCTCCCTGACTGGGAACCAAACCGGGGCCCCCTGCACTGAGAGTGTGGAGTCTTAGCTCCTGGACCACCAGGGCAGTCCCTACAACTGCCAGGTTTAAAGTATTGGTAGAAAATGCTCTAAATAAAAGATGAAAACCAAGATTGTGCTCATGGAGTGTCCCCTTGAAGTGGCAGGTAGGCCTTGGGTGCTTGGGACCCTGGGCTCTTCTCAGCAGTGCGATGCTAAGGATGTGGGGAGGGGCTCCTCACTGGGGCACCGGCCAGGGGTCTCTGGTCAGCACAGCACAGAGGCAGCTTTGGCGGTCCCGAGATGTAGGTCCACACCCCAGTCCTCGTGGGCTTCCTTCATCCTCTTTGAGACAGCGACTGGGAAAAGCTGAGGACGGTGGCTGCGAGCTCTTTTCTTCTGGGCTCTAGCCTGTGCCCTCCTGGAGGCGGCCCCACGGGCAGGGCAGGCCGGCCTGGCTGCCTTGGAGGAGGGTGGCAAGGAGGCCCTGGGGTTCACAGCTCTTGACACGCTCTCCCCGCGGTTTGTGCATCTGCAGAGAATCTGGACCAGACGAGAGAAGAGAAAGAGAAGAGCCCTCCGGAGCCGCACACGCCCCCCAGCACCCCTGTCAAGCTGGAGGAAGGTGAGCGCTGGCTGGGGGTGGGCCTGAGGCCGCCCCTTGGGGGAGGGTGCACTGTTGCCCGGGGCAGCCTCACTGGGAGGAGCCAAGTGTCCTGACTTTGTGGAAGAAGAGCAGCTGAGTGTGGCAGGAGCTGAGCTGGCACTAGCGGCCAGCGTGCCTTTGCATGGGGCCAGTGTGTCGCTGGCTCTGCGCGCCCACGCCTCTGTGCCGTGTCGGCTCTGCGCTGAGAACTGCAGGCAGCGCAGACCCGTAAGTGCGGTGCGTGTGGTTGGGGACAGAGCCTGCCTGCGTCCGAGACGTCAGTGCTGCCCCCTGCTTGCACATTTCCTCCACCCTCCTGTGCTTGGGTTGCCCCGGAAGCGTCCTCCGTCATGTCCAGGCCCCAGGATCGCACTCTCTGGCCGTATGCAGCGTCCATGGAGAGTGCCGGACCCCGGTGGTCTCCCAGACCGCCTGCCTGTGTCTGGGGCCCGTGGCCTCTGTGTCTGTCCTCGGTCGTGTACGTGGTGCTTCCCCTGCCTGTTGGGGGCCTTGGCTCCCCCACCCACCNGCAGGAGGTGGATGTGCTAAAGAGTACCTGTTACCATAGTAAGTACCGCCCGCTGCCTGGCCCTCTGCTGATAATCGGAATTCCCTGTGCTTTGCCTCATTCTGCTTCTTTGTTGCTTGTTAAGTTTTGTTTTCTGTTGATTCAAAATAAAAAGAGCCTCCCACCCACCCCCTCTTATTCCCTGTCTTTGCACTGTGGGTAGTGACCCTCCTGGAAGGGGCTGGGTCACCTGAGCTGCGTGGTGGGCAGCCTGTCCTGGAGTCTGCCATCCCAGGGGGGGCCGCTCAGACCACTCTGGGCCTCAGAAGTCCCAGAGGACCACATTGTCCTATTCACCTTCGAGACTGGGGCTGCTCGGTGGAGAGCTCTGCCCTGTCAGACCAGACTTGAGTCTAGACTAGACTCAGACCGGCTGGGATTTTGCATGGGGGTTGCATGTATTTTGATCTTTGCTTAAGCTGGGTGCTTAAGCTTAAATCTGAGGTGGGTGGGAGAGCGACATTCACTGCTATTTGTTTAATGTGACATTTGGTCCNGGCTGCTCGGTGGAGAGCTCTGCCCTGTCAGACCAGACTTGAGTCTAGACTAGACTCAGACCGGCTGGGATTTTGCATGGGGGTTGCATGTATTTTGATCTTTGCTTAAGCTGGGTGCTTAAGCTTAAATCTGAGGTGGGTGGGAGAGCGACATTCACTGCTATTTGTTTAATGTGACATTTGGTCCAACGGTAAAAGTTCCCCTGAGCACCCACAGGCAGCCTCTGCATGCTTCGAAGAGAGAATCCTCAGTGCCTCTTGCACAGCTGAGCCAAGGTGTTTCGCTCTCCTAAGGCCCGGGGTGAGGGGCTGGCGGAGGGGAGGGGTGCGCCAGCCTCCGGGAGCTGCCCTTGCCCCCACTCCTCCTGCTCCTCTGCTTCCTGTCGGCTCCTGAGGATTGGCTAGATTGCCAGTGTTGCCTAGCCTCCCAGTGGCTTGTAACTTTGTAGACTATGTTTAAAAAATCCAGAAATTGGTTTCCCCTGGGGCCGGTGTAGAAAGCAGGGACAGTTCCTTTATCCCAGAGCCCTGTGGCTTCTGCTTATGGCTCCTGGTGAGGGGCTTCCCTGGCGGCTCAGTCGGTAAAGAAGCTGCCTGCGGTGTAGGAGACCCGGGTTCGATCTTTGGGTCAGGAAGACCCCTGCAGGAGGAAATGGCAGCCCACTCCAGGACTCTTGCCTGGAAAATCCCATCGACGGAGGAGCCTGGTGGGCTACAGCCCATGGGGTCGCAGAGAGATGGACACGACTGAGCGACGAACATTTTCACTTTTCCACGTTCAGCTTCTTAAAATGGCTTGAATTTTTTGCCTGTCCTTTATCTTAGAGTTCATCTCTCTTTTTTTCCCTTTTCTCCTTTTTTTTTTTTCGGAGTTCATCTCTTTTTGAATTCTCTAGCTTACAGTGGCCTTGGTGGTGATGTTGATGCCAGTTTGGGAGTTCACTTGGGGTTCTCCATTCTCCTTGGGGGGAGACCAGGTGTTGTGGATACAAATTTAGGCATCAGTTCAGGTGCTTCCCTGGTGGCTTAGAGGTTAAAGCGTCTGCCTCCAATGCAGGAGACCCGGGTTCGATCCCTGGGTCGGGAAGATCCCCTGGAGAAGGAAATGGCAATCCACTCCAGTATTCTTGCCTGGAGAATCCCATGGACAGAGAAGTCTAGTAGGTTACAGTCCACGGGGTCACAAAGAGTCGGACACGACTGAGTGACTTCAATTCAATTCAGGACTAATAATGCTCGCCCTGTAGTGGTTCAAGTGTTTAAGGCAGAACATTGCAGTCCTGAGCGGGTTTCCACGGCCTTTGGTCACTGTCCCCAGCTGGGGAGTCTGGTGTTTTCAGCCCGCTGTCCCTGAGAAGGAGCTAAAATCCACCCTGAGGCCGAGCCCACGCCTCACACTGTGGGCTGCACCCAGCCTTGGAGCAGAGTAGACCTCGGTGAGAGCTCCTTGCTCTGCTCTAGAGTCCCTTCCAGGGCAGCGTCTGTGCAGGTCCCTTGGGAGGCCGGTGGACCGGGGCGGTCTGTCTGTAACTGTGTCTCTCCTGCCCCACCCACCAGACCAGCCGCGGGAGCCGCCGTCCGGAGACGACAGTGATGCCGCCACCTTCAAGCCGACTCTGCCCGACCTGTCCCCTGATGAGCCTTCAGAAGCGCTCGGCTTCCCGACGTTGGGGAAGGAGGAGGAGGAGGGGCTGGCTGAAGCCGGGGCCCCTCCAAGCCCCCCCGGGTCCCCCTCCAGGTCTCCCCCGGCGGCCAGCCCCGAGCCAGCCCCAGCCCAGGTGGCTGAGGAGGCTGCCTCCCCAGCAGCCGAGGACCCTGGCAGTGATGGGTCTCCGGGCAAGTCCCCGTCCAAAAAGAAGAAGAAATTCCGCACCCCTTCCTTCCTGAAGAAGAGCAAGAAGAGGAGCGACTCCTGAAGGCCCTCCCTGCACACACCGGTGCCGCCACTGTCCCGACCACGCCGCGTGCCCCGCCTCCCCGTGTAATGGATGCAGAGGCCCGTCCCTGTGTAGCTAGCGCCTCCCTCGGTGTGTCCAACTCCCACGTAGACCGGTGCTAACCTCGTGTGCGTGCAGCGGCCTGGCCCGCAGCCTCGGGTTCTGGGGGAGACGTGGCCTCCGCGTCCCCCTCCGAGCCAGCCCTGCCCTGCAGGGGTCAGCACCTCGGCCCCTCCTGTAGCTCCTCAAGGACAGTCCCCCGGGAGCCGAGTCAGGGTCCCGGCTGGACAGGGCAGACCTGCCCGCTCTGGCCTTGACCACTCCTGCTCTCCTCTCGGGAAGTAACCCGCGCTCCATCTCTGCTAGGCTCCCCTTCACCCCCAGGTCTCAGGTGACTGAATCAGACCCGTAGCTTCCTGCTGGCATTGCCTGCTCGGCGATCCTTGTTCAGATACACAGCCTCGGTCCTGTGAGAGCGCCCCGACAGCCCAGGCCCCCGGGATGGCCTTGGAGAGGGTCAGGGCTGAGCCGGCACCCCAGTAGCTCATGGCGCACGCAGCTGGTGCTGGTCTCCGGTCCCCCTCGGCCAGAACCAGGCCTGGGGCCGTGCTCACCCCCTGGGGCCTCCTGACCTGTTGTAGGGACGGCGCCTCCAGGGGGTGGTCCTGTGGACCTCCTCAGCTCCCACAGCCCCGGCGTGCACGGGCAGCACTCTGCTTCTGCTCTGTGTCCTGGGGAGGGCCTGGCGCTGAGGCGGGTCTGCACCTGAGCTCAGCTTGGCCTGAGACGCTCCTTCCCTTGGTTAGAGGGCAGCTCAGGGTGGGGTCGGCCCCAGAGGTGCACTGACGTCCCGCAGTCACCACAAGGCCCCTCCCGCCCTCCAGCGCCGCATCCGTGGAGCAGAGTGGGGGGCTGCTTGGCTGGAACTCGGGGTGGCCGGGGTCTCCTCGACAGTGGGCCATCCCAGGAGCTCCAGTGCCAGCCTGTCGCGACAGGCCCCTGGGGTGGAGGGGACCCGAGGCCGGCTGCATGGCGCCGACCTCCGCTTCGAGCTTCCTGGCGAGCTGCTGTGTGGTCTTGTCCTGGTGGTGGTCGCGCCCCCCCCTCCCCCCCCCCCCCCCCCCCCCGCCCCCCCCCCCCCCC
>SJYS01019801.1:474602-500400 GCA_006410695.1 Philantomba maxwellii
CCCGGCCCTCACTCGCCCGGCCCGGCCCGCCGGCCCACTCACCCCAGGAGTAGAGGAGCAGCCCCAGGCCCAGGAGGGGCAGCGTGTGTCCCCAGCCGACGAAGAGGGAGGCGGGGATGAGCAGCAGGATGGCCTGTGGGCGGCACAGCCGGTCTGAGAGCCCCCGCTGCCTCCGCAGAGCGCGGGCACCACCTGCCCCCAGCCCCGGGGAACTCCATACCCGCTTCACAGCCGCGATCTCTCTGCCAGGGCGGATCCGCCGGGCGTAGGCGCCCTGGATGGTGGCCATGGTGAGACCAATGAAGAAAAACATCTTCCCCTGTTCTACCCTGCGAGGGGCGAGCCGTCAGCACCCCTGCCCTGCCGGTGCTGCCCTCACACGGCCAGGCAGCCTGGGTGACCTGGGTCCCCGTCCTCGGGGCGCCGCGCAGTCCGCCCCAGGACCCTGGGCTGGGCCCGGGGGACGCGTGTGCCGAGGCGGGGATCCGTCGGGCTTCGGGGAGTCCCACCTGCTGAACTGAAAGCGCTGGTGCACCAGGAAGCTGAGCGTGAACTCCAGGCCCGAGAACAGGAAGAGGTAGAGGAAGTAGGCCAGGCCCAGGCCGCGCAGGCTGCCAAGCCCTGGGGGGCGGCGAGGAGGGGCTGTGGCCCTGACCCGCATGCAGCCCCCAGGGCGGCCTGAGGGACCCCCCCAGCCCCACCCCCCAGGGCCGCTCCTTACTGACTCCAGTGGGCGGGTCTGGGCCCCGCGCCACGGCCGAGAAGCGGAGCAGGGCCAGAGGGCTGAGCAGGTCCACGGCCGCCCAGAACCCCAGGGTGATGGAGGGCGCCTGCGGGGGACGGCACTGGGGGTCTGCTAGGGGGTCTGGGGGTGGGCATGACGAACCCGCTCGACCCCTGCACCTTGCAGGGCCCCAGCAAGGCCGGGGGGTCTGGGAACCATGGGGTCCCAGGAGGCGCTACGCTCTCAAGAGCATCTGGACACCAGAAGCAGGTAGCCTGGCCTCCCCAGCACATGACAGGCATCCCCACCTGTCCCAGCCCGGGCGCTGTCTGGCTCCCACCTTACCCGCTTCTCTGGGGGCAGCGTCTCTGGCAAGAAGCACCAGATGAACAGCAAGTCGGAGACGGCGAAGAGCAGGGCCAGCCAGGGCACCGTCTCCGAGGGCAGGAAGGCTCCCAGGGTGGGGCCCAGAGTGAAACCCAGAGAAAAGGCCACTCCAATGACTGCCTGGGGAAAAGAGGGTGCCTGAGCGAGCAGGGAGACCCGAGCCCCAGAGACCCCCACCCCGAAGCCCCAGAGCCACTCACCATGCCCTTGCTGCGGGCGGACGGTGAGCCCAGGTCGGCAACGATGGCGGTGCAGAGGCTAACGTTCCCCTTGCTGATGCCGCCTATCACCCTGGAGGCCAGGAAGGCCGCAAAGCTCTTCGAGGCAGCCCACACGGCGTACGAGGTGGCCACACCTGCCTGCCCCAGGGCAGGGGCCAAGGGCAGATGCCGTCACTTGAGGCCAGGAGCGGCCCACAGTGGGGCTGGCAGGCTGGAGCATTATTCCTGGGACCCTGCCCTGTTCCAGAGCAGCCCAAGGCCACTTCTATGCCCAGTGATCCCTTGGCAGAAGCAGCTCTGCCACACCCTGGCTTAGCTCCAGAAGCCCGGCTCCCCCCAAACACCTCCCCCAGGGGAGCACTGAGGGCCACTGAGGGGCCACGGAGGGCCCACAGCTGCCTCCCAGAGGGCTGCCAGGTGGACACACGTACCAGGGACAGCAGCATCCCCAGGCGCCTCCCCAGGCAGTCAGACACAGCCCCTGTGAGTGGTGCCGAGAGGAACTGCAGGAGCGAGAAAACGGAGCCGATCAGACCTGGAAGAGACAGAGCTCACGGTCACCACTCGGCGCGGGGAGCCCCAAGGGAAGTGGACGCTCCACGGGGCGAGGGAGCGGACCATGCCCCAGAGCAAGAAGGTGAGAACCAAGGCGTGGGGAGGCCTCGGCCCAGCTCGGGACCATACCTCCGAACAGGACGCTGTTGTACCTCTTCTCCGCTGGCATCCCTATGGCTGCTGCAAACCAGTCCACCCCGCGCTGCCAGGAGCCGTAGAGGGGGTCCTGGGGGACAAGAAGGCGTGGCCGACTGGGGCGTCTCTGAGGGGCTGGGAGCCAGGAGCAGCCATGGCGGGGTGCAGCGGCAGTGGGGCTGGAGGGGAGGGGCTCACGTGGGCACGGCCGTGGCTCTCCAGCAGCCCAGGAAGTAGGGGCAGCAGCAGGGTGAAGGCCAGCAGGTCCAGCAGGAGGCCGAGGAAGACCACCGCGACCACGCGGGTTTCTGGTGCCGGCTGCTGGCGGATGGGCGGGCGCGGCGTGCAGCTCCCGCCGGCTCCACAGCCCATGATGGGAGCGGCTCCGATCAGGCCCGGCCGAGCGTGTGGCAGGTCTGCACGAGAGCACGGTGCACGAAGGCACGTCCGGTTACCCGGCCCCGACGCCCACCCCCCTCGGGAGGAAAGGATCTCTCCGCCCGCGAAGGGTCCCCAACCCACTCACGGCCAGAGCGCCGCTGAAGGACCTGCCTGCCCCGTTACCGGCGGCCGCTCTGTGAGCCCTGCCCCCGACCCTGGGCAGCAGGAAACGCAAGCTGTGGGGGAGTTACGCAAAGAAACGGCCAGCCTGCGAGGCCGACCGAGCGGGGGCGGGCGGGGCATCGTGGCCCCGGCACCTCCCGGCCCCCGCCCCACGGTCCCGGGCGGAGCGGTCGGGGAAACCCAGGCCCAGGCGGGAGCAAGGGGCAGCTTGGCGAGCCGGAGAACGACCCCGCCCGCCCCGCCCCTGCCGCGGCCGCGCGCAGTACAGACCAGGGGATGGACGGATGGACGGATGGACAGACGGACGGACGGACGCACGCACGCGCAGAGGACCGCCAGGAGGGGCGGGTGCGCAGACCACCCCGCCCACCCGGAAGCCGGCGTGGTTCCCCGCTCGGGGGTGGGCGTGGTTTCACAATCCGGAAGTGGGCGGGCCGCCGCGCCCCCTCTTCCGGGCACCGGGCACCGGGCACCGGGCACCGGGCCGGGCCTCGCCCGCTCCGTCGCGGGCCGGCGTCCTGGCGGGAGCGGGTCCGCTCGCGGGCGCCTGACAGACGCAGCCCCACTTGCCCCCCGATTCTGCGCCCGAGGGACGGCCCGCCCGCTGAGGACCCCAGGGCCTTGGGAGACCCGCCCGGAGGCCGGGGTCCATCCCGGCCGGACCCTCCTCGCGCCGTGCGCCCCGGCCAGAGGCCTGCGTCCGAAACACAGCGGCGGAGGCGGCGCTGGGCCGCGGCGGGGCCCCGGGGAGGGGCAGCGGCCCGCATGGCGCCTGGGCCCGCCTGCACCTCCCTTCCCCTCCGACTCTTGAAGTGCAGGCGTCTGTGGTCGAGCCGACCGGGACAGGCCGCCCCTCCTGACTGCCCGTCGCTGGCGCGCTCCTCTGTAGGCGGCACGACCTTCACATAGGCCTCACGGCGGCCGCCTTGCCCGGCGTACGGCTGTTTCCCTCGAGGACCAGTCCGCTCTCCCCAAGGGCAGGCGCGGCCCAGGCGTGGCGGCGGGGCTGGGAGGGCTGGGGCAGCGGCCGAGCGTTCGGCTCTCAGAGCAGCCCTGTCTGGTGCCCGGCCAGGCGGTCACAGCTGCCGTCACCACCACCTTCTTCCCAGACCCTCTGTAGGCCCCCTCGGCCTGGAGGAGGCAGGGCCGAGACGGACATGCCGCCTGGTACTAACCTTTTCCAGGACAACGCCTGCAACGGGGTGCAGAAGGCTGGGCCGGGCCGAGGTGGCCATGCAGGGTGACACGGGGCCCGGAGCTGGGCCGTTTCCCCTCCCAACGGAACTCTGCAGCAATACCGCGGCGCTCAGCGCCGGGTGAGAGAGCAGCGGCTGCCCTACAGGTTTACATGAGGTGGAACCTGAGGCTGCACAGCAGGCCGAGCTGCGCAGCAAGAAGCCAGCCCCGTTTGTGGCTCCGACACCCCCCAGGGCCTGAGACCTGTGGAGCTGCCCACCTGGCAGACACCTACGGGAACAGTCCTAGGGGGCCAGCGGAGAGGACGAAGACTTATCTGCCGAGGCCGTCCCCAGTCCCCTCTGCCTGCTCCCGGGGGGGCGCTCTAGCCCCAGCACTGCCTACTGCTGCCCAAATCACTCTCGACTCCCACCAGCCTCCGCTGGGGAGGTCTGAATTGGTCACCCTCTTTCTCATCTTGCACGTGCCGTCAGGCTGATTGATCCTCAGACCTCTCGTGGTCACTTCTGTGGCTCGTGACCCCAGGGACGGGCTCCCTGAGGTGAATTCTAGGGCCATCTATAGCTCCAAGGCCTCGGCCACGTGCCCCGGGGCCACACGGGGAGCCAGGACCCTGGGGGGCAGGGGCGGGCGGGAGGCAGCACTCTGTGCAAGGCTGCAGCCCCAGGGCCACGGGTGGGGGCAGGCAGCTCCTGTGTCCTAGAGCCGCCTGGGTCCACGCAACCCAGCCCCTTCCGCCTTCCCCAGCGGTCAGCCACCCAAGGCTGGATTAGGGTGACACCAATCACAGCTGCTGGGTGCCAGGGAAACAGTGACTTCTTTTTTGACTTCCAAACTGTGCAAACTTGTTTCATTAATAACTGAAAATTATGTAACATTATAAACACCACTGCAAATTATGCATGGAGGCACGTGTGCCTGATTGACCAGAGACGCTGGCCAGGACCCCGCCGGCCCCAAGCCTTGTGATGGAACTCAGGACTGTCTGGAAACCATGTCCAGGCGTCGCGCACAGTTTATCGGCACGTTGCTCCCGTGGAAGCCTGGACCCAGTGCCAAAAGCGCAATTCGTCGGGAGAGGCTTTTTAACAGGAGTGAAGCGCAGGAGAGAACTCTGGCGTTAGAGGCAGCAGCCCCTTGGTGGTCAGTTACAGAACCTCCTTGTCTTTTTAGAAAATATAATTTATTTTTTGAACTTCTTCCTCTTCAGAGCCTTCCATTCACCTTCCTGTGTGGCCAGGCTGTTAAAAAGTTGCTTCACTTTTCGTTTTCTTTCCGCATCCCTTAAAAAAACCAAACCCATCTTTTGATTACTTTTTGGGGAACATCTTGCCCCTTTTCACATTTGAACCAGCAAGTGAGATCCACGTGGGGCCAGTGACTCATTCCAGGACACGTGGAGGACAAGTGAGCGAGACAAACCCAGGCTGCCCTCCGCCCTGGCCTGGCCGTGGGGCGCGGGCATCAGGGTTGTGGGAGGGCCCGGCCTCACGCCAGCGGAGCGCCCGCCTCGCCCTGCCCCGCCCGCCCTGCTCACCGCTCCATGATCTCCGAGAGCCGCATGCGGGCCAGGAACTGGTTGTCCTTGCGGATCTCCCTGACAGCGCCTTTGAACTCCCGCTTGTGTTTGTGGATCAGCCTCCGCCGCTCCTGCTCCTCCTTGGTGCTGCCCTGCTTCCTGCCGAACTCCAGGCTGAGGGTGCAGAGACCGATGCAGGAGGCCGCCCCGGCAGCGGCCCTGGCCCCCCTGAACCCGCCGGCCTCCCTGGGCTGGGGTACTGGGCCCTCGGGACTCACACTTTGACGAGCCGGGGGGTGAACAGTTTCAGCGGCACCGGCTTGCTCTTCTCACAGACCAGCGGCCGATAGTGCCTCGGCTGGTTTTCCATCTCCGTCAGAACGCTCTGGCTCAGCTCCTGCAAAGCCGAGAAGCTCACACAGGCAGCCCCCCACGGGCCGGCGCTCTGCCCTCCTGCCGCCCCTTCCCCAAGCTCCTCGGAGCCACGGCAGCCTCAGCGCGCGGCCTGGCGAGACCCCAGGCCCACTGAGACCCATGGAGGAACAGAACTGAACCTTGTCCCCCGAGGAGCCTGACAGAGTGGGTCGGCCTGTGGGGAGCGCACGACGGGGACCGACCCCACTCACACGCGGGGCGCTCCTGGGCCAGGAGGGCGCCTCTCCCTGCTGCTTGTCGCACGGCGGCAGGCACAGAACCCACTGGCCGGGGGCTCTGGCTGTCGGGGGCATGTGGCGAGGGGCGGCCCCCTGGAGCCTCTGAGCGGAAACACCAGCCCGCCTGCCTGCACCCAGACCTGGCCTCACCTGGAGCGCAGGCGGGCAGCAGCGGGCGGCCAGGTGCTCCATCAGGAGGGCTCGGAGGGGCCGCATGATGTCGTGGAAGGAGGGCAGGGGGCCGTAGGCGAGCACACAGTGCCTCACCAGAGCCAGACACACGGCCAGGCAGGACAGCCTGCAGGACGAGAGTGGCCCCAGTCACCCAGAGCCCAGCAGCGCCCCGAAGGTGGAGGCCTCCCCCATGCGGGGTAAGGGCCTCCAGGTCAGACGTGTGCCCTGAGCAGGAAGGGCTGCGGGGGACGGCAGGAGCTGAAGATGACATCCCGTGTCCCCGAGCAGGAGAAGGCTCGGAACACGCAGTGACAGCAGAGGAGTGGCTCCACCTTGGCTTTTGTTTAAACATAAGAAAATCAAGTTGCACGACCCACATACACGGGAGAGACCCAGGAAAACTGACTCACTCATATGATGGCCGAAGCCCTCATCGTAAACAAACTTCACCTTGCTGAACTCATTTGTTAGGTCTAATAGCTTTCTGCGGAACCCTGCGGATTTCCTACAGATAAACCCAGTGAGCAGTGGTGACGCGGGGCATCTTCACGGTGCTGGGTGCTGTCCGGCTCCTGGCCTGGCCTCTTTTAAAGTCCAGGCTGGTGCCACAGCCCACAGCCCCGGGCCCGCATGTACCTGGTGTGGTTGGCCTCCGTCGCAGTCTGGGCTTTCAGGCCGCCTGCCCACTGGAGGGGGAGGCTTCTCCTCTGCCACGTGGCCATGTCTTCCTCATCAGAAACCAAGAGCAACTCCGAATTCTTCCCAAGTGCTCTGAAAGGGTGCACCAGAGTGTAACCTGGGTTCCGGGTGGTACAGGGAGAGACGGCCTGAGGTCATTGGCTGCAGCGGGCTCCACAGGGCGAAGCCTTCGGGAGTTCCCTGGACAACCATGCCCTCTGTTTACTACCAGAGACGATGGACAGCTCTGGCAGGGGCACCTGGGCCAAGTCCAAGTGTGGTAGTCCCTGCGCTCGTGGGCACACTGGACTGAGCATCGCAAAGAAGCAACAGACCAAGGAAAAGCAGAGGAGGGTGAGGGGCCCCTCAGGAGAGCTGGCCAGGTGAGGGCAGGATGGAGTCTGACCACGTGGAAACAAGTGAAAGGAAACAATAAACCGTAACCATTATTCCATCCCCATCCCCAATACTGCTTCCACTCACAGTCAACCCGGAACGCCACGCTCCCGTGTTTCTGGCGCCGAGGCTGCCACCTGGGGGTCCTTGACCGCACTCGGCTCCCTTGTGCCACGTGGAAAGCGGCTACTGTGCACAGCACACCCAGTGTGATCCTGACTTCACAATGAGGGTGTGCGCGCACGTGTCCTCACGAGCGGAAAGGCTGCCCTGGACGATAGCGCTTTCGTTTTCTAACTTTCCCACGCTCTGAGCTTTCTACTTTTTTGACTATAAATTACTTCTGAAGCCTTTAAATTTCTGAAGCACAATATACTTGAAAAAGCTCCCTGGAACCAACTCACCTTGGCTCTGCTTGTTTGGAGTTGCCATGTGAAGAATCCCAGCGAGAAAATTGATGAGCTCAGGAACGAACCTCCGGGACAGAGCCACGTAGTCCAGGAACACGCAGCACACGAAGAGTCCCTTGACCACGTCCTGCAGTGACTGCACGGGACACTGGAGACAAACGCAGGGCTGGTCAGGAATGTTCCGGAACGCCCTCCTGGCAGACACCCAGCTTCCCCAGGACTGTGGCCTCCGCAGTGGAGCAGAGGCGGATGAGAGGCCCCGGAGACGGGGCTCTGTGACCACGAGGTCCACCACTCGTGGGGAACCAGTTATAACTCCCACAGTAAGCGGGCACCAACCACACGCCCACTGAGGAGAAAGCACAGTTTGGACTCTTAAAGCCAACAGGGGCCTGACGGGATGCCGTGCCACTGTCTTCTGGGGGCGCGCCCCATTACCCTGTCTGGAGGGGTCCTGGGAGCGGTACTGCCAGCCTGCTGTGCTCACAGGCCCTTGCAGGTGAGTTTTGTTCAGCCACGGCCCTTGCACAGTCCAAGGGGGGCGGGCTCTGATGGGGACGGCCTGACGTACCTTGGTGAGCAGCTGGCTCAAGCACAGCAGCGCAGGCGTGACGACCGGGTGCCAGAAGTCAGAGGTCGGGAACAACATCCCAGCAATCTTCAAGTAAATGAGCTAGAGAGGAAGGCCACCCCCCAGGTGAGAGGAGGGACGTGCAGGAGAGCCTGCGTGCCCCTCCGCGCTGGTCACAGCGGCAGCCGCCCAGCCGCCGGGGACAGCGACTCATGCTGCCAGGACACTAGCCCCTCCCCAGGCAGGCGGGAAGCAGGGGCTGACGCCTCAGGCCCTACACAGCGTCCTGTCACCTCGCCACCAACCCATCGGCAGAAAGGCCACGAGCTGGTCACCCAACCGCCACCCTCACCTCAAAGCTGCCTTTAAACCCCTCCCTGGAAGCCCGTCGGGAGTCTGGGTCTTTTGCGCGCGAGCGGCCCGCCCCTGTCCGGCTCCTGCAGTGAAGGCTGTGCCGTCCTCTCCGGCGCCCGTGTCCGGTCCTGGCTCTGCGAGCGCAGGGCAAGAGTGGGCCCAGTTTGGTTCAATGACATCAACTGAACCAGCCTACAGGCCATGGAGCACTGCCGCCACCGCTCCCGCCCGCAGCGGGGAGGCCCGGCTCCCTGCGGGAAGCCGCTGCAGGGCGTCTGGCTGGGTCTGCTCGGACACGGCTCCACAGGCAAGGGGCCGCGGCTCCCAGGAGGACTGAAGCCACGGACCCCGGCCCAGGCCCCTGCTTGAGGAGCCTGTTAACCACCAACACAAAGCCTGGACTCGCAGGTTCCTGCCAGTCGCCGTTAGCTCATTTTCAACACAGAGAGCAAACAATGAGATAACTGAGCAGGATCCCTCCAGTGAGCAGACAGGACAACAGCCCTGGAGCACGTGAAACAGAAGAAACCTCAGGGCGGTCAAAGGTCGCCGGCAGGAGCGACCGGCCCACAGGTTCATCCTCAGGTGTGAACGGCTCTGTTCACAGAGAAAGCAAAGCAGGAACTCTGTTGCCAGGCACACGGCAGCTCGCTGTTAACAGTGAGCACTCCTGGGTCTGGTCCCGTGCGATCTCCGGATGGCCCTAGAGGCTCTGGGCAGACACCCCCTCGAAGCCCCCACCCCTTCATGCCACGCGGGATGGCCGATGTCCACAAGCCCCCGCTCACCACGTCCAGGCCCGGGAAGGCTGCCCGGCCTGTGGTCTCAACGGTCCCTTCCAGCTCGTGCATGGCGTCTCGGAGGACAAATTTCACGGCGTCACTTGCAGACTCAGGAAACATCTGGCAGAGGTTATACAATGGCCTGTTAATCAGAAACACAGGTCAGGGAGGATGTCTGCAGGGAACAAAAATGAGAAGCCCCACGTTCACCATTCTGCTGAGGCGTCAGCTGCCTACCGAGCTGGAGCCGGAAGCCCTGACTCTTGCACCTGGCAGGCCGTCCTGGTGGTCCAGGAACTTTTCCAATAGTGTTTGCGATAATCTGGACTCATTTTCACCTTTTCCTAGAATCCTGGTTGTAACTTTCCAGCAGTAGTGGCAGAGTGAGCCCTGTCTGTGCGAGTTACAGCCCGGGGAGCACATCCAGTGTGTCCTTAACCCACGGACGCCTCACCAGCTCTTCTGGGGGCAGAGTCGGCACGGGGGAGGCTGTGCAGCCAGGCCGGCCCGGGGTGCCTGCTCTTACCACCCCCCGCCCCCCGCCTCAGCACCCTGCCCACTGCATCTTCCTCCAGCCAACAGGGCCCCGGAGCCAGGGGCTCTGCCTGCAGGGGCCCTTTTGCACAGGGTGTAGACCCAGCCCTGAGCCCCCAGAGGCAGGAGCAGACAGCGAACGAAACAGATGAGCCATCAAATACTCCGAACAAACCTGAAGGGGCGCAACTGACATGGGTCCATTTGTTCGCCATTTAAAACACTCCCCTCCCCAGGGCAGTGAGGGAGCGCGCAGACAGGACCGAGGGGCAGAGCTCGCCACGGGTGCAGGGCCAAGGCGGCCTCCCCGACGCCGAAGCCACTGTAAGGCTTCACTCAATGGCAGAGAATTTGTTCAACTCGGCCCCTGGTTCCAGATAACCCCCAGTTTCCACTCACATGACCAGCTTGTCAATGACGCCGAGGTCTGGGGGGTCGCTTGCAGCCAGGTCTCCGATGTATTCCAGAAGGAAGCCGAACAGTTTCTGCAGGAACAGGGTAGGTCAGCGCTCAGGGTGAGCCCGGAGAGAGCCCCACCCTGGACACTAGCCCCCGCACCCCTGAACGGCCCGGGGTGTCGAGCCGCAGGGATGGGTGCGCGATGGGAGGCAGGCTGCAGGAGGGGGAGCGCAGGGCCCGGGTGTGGCTCCCTCGGCCAGGAGGCGACACCAGACTCCTGGAAGGAGAACGTGAGCGGCCTCGCCGCGGTCAGCGCGCGGCGTTACTCGGGGAGCACAGGCACACGCCCAGCACTCACTCCCAGGACCCTCGTGCGGGGTGGATTCGTGGTGGGCAGTGCTGGGGCTCCCCTCACACCCCGGGGCCTACCACGGACCCGGAGCCGACACCCATCCAGGCCTGCCCCCACGGAAAGCAGCTGGCCGTGAACATGGCGAGTGCCTGGTGGCCGTTGGTGCCGCGGCTGCCAGGCCTCTGCCTGCTCCCAGCGCCACAGAGGAACAGCCAACGTACTTCCAGCTTTGCTTTGTTNCCCGAGGCTGCTGCGTGTCCTGGGGCTCAAGGCCTGGGACCCGCACTCTGCGGTCCCTGCCACCAGGACTCTGGGCAGAGAAGCTAGCTGTTTCTAGGAAGACAGTTCCCGTCTGTGGTAAAGCTATTATGTGATAAACCAGAAAATCTGCCACTTTAAATGAAAACCAGGATAGAAGGCAAACACCTCACTTTGTAAGAAAGCAAGCGCCGGTCATCTGTGTCCAACACGAAGCCGTCGTTCAGGTCGTCAGCCGACAGGTGCTTCGGTCTCCTGCTGTGCGCATCCTCGTCTCTCCCGAGCATCCTCCGGAGCCTCTCGGCCTGAGCAGGGGGAGGAGGGTCGTCGCTGAGCGCGCATCGGGCAACACCACCAGCCGCCCAGCACCCCCGGCCTCGCAGCTGCGTCAGGCCTGCCCTCTTCTTTCTGTCTTCAGCCAGACAGGCAGGCCCTCGGCATGCATCGTATGGAACACTTGCTGCTGCTAAGTCGCTTCAGTCGTGTCCGACTCTGTGCGACCCCACAGACAGGAGCCCAACAGGCTCCCCTGTCCCTGGGATTCTCCAGGCAAGAACACTGGAGTGGGTTGCCATTTCCTTCTCCATTGTGTGAAAGCGAAAAGTGAAAGTGAAGTCGCTCAGTCGCATCCGACTTCTAGCGACCCCATGGACTGCAGCCTACCAGGCTCCTCCATCCATGGGATTTTCTAGGCAAGAGTACTGGAGTGGCTTGCCATTGCCTTCTCCGATGGAACACTTATTTAACAAAAATAAAAACAAGTATTGCAGCAGAAATATGTTCTGGTCACAAGGAAGGAAAAACCATGTTAGACTGAGGTTTCTCTGGCCAAGTGACGCAGGCCAATCAGAGTGAACTTCACTCGCCACCAGACCCCAGGAGAGGAACCCGACACCCTATGCTGAGGCCTGAAACCAGTGGCCCAGCCCCCTCTCCGTCTGAACGCAGGCAGCCGACGCCGCAGGCAGCCCCCGGCAGGGGCAGGAATGGCCAGAAGTGCGGGAGCACGCCTCTATTTCGTGTTTGTTCGTAACATACGGAAAATTTAAAAAACTTTTAAGAGAAAAACGTGAGACAGGAGTGCACTCTATTGCCAGCAGCTGTTTTGAGGTAAATGAATTAGGAAAAAATGTCATTTCTGTTATATTGAGTATTATCTGCTTTTTTATTTTTGCTTATAGTCAAACATATAGTAAAACAGTATTTCAGGGCTTCCCTCATAGCTAAGTTGGTAAAGAATCTGCCTGCAGTGCAGGAGACCTGGGTTCCATCCCTGGGTCAGAAGATCCCTGGAGGAGGGCATGGCAACCCACTCCAGTATTCTTGCCTGGAGAATCCCATGAACAGAGGAGCCTGGCGGCCTACAGTCCACGGGGTCAGCCCACGGGGTCACAAGAGTCGGACTTATCGACTATACTGTCACCTTCATCACCACAGTACACAGACACTTTTCCACAGGCCAGAAAGAGCCCACTGGTAAAAGGCTTCCCAGGGCGGCGCCCCAGCCCCGCCAGTACCTCCAGGCGGCCCAGGCGCTCCTCCTCCTCCCGGGCCAGCTCCTCCTCCGCTTTCATCCTGCTAGAGGGCTGCGCTTTCATTTCAAAGCCGAGCTCACGAACCATCATGTCATATGCATCAGGCTAAGGCAGACAGAAGAGTTTTTTTTTAACAGAAAAGACTTGCATGACTAGCTCCCCACACGTGGTGGTCGTGGCTGGTCGCTGTTACGGAAGAGGCCAAACGCGTCCTGAGTCTTTTCTGCTTGTGTGACTGACTGGTCCTGGTCAGGCTTGGCAGACACTTCTGGGTCCTATACAAAAATTCTTCTCCAAACACATCTGCTTTAAGAAAACTAACCCTTGCCCATTTAGGCATTAAGCCCCCAAACAGGGTCTTGGGGAAAGAACAGTGAGGTCGCCGCACAGATGTGCCACAGCGGAGGCTGGTGAAATACTACTATTTCTTAGAAACCAGTGACTTGAAGACTGCAGCTTTTTCAACACCTTAGACTAAAATTCGGATGCCACCTGAAGGTCTTCCCCCACCCAAGCCTTCCTGACACCAAGAAACCACCATTTTCTTTAGTGTCATTTTTCTGGAGTAAATATTGAAATAACTTTCACTCTACTTCCACCCGAATGGAACACACATCAGCTACCTCAATGTCCAAGTTCAACAGAGCGCCCAGGTCCTAGCAAGGAGAACAGATGCCCGGCTCCCCCTGTCTGTGGACGAAGTGCACGGCTCGAGGCCAGGCCGAGCGGGACGCGTCCGCCCCACCTTGGGCTTCTCCTTTCCGCCTCCGCTCTCAGACTTGGGCGTCTTGCGGGCCAGGAGAGCCTGGATTCCTTTCCAGTCTTGGTCTAGCTTCTCTGTGAGTTCAAGGGCATCTTCCCGTTGAGCCTGTCTCTCCCTCTGGGGAAAAAGCACAAATGGGACACACCCCATTATTGTTGGTGTCCAGGCCCCACTGGACAACCGCGCAGCCAACACCCACCTTGCCGACTCGAAGAGACCATGAGAAAGGAGCCTCTCAGGAGCCCGCCAGGCAGGACCGAGTCCCCGCTGTGAGGCTGTTCCCCCGGGTGCTCTGAGCAGTCGGCAAAGCAGTGACGCTATGCGACTCCTGATACGCGCCAAAACCAACTCAAAACACCACCCCCCCAATCAAACTCCCAACCACAAGAAACCATCAGGGGACCTGCCCAATGGCGTTAACACGCATCCTGCGCTCCTTGTCAAGTGAACACTTTCATTACATCCACAGAAAGTTTTAATACAGCCTAAAACCGCCCAGTGAGAAAAGGCTGGGGGCGTCCCAGTGGCAAGTCCCGAGGCTGCTGGCACGCCGGCAGCCACTCACCTTCTCCTGCTTGGACCTGGCGATGAGCTCCTCAATCAGCTCCCTGCGGGACTTGGGTGGCTCCTCGCCCCCGCAGGGCTGCTGGGCGGCCTTCCCGGGGAGCGGCCCGCCTCCGCCTCCGAAGTGCGTCGCGGTCAGCTCGGCTGCAGACGGAGCAGAGAACCCCGTGAAGCCCAGGCCCACCCAGAAGCGAGTTTTGCAGCCGCTCTGCCAGTGTTTCTCCGAGCTCGGTCCTGATAACCCATTCCACGTTCAAGAGGAAATTCTCACTGGTGGTCACTGCGATCACAGGTACAGCGGAGCTTAAACCAGACGAGCCCCTCTGAGAAAGCCCAAGAGGCACAAGAATGGGTCAATGACCGACTGATTTCTCTGCTTCCCAGAATGCTCTGCACATTATAATGGGTCAGTGACTGGCTGATTCCCTGCTTCCCAGAATGCTCTGCACATTATAACGGGTCAGTGACTGGCTGATTCCCTGCTTCCCAGAATGCTCTGCACATTAGAAACCAATGTCATGTAGTGCTCTACTAACTCAAGATTGTTCACAATGTNCTGCTTCCCAGAATGCTCTGCACATTATAACGGGTCAGTGACTGGCTGATTCCCTGCTTCCCAGAATGCTCTGCACATTAGAAACCAATGTCATGTAGTGCTCTACTAACTCAAGATTGTTCACAATGTTTTCTGAAAATAAAAATTTACAAACAATCACTAACAAGGTGCTAGGACATAAAGATTCCAGAAAGGATTCTCAAAGGAAAAATAAAATCTGCACTTAGTACAGGATTTAATTAGAAAATTCGAGTTGACTTTTTAAGATGAAATTCTCCTAAGCAAGGAGAACACGTATTATGTAGTTGAACAAAATAGAATGTTTTCTAATGGTTCATTTTTAAAGGTACAGTAAATATATTTTTAGAAGTTAACAGGCTTTTCTTGTTACAAGTTACTTAGATTTTGAGGAGCTCATTATAAAAACCAGAGGACAGGAAACCTCGAAGGAACAGCTGAGTCCCCAGGACCAACACCTGGAGCTGGACTCTCACTTTCCCCATCCACCTGACACCATAGCTGCTTGCAGCAACACGGCGGGGCTGCTGACTATGCGACCAAAGGTCATGCTGTCAAACGTACGGGCACCTTCACTCACCGTGCAGGTGAGTGTGCGTTTAACAGTGCAGTGTGTGTAAAGAGCTCTGAGCAACAGAAAGTGCAAAACGAAGGCTCTGGAGATGCACTATGTGCTTCTCTCAACCGCAGAGCCTCAGCAGTCGTGCCCCCTCCTGGTGCTGTGGATGGTCCACGGGCCAACCTCATTCCCAGGCCTCCTGCCCCCGCATCACCCACAAACCAAAAGGCAGTCATGGGTTTAAAGTGCTGGCTTTCCACACACCAGAAAGCAGCAGCTTTTCCGAAGATGCCAAACAGAGGATATTTTAATCTACAAGGGTGTAAACTAATGACACGACCCCGACCTTATTAAAGGGCCCAGATGATCAGATCTGAGCTGATTCTTAACTCAGTTCAGCTGCATGTCATTGTTAACTCAGTTCTATGTATATCTCCTTCATTATTCCTATAAACAAGCAGGTCAACGTTCGTTTCCCCACAAAACTGCCACAGTTGGTTCTGGAGTAACCGAAGCCTAAGAACGAGATACGGAGAAGGCAATGGTACCCCACTCCAGTACTCTCACCTGGAAACTCCCATGGACGGAGGAGCCTGGAAGGCTGCAGTCCATGGGGTCGCTGAGTCAGACACAACTGACCGACTTCACTTTCACTTTTCACTTTCATGCATTGGAGAAGGAAATGGCAACCCACTCCAGTGTTCTTGCCTGGAAAATCCCAGGGACGGCGGAGCCCACTGGGCTGCTGTCTGTGGGATCGCAGAGAGTCGGACACGACTGAAGCGACTTAGCAGCAGGAAGAACTAGATAAACACTGTCCCAGAACACACCTGGTCAGAACCGATGACTCAGTGGTAGCAAAGCAGAGAGGGTTTGCAAAGAACTGCTGTCCAGGGGTCAGCAAGGTGGGTTTTACCTACAGCTGAGGCTTGGGTCGGACAATCTCCCCAGTTCTCTGAGCTCATGGGTAAAATGAGCTGGGGTAAAGTTCGAACAAGAGAAAGGATACGGAAGTGCCATCTCAGCTTACAGACGTCTGTATATCTTACGGACACATACACCTCTTGAAAGGTCTGTAGCTGCGTTTTCTAGGTGTCTGGGCAAGAACGGCAGGAAGAACGTCCGTGAGCAGAGCTCCCGGGGGCCTGGGACTCACCTGACAGCGTTCCCCGGTCCTCGGTGTCGCTGTCACTATCGACAATGTCGTTGTGCTTTTCGATATCCGCCAAAGACTGGCCGTAATGAGTTAATTCTTCATCTTCATTTAGGTTGTAGATGCTTTTTTTTTCATGTTTTCGCTAACAGGACAGAAAAAAAGTCCATCTCCTAAAATTTCCACATCCATTTAAAGTTTAAAAAAAATTACTTTTTCCATTTTTGTGCAGTGTGTCAATGTAGCTTTAAGATGATTTTGGGTCATTTGAGCAATGATTCAGATAGAAACAGAACCTACAGAAGGTAAATAAATCAACCAGCCCGTCTAAGGCGCTGGGAAATCGCACTGGGACCTCGCCACCACACCCGGACCCCCTCCAGGATGCATCACCGCTGTGCACTCTGGCTGAGGCAGCTCTCCGCCCAGCTGGTGTGTGCAGATGGCTGCGTCCCCTTGGGCCCAGCCAGGCGAGCCGCACCATTCGTGGCTCCCTGCTGTCACCCACAGAAGCGTAACTAAACGAGGGGGACTGGCCGCCGCCTCCTGACTTCTGGGCAAGGAGGCAGCAGGGGACCCTCCCCATCTCCCCTACCTGCTGCTCCAGAGCAAACCTCTTCATCATCTTCTCCTCTGGGCTGATGCTGCTGTTGTACTCCCCAAAGCGTTTATCCCGGAACACGCTGGACTTATCCCTTTCCTTGTACTCCTTCAGCAGAGTCTGGGTGCGCTGAAAAGCAGATCACAGAACTGTCTCTCACTGGGCCTGGCAACTCTGAGCTCTGATGGCTTGGCAATCTGGGTCCCCAGAAGGGAGACACTCCCACAAGGAGGCACACTGACGGTTCTAATGAACTGGAAGACGCCATTCTCTATGCCTCAGGCCACTGAAACTAACAGTCCAAAAAAGGCCAATCTACTGGCTACAAAAACTGATCTCAGTTCCTGAGGGGAAACTGCCAGACAACGGAGTCAAGAGGAGGTCAGGAACCCAGGGGATTCCCTGGGGAGTGCTGGTGCCTTGTGCCTAACACCAAAGGTTGCAGCAAAGCAACCGCAACCAGAAACGGGCAGAACAGTCGCGTGCTCAGAGGTCTCTGCCGGCGGAAGCAGCCAGACGAGCTGAGGTTGCAGCTGAGAGAGAGAGGAGCCAGAGAACCAGGAGCTGAGAGGCTGTGTATGTCCACACCACCACCACCGATTACAGAGACTGCGGCAGCATTGCCTGTTCTTGGCTGGTTATATTCATATGCATGCCAGTATCTGTGTATGTGCTGTGATTCATGGGGTCACAAAGAGTCGGACACGACTGAGCAACTGAAATGAACTGAACTGAACACTAAACTCTGTGTGTGTGTATGCTATTGCTTCAGTCACATCTGACTCTCTGAGACCCCATGGAGTGTAGNATGTGCTGTGATTCATGGGGTCACAAAGAGTCGGACACGACTGAGCAACTGAAATGAACTGAACTGAACACTAAACTCTGTGTGTGTGTATGCTATTGCTTCAGTCACATCTGACTCTCTGAGACCCCATGGAGTGTAGCCCGCCAGGCTCCTCTGTCCATGGGATTCTCAAGACAAGAATCCTGGAATGGGTTGCCATTTCCTCCTCCAGGGGAAGGGAAGATCCTCTATCAAACCCGCGTCTGCGGCACTGCAAACAGATTCCTTACCGCTGAGCTCCCAAACCAGAACTCGCAGCACTTTCTGGGCCATTCGTGGACGCGCATGTGTTGCCCAGGAGGTGGAGACAAGAGTGAGGACTTGGAATCCCACCGCGGCAACGCCTCCCAGTGCAGACTCTGGGAGGGGCCTACGGCCTCATCTGAAAAGGAGCCCGGCAGTCCCTACCTCAGTCTCCTAAGGAGAAAACAGGAGACTGAGGCTGAAGTGGGGAAGACACACCTGTCTGCTCTGGAGCTCCTGCTGCCGGGCTGGCCCCAGCCTGCCCTGCGCTGTGTGGTGGGGGCGTGGCAGAGTCAGCTCTAAGACTGTCTTGTATTCCACTACTGCCAGTTCCTTCAAGTAAGGATGATGTTTGATTCCATTCAACGATCAGTCGGCTCGCACACTGGGACAGCACAGCTTATGAGCCCATGAAGACAGGCTCAGGGGTTACTCCACCCTCACCCCTTTGCCTGCCAGAACAGAGACTAAACAAGAGCGCTCAGTGGCGTGTAAAGCTTTCCCAGGTGTTTAAACCCAGGGCACACCCTAGCCCTTACCAGTTGTGTGACTGGGAAAGGAAATTGACTTGTCCTTTCCGTACCTTAATTTTTTCACTAACCTACTAACGTCTCCTCCTTAGGATGACAATACATAGTTAAAACCACCCAATGAGCATGTCTCAGAAGCTACATAGAGAATGCCAGCAGAATGGAATCTGAAAGTACAGAACAGTCTGAGACCGTAAGCACAAGAAAAGGGATGGCTGTGAGGTTTTCCAACAAAGGTTAGCATTTCAGTTACCTTGCAAAGGACAAAGTCATGTGCTTCAAAAGTGAAGTCGCTCAGTTGTGCTGACTCTTTGCAACCCCATGACTGTAGCCCACCAGGCTCCTCGGTCCATGGGATTTTCCAGGCAAGAGTACAGGAGTGGGTTGCCATTTCCTTCTCCAGAGGATCCTCCCGACCCAGGGATCGCACCCGTGTCTCCCGCATTGCAGGCGGATTATTTTACCATCGGAGCCCACCAGGGAAATTCTATGTTGATGCATTCCTTCACCAAACATCTACTGACCAGCCTGTGTAATCCCTTATCCTTAGATCAACAGAGCTCAGTCTCAAGGAAGGCGGTTAAGAGGCCCCACGGTGACCAGGGCGGCACAGAAGTGATCAGCTGTGCCAGAGGGGGCTGGACCTGTGCGCTGGGGCTCCAAGGAGCGACAGCGGTTCTGCAGGGCGATGTCGTCCATCACACGCAGAAGCAGAGGCAAGAGGATGCACAGTCCAGCCGACACAGGACACACACGCACGGCGTCTAACTGCGCCAGGCTGTCCTGAGGGCTCTCTCAGGGGACGCGTCCCCCGCTCCCCGCCGCCCGCCCGGGAGGAGGACCCGCGGGCCCATCCTACCACAGAAGGGGGCCAGCGCCGCCGCCCGCGCTGCCGCAGGGGGGACAGCAGGGCCGCGCGGCTGGTCCGGGCCGGCAGGCAGGGCAGGGCCCCCTCGGAGGACGCCCCCGCCCGGGGCCCGGCTCCCCGCTGACCTTCTGGAGGGCCCGCGCGCGCGACGCCCCGGGCAGGCCCACGTCGTGGCGCGTCTTCCTGCCCAGAACCTGGAACTTCTGCCGGTTCACTTTCACCTCGAACGGGTTGGGGCTCGGCCTCGCCCGGCCCCCCCACGCGCCCGCCGGGGCCGCAGAGGCCTTCCCGCGCGCGGCGGGCCTGGCCTTCCCCATGGCGCCACACGCCGCACCTCAGGGTGCGCACGAGGAGGAGAAGGCGGCAGCGGCTCAGCGGCCCTCAGCAGACACGTGCGGCCTCGGGCCTCAGACCGCCGCCCGCATCTCGCGATAACTGAGCCAGCGAGAAGGAGGAACGCTGGGTAAAATCCTGCCACGCCCCCGCGCAGCCTTCTCCCCGCAGGCCGAGCGACTACAGCTCCCGGCAGGCCGCGCTCGCGCCCGCCGCCTCCGCCCCGCGCGGGGCCTGCTGGGAGCGGCCGTGGCCCGCGAGGCGCCGCCCCGCCCAGGCTGCCCCGGCGCCCTCGTCCGAGAGCCGTTGGCGGGCGGCCGGCCGCTGGGCGAGTGGGTGGCGGCGGCGGCGGGGGCGGCAGTAGCCGTCGCCGCCGGGGGCGGTGCCCCGGCCAGTGAGCCGCTCTCAGGGCGATGGGGCCGGCAGCCTGGGCCGCGGCGCGGCGGCGGTGACCGCGGGGACCCGGCCCTCCAGCTCCGCGGCCGCGGCCCCCGGCCCCGGAGGCCAGGCGGCCGGGCGCCCTCAGCGCACGAAGCAGCGGCGCCGTCGAAGGCGGACCCAGGGGCGGCGGCGAGGGTGGTGGCCGTGGCCGTGGCCGGGCCCGTGGCCGAAGCCGCCGCAGCAGGTGCCGGGGCGGCGGCCCAGGCCGGGACCCGACGCGGAGTCGGGCGCGCGATGCTCGGGGGCCGCCCCGCGGCCGGGCCCCGCCTCGCGCCCGCCTCCCCCCGCCGAGGGAGCCCGGCGGCGGCGAAGGCGGCGAAGACGACGGCGGCGGTCGTCCATGGAGCTNGGCGGCGGCCCAGGCCGGGACCCGACGCGGAGTCGGGCGCGCGATGCTCGGGGGCCGCCCCGCGGCCGGGCCCCGCCTCGCGCCCGCCTCCCCCCGCCGAGGGAGCCCGGCGGCGGCGAAGGCGGCGAAGACGACGGCGGCGGTCGTCCATGGAGCTCGAGAACTTCCTGGCCAACACGGTGCTGCTGAGAGCGCGCCAAGGTGGGTGCCCAGCGGCGCCCGCCCCCCGCCCGCGTCCGGAGCCCGCGCAGCGCCGGCCCCGCCGGCAACGCCGACGCTGCCGCGGCCCCCGATCTGCCGCGGGGTCGGGAGCCCCGGGCCCGCGCAGCCTCGCTCTGGAGTGCGCGGCCGGCGAGCGGTCAGCCCGGGCACCCGGCGCCGCCTCAGGACCCGCGTGAAGGAAGCCCGCGCGCTGCTCCCGTCAGTCTGCACTCGATCCCCGGTCCTGCCCGCCTTCCGGAACCTCGGGACACGGTGCGGCTTCAGCCTTGGGCGAGCAGTGTCGTCTGTCCCCAAGAGAGGAGGCCAGACCAGCCAGTAAAGCCGGCGGCAAGAACCGTGCCTTTGTGGTTTTCAGAGGCCCACCGAAGAGAATCCCGCGAACCACCCCGGGAGACCCTTCCCTTAAGTGTGTTTTGTTGTTTAGTCGCTCAGTCGAGTCCGGCTCTTGCGACCCGGTGGACTGTAGCCCGCCAGGCTCCTCTGTTCATGAGATTTCCCAGGCCAGAATACTGGAGCGGGGGACTGTTAAAAACATCTCTTCTTGGATTTGAGGTTTGATGGTGTCCAGACTTGTGCAGAGTGGGTTTTAGCCCGGCTTAGGGAGAGATTGAACACATTAGGAAGAATTCATGCTGGTCGCAATGTAGAAGCAGCAGTTGGGCCCACCCTTCCACTTGCTGACCCCGGGAGTATAGTTCTCTGTGGAGGTGACCCCTCTGCCGCTCCTGGAGAGATGGGAGGGCTGGCGGCAGAGCCCACCCATAGTTCTTCAGCCCCTTCGCTCTTAGGGATTCGGTGTGGGGTCAGCCGTTTCATCTTTGTGCTGGCAACAGAGTAAGTGCCCGCTGAAGGATATGTGTTTAATACAATCTGGAAGAAGTATTTTATTCTCTGTCTCCCAGGGGTTTAAAGTTCCAGTCCTGGGTGCACATGTTGGCTAAGTGGAATTCCTGGTGACCTGTGATGCTGCTGAGAAGCATCAATCAGTTCATCTCGTGATTAGAGTAGTGCTTAACATTGGGGCTTCCCTGGTGGCTTAGAGGTTAAAGCGTCTGCCTCCAATGCGGGAGAGCCAGGTTCGATCCCTGGGTCGGGAAGATCCCCTGGAGAAGGAAATGGCAATCCACTCCAGTATTCTTGCCTGGAGAATCCCATGGACAGAGAAGCCTAGTAGGTTACAGTCCACGGGGTCACAAAGAGTCGGACACGACTGAGTGACTTCACCTTCACCTTAACATTGTGTAAGGGAAGTTCAGCTGGAATATCAGACTTGGGGAGTTCTCTTTTTAAGCCACCTCCTTCCCATTTGTATCCTCAGCCTTTCAAGAGGAAAGATCTTGATTAAAATATGCATGGTTTTTCACACCTTGGAGACTGCATCAGAAACACTGTGCAGGAATTTCTTGAAATCACAGTGAGTGATGCAGAGAATTAGCCACTGAAGTTAGGGGTTACACGGAGGGATTCTGATTTCAGACGTAATGAACTTTTATTATGTAAAGTGTTTGCTGTATTAGGAGTTGAAAATCAAGACCTCAGTATTTTTGTGTGCTCACTGGAATCCCTCTGAGTAGAAGAACTGAGGACGGGTAGGAAGAAGCCGGGTCCTGCTTTGCTGTTCAGGCCGTGGAGAGCCCTTAGAGTAAGATGGGACATCGACTGTCATCTGGCGCGCCTCACTCTGAACTCAACACTGATCGTAGAAGTGGATCATCCTCCGTGGAAATCAGATCTGACTGAGGCTAATCCTGTTTTCTTTCTGCTCTGCTTTTATATCTGGGTATAATGGATGGATAGAGAATATTGTACCAAACAGACTCCCTTACAGTGCTGTAGAGCTTAGGTAAGGAGGCACATGTAAGTATTCTATAAATGCTAAGTAACATAAAACCACTGTTTTCTGCCATAAAGCCTAGGACCACGTTGATAATTGCTTAAGGAAGTTTTTTAAAGTTTATCCCCTCAACTATTAACTTGTGGTATTATAACTCTTACGGGATCTGCCCCCAGTCAGCAGGGAATGTTTACTCCTGTGTTAAAGGAGTCATTGTATCAGTGTGGTTAATGCTGAGAGAAGTTGAATCGGAAACGTCAGAAAGATGTGAATATTCAGTGCTGCATGTTGGTTATGAGTTAGGGTTGTTTACCCCAGTTGTAAACTGTTGGTTTGCTTTAGGAGCTTGTAGTGTATTTCTCAGAAAGTACCTTCTTGCACACTTGCCTGTTCATGGTTACTTACCCCTCAGTCACTTTCTCTGGCTCCATATTAGGAAATTAACTTTTGAAACGAGTGGACAGAGCCCACAGTCATATGTTGGCCCTGGGAACTGCAGTGTTGTCAGTCCAGTCATTTCTTAGATTTATTTCAAGTAAAATCAATCTCTTCTTTTTTTGGCCTCAGGTTTGTTCAGATCTTTTCTCCTTTTTCAGGAGTGTCGGCAGATGATGTCTCATTGAAAAAAATTGTGTGTATGTCACTATGCCAGGCACACCTTAAGGAAGTATGAAATGATCATATTATTCATAAAGTAAAATACAAAACTCACCGCTTCTTTTGAAACTCAGCATTTTTTCCCCCATGCAGTACATTTGTGAAGCAACTTATGACCTTTAATTGTTTTGAATGAGAAGCTGAAATTGTTTTACATCATGCTTTTAGGAGACTAATTCCATTTTGTCTCTTGAAGAAATTAACCTTATAAACACTCAGGGAGGAGGATATGATATGAACATTAAACGTAGGTTTTGGTCTTGTGTACGGGAGTTGGTGATGGACAGGGAGGCCTGGAGTGCTGCAGTCCTCGGAGTCGCAAAGAGTCGGGCACAACTGAGCAACTGAACTCAACTCAACTGGTAGCAATTCTATTGAGGTTTCAGGTTGTAGTTTTATCTAAAGGTTTTGTTTAGCACCTGCCGTATAGTTGACATACCTTTTATCATTAATGCTATCTCTTGCTGAAGCTTCCTCATCAGGGTTTTTGGTTGCAAGGAGTTTCTGTAAGTAGCTTATATACCCTTCAATTGGTTTGGACATGCTGTTGTATGCTTACTGTTCAAACTTTTTGTGCAGCAGGCCCTTCTTATTTTCTTGTTTGGTTCTTTCCTCCTTTCGGGGTCCACTTTACCTTCATCCTTCTTGTCCGTGTCTCTGATCTTCCAACTCAGAGGCACTCTCTGCCCTCTGGGAATCTCGAACTTGGAGTTCACAGCACAGGGTAGCCAGTGATTCTTGGCTAAATTGTCATCTGTTGTAAGGACAGGACAGAACTCTTACTGTTTATCCCTTTCTATGCTGGCCATATAATTGGCACTTAGTCGACAATTGGAGATTAAGGGGGGCAATTTGGTAATTTCAAAAAAGAGAAGGTGAAATTTGTGCTGAAAACTAAAGGACTGGCTTGATACAGAGGGCTTAAGGCATGTTCAGGTTTGACTGCAGAGCCTGATGGTTGATAACTGAGAAGAGCTAGCGTTCGTGAGGGTTTGCAGCATCCAGGCAGCGCGCTCAGTTCTCTTTGGGCGCTACCGCAGCTCGGCCCACTCAACATTCTCCTGTTCTGCAGAGCTGGGATTTGGAACAGTCCTACTTCACGGTGTTGGCGGGAGGGCTGCATGGATTAATGTGGTAGAGTGCTTGGTGCTTAAAAAGTGCTCAGTAAATAATCATGGTGGTTGTGGTTGTAGGTTTGTTATGTCCAGAACCTTGATGATGAGCTGACACATTGCAACTGTGATCATTTAGTTGACCTTGAACCTGGCTCCTTGTCTCATTCTTCAGCATTCTTTTCCTGAGTCCCCACGTGCAGGAGGTCCTTGAATCTCATTTATTCTTGAGCTTTATTGTCTCGCTCATTTTTTGTTTGTGTCTTCTCCCAGTACCCGCTTAGATGGTTCTCTACACCTCTTAAGTTGACTGAGGGCAGTCGTTTCCTAGCTGGTCTCTACTTTCAGAGTTTTTTCTCTTTTATAATCCCCAGGGCTGCTAGAACACTCTTTCTAAAACACACAGCTGTTCTCTTTAATAATCTCCTGTTTAAAATTTGGCCCTGGAGCTTCATTGCGGATCAGGTCCAAATGCCTTAGTTCATCATGGCCCAGAGGGTCCTGCCTGACCACTGGCCTGCTCTCCTCTCCTTGTGCATAGCAGCCTGGGTCACACCAGTTCATGCCCCTGGGCTTTTCTCTCCTGCCTGGCGAAGTCTTCTTCCTTCCTGTTCCAGGAAGCTATTCTGGGACACGTCCGAGGCTCTGCAGAAGGCATGGTCACTCCATCCCTGCAGCCTTGCTGTGCCCAGGAGAAACTCTCGCTGCGTTGGGCGCCTGGGCAGCTGTGGGCGCCCTCTGGTGTGCCGCCGGCGCCCAGCACTGGGCTAGCTCAGTCTCTCCTCTGCAAATGCCAAACGCTGGCTGGGGACAGAAGAGCGTGCCTCAGAAAGCCCCTCAGCACCGGCAAGAGCCAGAAAGTGCGATCTCACAGTAAGCTGTCTTTTTAGACTGGCAGTCTGGAAATAGGGACCGAAACCTGAGATTTTGTTCAACTTTGGGGCATCAGTTGACCCCATACTTGTAAATGCTAAGTCTAGTGCTGGAATGTTTATAGTACCTTTATTCATAATTGTCTCAAACTGGAAATAACCTTTCAACCCAAAGGGTATCAGTAAGAGAATGGATGAACAAGCTGTGAAACTCAGTAATACTGTGCTGCCTTAGAAAAAGAACTACTGACACGTGCACCAGCTGGGCATGTGTTGAGGGAAAGAGCAGGAGAAACTGCAGTCCTCCACGATTTTCTGAGCTTGACGAGAAATTGATTAATCCATGGTCATCACAGTGCAAGTGGTGATTGCCTGGAGGAAGGGGAGGGGCTGACACAGTAGAGGCAGGCAGGAGCTTTGGGGGATGATGAGCACGCCCTGTTTACTGATCCAAGTGGTAATTACATGCATACATACATTCGTAGAAATTCATCAAGCAATATCCTTATGATTAGTGCAGATTATTGTGCAAATTATATCTGGTAATTACCATTGGCAATCTGATAAATTCTAGTACCTTAGATTTTAAAAATATAATTCTCTAACACCCACTTTATGTCTTGGTGTCTACCAACTGTGAGACAACATCCTCTGGATCATTGAAAAAGCAAGAGAGTTCCAGAAAAACATCTATTTCTGCTTTATTGACTATGCCAAAGCTTTTGACTGTGTGGATCACAATAAACTGTGGAAAATTCTGAAAGAGATGGGCATACCAGACCACCTGACTTGCCTCTTGAGAAACCTGTATGCAGGTCAGGAAGCAACAGTTAGAACTGGACATGGAACAACAGACGGGTTCCAAATAGGAAAAGGAG
>SJYS01019801.1:516056-552567 GCA_006410695.1 Philantomba maxwellii
TGGCTGCTCTGAGCCCACGATTTCCTCAGCGTCCCCGAGAGCAGCCCTCCCTGTCGTTGCCTCCTCACTGCTGAGGTACTTGGAACTGGAACCAGTTGCCTTCTGAGACACTTTTATTGTGAGAAACTGGCCCTTCCCTCCCGTGCTTGTCGTCTCCCTCAGGCCACCACTGCTCTTCCGCTGGCTGGTACCCCGGTCCCAGCTCGCTGCCCCTCTCCCCGTCCACGGCCCGGGTCCTTCCAGATGGCCCTCGGACATGAGCATGTCCCACAGGTCTCTGCTGTCTTCAAAATGCCCTACTTGTAAGTATAACTGTGAAGGTCAAACGTGACGATCTGCAGAGAGGACTTACGGGTGCCCTGGCATACAGTGAGAGGAGGAAATTCTTTCCTGTAGTTTGTTTTTATCTGCTTCTTCCAGGATGGAGGGAGACTCCTTGTGTGGAATCTAGGCCTTTTGAAGCTGTGAGCTGTCTTTTTCCCTTGAAGCTTCATTTGCCTCCACATGGGCCTCCCTGCGTGTCCTCTTTCAGCCTCTCTGAACTGCTTGTGGGGTCAGTCGCTTGTCTTCTCTGTATCTTGGTCCATAGATTGTCCTAACAAACTAAAATCTGGTACAGTAGTATAGCATTATAGGTGATGTGTAGTCCGTGCAATCTAGAAGCTGTTAAGTGTGGCTGGAGCCAGAAAGAAGAAAATGTCCTGAACTGGACTCTCACTCTGCCGAGAGGCATAGAGCTGTTGATTCCTCGTTTCTCTGTTTGTGTTTTGCTCCTTCTACACTGCACCTGCTAGTCACCCTTTCTGGTTTCCGTTTTCTCTTTGATTTCTCTCTTACTCTGTTCTTACAGCCCCTCAAGGAATTTTTACTGCTTCCTGTGTCCCTCTGGATCTTTACATTTCGTGGTTAGTTTTTTGTTCTTTCTCAGAGGTTTTGTTTCTCCTTAACTGCTGGGAATGCCTCTGAGATGTCTCTACCTCTGGGTCAGCCTTCTTTTGTCATGTTTAACATTTATTGGAGCCCTTAATCTTGGGCCTGGAAAAGTTTAGTGTATATTTAATTATAAAACTTCATGTATGCTTAATTATAAAATTTAATGTGTATCTAATTTAAGAGAGGAGCTTCCTCTGTGGTCATGTGATTTGGCTTTCCTGGGCAGCCCGCTCTTGCATGGGGTTCTGGAAGGTGGGTGGGTCAGCGAGGTCCTGTCCGGACGGAGCCTGTGTTCCAGGGGCCACAGACAGCGTTGCTCCACTTTACCAGCTCAGCATGTAGTTCCTCCAGCCGGGCTCTGCCTCCCTGGGGTCTCAGCATCTCTCGTCAGATACCCACATTCTGCAAAGTGGCTTCAGCCTGAAGAAGTCCCCTGGACTGCAGTTGTGTTCGGGCCTCGGCGGGGCTCCCGGGATCCAGACACCCGGGCCGGCTTCCTTGTCTCTGAGGAGTCACCTGGTGGCCCCTTTAACGGGCCCGCGCCCTTGGCTTTCTCCCTTCCTGCTGTTGTTTAGTTTCTCAGTTGTGTCCTGCTCGTGTGTGTGTGTGTCTGTGTGTGTGTGTGTCTGGGAAGCCCATGCAGTCCTCAGGTCTCTTGACTCCCGAGGACACCTGCATTCTTTTTTCCGTGTCAGGCTTCATCCTTTCTGTTGTGGTTTTGTCTTTGGTCCTTTGAGTAGGAGCCTAGGTGAGAAGGCCGGCAAACCCGTGCTCCATCTGCGACCCCGCTGGAAACCGGGAAGATGTACGAACCTCCGAGTACGAGGGCAAAGCCTTTACAGCTCTCAGCTTTGGACTTCCCTGGCTGTCCAGGGGTTAAGACTCCGCGCTTCCACTGCAGGGGGCGAGGGCTGGAAGCCTAGTCCTCAGTCAAAGAAGTTCCACAAAGCAAGGTGCGAGGTGCAGCCAAAAGCAAAAAACAAACCAAAAAAACCTCAACTTTTAAAAACATCACCCCTTTAACGACCTTATGTCCTGTGTTTTTTAAATGTAGTGAGTGAGTAACCCTAAATAAAATGTGGTAGCTGAATTGGATAAAGTGGGTGACAGAGTTTTTGCCAAACTGCTGCTGACATTTGTTGAAACAAGCAGTTGTGCAATGGGAAATACGGTTTTATATCCTTGGCTGCATTCCCCACATGCAGACTCAGTGATCTAAGCAGAATTTCGTTCCTACTTATACTTGGCATTAATAAACCCTTTAGTTGAGGAGTTTGTTAGGGCCTGCTTGATTTTTATGAGTTTCACTTAATTCTTCATCTTTATAGCTGGTTTAGGAATGTGAAAAAAAGTGGAAGTGTTAGTTGCTCAGTTCTGTCTGACTCTCTGTCCATGGGATTCTCTAGGCAGGAATACTGGAGTGGGTTGCCATACCCTTCTCCATGGGGTTTTCCTGACCCAGGGATCAATGCTGACCCAGATCTCCTGCTTTGCAGGCACATTCTTTACCATCTGAGCCATAGGAATATCTGAGCATACGTATGCTCAAGTGCAGAGCCACTGCTGAAAGAGCAACCGATTTTCTTGCTGAAGTTTAAATAAACCTATTTTGAGCATACGATTTTGCCTTATAGTCCTTGTGACACTTCCGCCAAATCTTAGTGCCTTGTTCACGAGATAATATGAGTGTTCGGGGTAAGGTAAGGTATACAGTGTATCATCCCACCAGAGAGGAAAAACAGTTAAAAAATCATTGAAAGTGTATCCGTTAACTTGTGAAAGAATAGAAATGTATCAAAACAAAAAAGTTTTCAAAAATCTAAGGTAGTACGTTCCTGTGATGTATTTCACGTGCATGTAATTTGTGCCTAGCACACGGAGTGGGTGGTGTCGTGGGAGGACCGACCTAGCGCCCTTTCCTGCCCCTCGGTTCCCCGCGGAACCCCCCTTTCTTTTGTGTGGGGAGCAGGGAATTCCCAGTCCGTCTCCATACACCTTTCTTCATCCGTTCTTCCAGCTGCCTTTGGCACTTTAATTTTAAATATTCGTGATAACCCAGTGTGAATTAGTAAACAAAACTGGTCTCAATAATACTGCGAGTACTGTTTCTGACGTGTATTGTATCAGGTAAAAGTAGTGAGCTTCAGAAAAGCTTGTGTGTGTTGTCTTCTCTTCACCCAGAGAAGGATTACAGCAGCCTCTGTGACAAGCAGCCGATCGGAAGACTTCTCTTCAGGCAGTTCTGCGACACGAAAGGGGATCTGAAGAGGCGGATTGAGTTCCTGGACGCAGTGGTGAGTGACCACCGCGCTGAGACACCCGCGCCTGTGAAAACTAGCTTGAGAGCTCTCCAAGGCGATCAGACCCTGTGGCGCGGCGAGAGCACGGAGACAGCTGTCCTGGCGTCNGAAAAACAGTTAAAAAATCATTGAAAGTGTATCCGTTAACTTGTGAAAGAATAGAAATGTATCAAAACAAAAAAGTTTTCAAAAATCTAAGGTAGTACGTTCCTGTGATGTATTTCACGTGCATGTAATTTGTGCCTAGCACACGGAGTGGGTGGTGTCGTGGGAGGACCGACCTAGCGCCCTTTCCTGCCCCTCGGTTCCCCGCGGAACCCCCCTTTCTTTTGTGTGGGGAGCAGGGAATTCCCAGTCCGTCTCCATACACCTTTCTTCATCCGTTCTTCCAGCTGCCTTTGGCACTTTAATTTTAAATATTCGTGATAACCCAGTGTGAATTAGTAAACAAAACTGGTCTCAATAATACTGCGAGTACTGTTTCTGACGTGTATTGTATCAGGTAAAAGTAGTGAGCTTCAGAAAAGCTTGTGTGTGTTGTCTTCTCTTCACCCAGAGAAGGATTACAGCAGCCTCTGTGACAAGCAGCCGATCGGAAGACTTCTCTTCAGGCAGTTCTGCGACACGAAAGGGGATCTGAAGAGGCGGATTGAGTTCCTGGACGCAGTGGTGAGTGACCACCGCGCTGAGACACCCGCGCCTGTGAAAACTAGCTTGAGAGCTCTCCAAGGCGATCAGACCCTGTGGCGCGGCGAGAGCACGGAGACAGCTGTCCTGGCGTCGCACCACGTTGGGTTAAAGCAGATAAAGTAGTAGCTCATACAGATTCCTTGTCAAGCTTTGGAGAGTCAAAGGTGTTCACGATGCAGCTTTGAAACGCGCAGCTTTCCCGCGTAAGAAGGCTCAAGTGCTGGTGGAGGCCGCGCTAGTGGGGCCGCCGCCTCCAGGCGCCCGGAGCGCTTGGAGCCGCTTCCGCCCGGAGCACGCACAGGGAAGAAAGCTAGCGCAGGAAGCAGGGTCACAGTGCATGGGGTTGACCATCCTTCTAAGTCTGCCTGACATCTGTGTCTCCAGCTTGACGTTCACCCCGATTTCCTTCTAGGTTAAGAGATGCTATGTTTCTGAAACCATAGAGATAGCACTGGCAAGACTAGAAGCTTCAAAACTATAAACTTCAGAAGCAGCTTAGTGGCAAGTTGGTAGAATTTAATAATAAAAGTTCTCTTACCTTTAGTTAGTTGTGCCCAGATTATGACACTTCGCTCTCTGCTTTAGCCTGTCCTAGTTACATCAGCAAATATGTATTGACTCCCTACTGTATGCAAGGTACTAGCCTATATCATGGGGATTTTATTCATTTCTTTCCCCGTGACTTAGCTTTTTAGAAATACGTACCTATGTGTATTCTTTCAGAAAACTGTATGGGGCCCTTGCCTGTTTTGTTGTTTGCTCCTGCTCCAGGAGCTTCCCGGCTCTCCTTACTGGTGCCTGGACTGGGCTGCGAGATGGCTGGGAGGGAGGCGGTCAGAGCTCCCTTTTTAAGGCTTCTCAGATGGTGCTAGTGGTAAGGAACAACCTGCCTGGCAGTGCAGGAGACATAGGAGACATGGGTTCCATCCCTGGGTTGAGAAGATCCCCTGGAGCAAGGCATGGCGGCTCACTCCAGTGTTCTTACCTGGGCAGTCCCATGGGCAGGGGAGCCCAGCAGTTTATGGTCCCATAGGGTTGCGCAGAGTTGGATGCAACTGGAGTGACTGAGCATGCGTGCTTCCTTTTAAAAAGTTCTCTCTTTTGCGTTGGACTGCAGTTGGTGTTCAGTGCTGTGTTAGTTTGAGGTGTACACCCGAGTCTTCTGATGAATCATGCCCCTTTTAGCTGCTAGGTGCCTGGCTTGCTGGCTGTGGCGGCAGGATTAGTTTTTCGACAGTAGCCTTGTGATGCGTAAGCCACACCAGCGTATGCCACCAGGCATCACTGTGGCTCCGACTCTCCTTGTAGTGGGTGATGCCACGTTCTTGGAGCTCCTCAAGTGGATGGACAGCATCGTATCCATTTCCTTCTCCTGGCTGCTGATATGGTTGTTCGCTCTGTTCCTCTCTCAGTGTTTGTTGAATGAATTATATCAGTCAGGGGCCAAGGAAAGACATGGAGACGGGAACAAATAGGCTGAGAGATTTATTGCAAGGAATCAGCATACATGATGGTGTGATCTAGCTGGAGGTGGGAAATCCGTAGGACAGACCATCAGGAAGGGCAGGACAGGACTCTCCAGCGGTGGGGTGAAACTGCTCTCCTCAGGCAGAACTTCTCGAGGAAGCCTCAGCTCTGCTTGAAAGGCCTTTGCACTGGTTGAACGAGGCCCACCCAGATTACCTGGGATTGAAGTCAACCGAGAGAGACTCTGGTCACACCTACAGATACCCAGCAACACTGGGCTAGGGTTTGAGTGCCTGGGGATGGTCACCGGTCTGGCTGGCACGTCGGAGGCCATCACGGAGTCACAACACTTTGTTTCCCGTCGATTGTCCCTTGTGTCGTCTCTAGAACGCCAGGAACTTGAGTTGTGCAGGCTGTGAGTAAGCAGCGTGCTGGTGAGTGTGCTGGTGAGTGTGACGCCTCGAATGGAGAGCGTGAAGTTGGCTCTGGGAGGGCAGCCAGCCGAGGTCGCGGCCCCCGTGCCGGGCCTGAACAGAGTGCGAGGGAGGAGGCTGGACGCTGGCACAAGCCCTTCATCCTGGAGTCCTCTCCGTGCATTGAGTAGAGCGGCTTCCCTGGGTCTTCGTTCCCCGCCTCTTGGCTCCATCTGGGTTCCAGCTTCACTGCTCTCCAGGGTCCCACTTGCAGAGCTTGGGCCTCGTGAGGCCTCTGCATCTCCTGTCTCCCTGGCTGGAGACGCTGCGGGACGACTGGCTGAAAGTCTTTTAGCTCGGCCTTGGCAATCTCCCCCTTGTTTCTCTTCTCTGTCTTCCCATTCCTTGTTCCTTGCTCATCCTCGGTGGGTGTTTAGATACTGATCAGGGGCTGCCTGTGACTTCGTTTTCTGGCCTGGGTGCTGATGCCTGCCCTTCGGTCGATCCCTGACACGTGTGTGTGACTGGCTCCTGCTCAGGTGCTGCGGACTGACTTCCTTGGGAGCACTGCACACAGGTGTCCGAGTGCCTCTTGGGCTCTCCTAACACGCCGTTGCCTAGGCCAGCCCAAGTCGTCCACCTGACTCCGCTTTCCTTGGCCACGTCTGAGGGCTGAACACGCCGCGCTACACAGGGAGCCCCGTGGCAGGCGCCGCTTCACCACACCCTTAGGCGCCCAGCCGTGCCCGACTCTTGGCCACCCCACGGACTACAGCTCACCACGCTCTTCTGTCCATGAGATACTCCAGGCGATGATACTGGAGTGGGGTGCCATTTCCTTCTCCAGGGGATCTTCCCGACCCAGGGATTGAAACCGGGTCTCCTGCACTGCAGGCAGATTCTTTACCAGCTGAGCTACGAGGGAAGCCCCCTACATCACCGACCCTTTAAAAACAGGCCAGGTTTCCCCTCGTGGCCATGCAGATACTTGATCAGAAGAGCTGCTCGCTGGTTCTCAAGGCACCAAGTCAGTCCCACAAGTCAGAGGATTTTGAAACCTTACAAAGTCCACAAAGAAGCTTAACTAACATTTTTCTTTTCTGTCGTCTCTGCAATCAGGCAGAATATGAAGTGGCTGCTGATGAGGACCGAAGACACTGTGGGCTCCAGGTCTTGGACACATTCTTCAGGGGAAAGGTGTGTTTCCTTCTTTAGCATAGAGATTTGTAAATGACTTAAATAATTAGAGCACATAGCCATGTTTACTTCGTTGGAATAAGTAAGTAATGAAATGACTCCATTTTACTTTGGAGTCAAAGCCCTTTTGGGTCTGAACCATCTCTGCCACTCACTCATTGTGGGAACCTTTGTGCCCACTAGACGGTCCACTGAGAGCTGTAGAAGAGAGGTTTCACTTATGTAGCTTTTAAATCTTTTTCGTTAATTTCTTTTTTCTTCCTCACCTTTTCTGAAGAAAAGCTCAAATAGCAAGGGAAGTTGTCAAGGAGGAAGGTGCAGCGTGGAGAGCTATCCTGGCTGATACATCAAGTATGGAAGCGGGAGGGGCAGCAGATGCCTGCTTTTGCTGCTGTTCAGTCGTGTCTGACTCTGCGACCCCATGAACAGCAACCTACCAGGCTTCCCTGTCCTTCACTATCTCCTGGAGTTTGCCCACACTCATGTGCCATCCAGCCATCTCATCCTCTGTCACCCCTTTATCCTGCCTCAATCTTTCCCAGCATAAGGGTCTTCTCCAATGTCAGCTCTTCACATCAGGTGTCCAAAGTATTAGAGATTAAGCTTCAGCATCAGTCCTTCCAGTGAATATTTAGGGTCGATTTCCTTTAGGATGGACTGGTTTGACGTCCTTGCTGTCCAAGGGACTCTCAGGAGTCTTCTCCAGCAGCACAGCTCAGTTCTCTCATGCTCAGCCTTCCTGACGGTCCAGCTCTCTCATCTGTATGTGACTACTGGAAACCCATGGCCTTTGATATGCAGACCTTTTGCCAACAAAGTGATGTCTCTGCTTTTTAGTGTGCTGTCTAGGCTTATTATAGCTTTTCTTCCAAGGAGCAAGTGCCTTTTAATTTCATGGCTACAGTCACCATCCACAGTGATTTTGGAGCCAAGAAAATAAAGTCTGTCACCGTTTCCACTTTTTCCCCTTCTCTTTGCCATGAAGTGAAGGGACCAGTTGCCATGATCTTACTTTTTTGAACTTTAAGTTTTAAGCCAGCTTTTTCACTCTCCTCTTTCACCTTCATCAAGAGGCTCTTTAGTTCCTCTTCACTTTTTGCCATTAGGGTGGTGTCACTTGCATATCTGAGGTTATTGATATTTCTCTTAGCAATCTTGATTCCAGCTTGTGCTTCATCCAGCCCGGCATTTCGCATGATGTACTCTGCATATAAGTTACACAAGCATGGTGACAATATACAGCCTTGACATACTCTTTTCCCAATTTGGAACCAGTCTGTTGTTCCATGTCTGGTTCTAACTGTTGCTTCTTGACCTGCATACAGACTTCTCAGGAGGCAGGTAAGGTGGTCTGGTATTCCCATCTCTTTCAGAATTTTCCACAGTTTGTTGTGATCCACACAGTCAGAGGTTTTAGTATAGTCAATGAAGCAGAAGTAGATGTTTTCTGGAACTCTCTTGCTTTTTCTGTGATCCAGTGGATTTTGGCAGTTTGATCTCTGATTCCTCTGCCTTTTCTGAATCCCGCTTGTACATCTGGAAGTTCTCTGTTCACATACTGTCGAAGCCTCTTGTGGAGAATTTTGAACATTACTTTGCTAGCATGTGAGATGAGTGCAACTGTGTGGTAGTTTGAACATTCTTTGGCATTGCCCTTTTTTGGCGAATGGAATGAAAACTGACCTTCTCCAGTCCTGTGGCCACTGCTGAGTTTTCCAAATTTGCTGGCATATTGCGTGTAGCACTTTCACAGCATCATCTTTTAAGATTTGAAGTAGCTCAGCTGGAGTTCCATCACTTCTACTAGTTTTGTTTGTAGTAATGCTTCCTAAGGCCCACTTGACCTCACACTCCAGGATGGCTTACCAACAGCAGGAATTCATTGCTCACAGCTCTGGAAGCTGATAGCCAGCATCTCCTTGCTGGGTCCTTATGTGGCGGCAGAGGTGTGAGGTGTCTCTGGAACCTCCGCTATTAGGGCTCCAGCCCCACCCACAGGAGCTCCATCCTCTTGATCTACGCGTCTCCCAAGGGCTCTGGCTCCCAGCATCGTCACTTTGGGGGTTAGAAATTCAACATACGTATTTGGGGCACACATTCAGATCGTAGCACTTGTATACAGGACATCCTGAGTCTTTATACACATTAGGGAGAAAGCAAGCTGCAAGAGCTAGTAAATGAACTCAGCATGGTTGTTGCAGGATCCTAGATCACNCCATCCTCTTGATCTACGCGTCTCCCAAGGGCTCTGGCTCCCAGCATCGTCACTTTGGGGGTTAGAAATTCAACATACGTATTTGGGGCACACATTCAGATCGTAGCACTTGTATACAGGACATCCTGAGTCTTTATACACATTAGGGAGAAAGCAAGCTGCGAGAGCTAGTAAATGAACTCAGCACGGTTGTTGCAGGATCCTAGATCACTAAACAAAATTCAGTTGTGTTTCTATACACTATCATTTGGGGCTTCCCTGGTGGCTCAGAGGTTACAGCATTTGCCTGCAAGGCGGGAGACCCGGGTTCAATCCCTAGGTCGGGAAGATCCCCTGGAGAGGAAATGGCAACCCACTCCAGTATTCTTGCCTGGAAAATCCTATGGACGGAGGAGCCTGGTAGGTTACAGTCCACGGGGTCGCAAAGAGTCGGACACGACTGAACGACTTCACACTATCATTTAAAGTCCAAAAATGAAATTAAATCAACTCCATTTACAATAGCATAAAAAAGAATAGAATAGTTAGCAGTAATGGTTCATAACAAAAGAAGTGCAACATTTAATACACTGAAAACTTCAAAACATCATTGAAAGAAAGTAAAGCAGAACTGTAATAAAATGGAAAGACATCCTGTGTTCACAGACTAGAAGACTTAATATTGATTTGTAGATTCAATATAATCTGTATCAAAATCTTAGCTTCCTTTTTTTGAATAAATTAACAAATAGATCTTAGCATCCATACACATACTGAAAGGGTCACGAATAGTTAAAACAATCTTAAAAAACAAAGTTGGAGGACTTAACACCTCTCAATTTCAAAACTTACTACAAAGCTACAGGACAATATGGTCCTGGCATAAGGACAGATGCATAGATCAGCGGAATAGAGCTGAGAGTCTGGAGACTGTCAGGTGACGTAAGGCTGCCAGGACTGTTCACTCGGGGAAAGGAGAGTCTTCTCCATAAATGGTGCCGGGGCAGCTGGGTGCCCACGTGCAGAAGAGGGAAGTTGGACCCTTATTTAATACTGTATACAAAAAGTAACTTGACTGTGACACCGTGCTGCTCCTAGAGGAAACCTCTCAGGTGTGACTCTTAACCTTAGAACTTCAGGTGCAAAGCTTCACGACCTCGGTTTAGACAGTGGGTTCTCATATGTGACATTGAAAGGACAGCAACAAAAGAAAAAAACAGATAAACTGGACTTCATCAAAGTCCAGGGCTTCAAAGAGCATCGCGAAGGAGAGAGGCAGCCTGTAGGGTGGGGGACATACGTGCCGGCCCAGTGTCGGACTAGGAGCGGGGCATCCAAGACACGTAACCAGCTCTTACAGTTCAACAATAAGAAGACAACTCAATTTTAAAAAATAATGAAGATTTGTATTTTTAACAGAGGATAATAAGCATATATCTGCAAAATCTACCCCCTCTCCATCCCCACCAGTGGACTTTCCCGTCAGAGTTCTCATTGTCCAAAAGTTTAAAAAGTAAGGCACTGGGTCATTTGGTAAATTTTCTCTGGCAATTACCTTTCCTGAAAAATAAATACTGTTCCTTAATTTAAAGCCATAGAAGCAATCTGTATTCCACTTTCCTCATGTTTAGTATCAGACCAGTGATCCCATCCTCGGCTTGCTGCACTTAGTTGGCCTCACGTCTCTGCTCATGGGGGATCTGAGCATTGCTTTTCCTTCTATGGAAATAAATTTCTGTTAGTGTGTTTTCTAAGACACTGAAGGAAGGATCTCTATTTGGAGTAAGTCATTAAATAGTCTTCATAGAATTAATCTGCTGTTTAATTTAGCTTCAGGAAATTGAGACCTTTGGAGGAGAAATAATACTACGGAAGACCCTAAGAGCTATTTCTGTAAAATGTGTATTTTTGAGACAAGTGTTGGAATATAATGGCTGTGTCTGCTAGAAATTTTGTCTTTTTTCTGTTTGGCCTTGTGCCTGGAACAATGCGTATTTGATGAGTCAGTGAGTGACCAAACTTCTTTATCCTCATTGTAGCCTCTCCGTGTAGGAAGAAAATGGTCTTGGGGGCACACTGCTCGGGCAAGGCTCTGCTGCTGTTTCTCTGGCTATTCCAGAATGTTCCATGGTGTGTCGAGCCTCTTCCATCAGGTTGTTATGAGGCCAAATGACGTAATGCATCACTTGTTTTAGGCAATTTGCATGACAGCTATTAATCATTATTAGGTATAACAGTATTATTGGTTTGGGGGGGAAATGTGAGTTCACTTCTTGTATATGTCTACCAGTAGTTCAGCATCTTTGATGAAATAGGTGCTTTGATTTGTAGAAAACAAAAAGTTGTATTGTGGCTGTTCAGCTCTCCCACAGCCAGAAATCAGCAGGTTCAATGCACAGCTGAATGTGATCTGTGTTTGTTTGTTTTTTTTTTTTTCAATAAATCGGGACAGCAGTTTTGCTGTTTTTTCTTTTTCCAGAATCCTCTGCATGGGGGAGCTGGTGTGCAGGGATGTTGGTGAGAATATAGACTCCTGGAGCCTTTTTGCAGAGCAGTTTTACAGCAGATANTCCATGTCTGGTTCTAACTGTTGCTTCTTGACCTGCATACAGACTTCTCAGGAGGCAGGTAAGGTGGTCTGGTATTCCCATCTCTTTCAGAATTTTCCACAGTTTGTTGTGATCCACACAGTCAGAGGTTTTAGTATAGTCAATGAAGCAGAAGTAGATGTTTTCTGGAACTCTCTTGCTTTTTCTGTGATCCAGTGGATTTTGGCAGTTTGATCTCTGATTCCTCTGCCTTTTCTGAATCCCGCTTGTACATCTGGAAGTTCTCTGTTCACATACTGTCGAAGCCTCTTGTGGAGAATTTTGAACATTACTTTGCTAGCATGTGAGATGAGTGCAACTGTGTGGTAGTTTGAACATTCTTTGGCATTGCCCTTTTTTGGCGAATGGAATGAAAACTGACCTTCTCCAGTCCTGTGGCCACTGCTGAGTTTTCCAAATTTGCTGGCATATTGCGTGTAGCACTTTCACAGCATCATCTTTTAAGATTTGAAGTAGCTCAGCTGGAGTTCCATCACTTCTACTAGTTTTGTTTGTAGTAATGCTTCCTAAGGCCCACTTGACCTCACACTCCAGGATGGCTTACCAACAGCAGGAATTCATTGCTCACAGCTCTGGAAGCTGATAGCCAGCATCTCCTTGCTGGGTCCTTATGTGGCGGCAGAGGTGTGAGGTGTCTCTGGAACCTCCGCTATTAGGGCTCCAGCCCCACCCACAGGAGCTCCATCCTCTTGATCTACGCGTCTCCCAAGGGCTCTGGCTCCCAGCATCGTCACTTTGGGGGTTAGAAATTCAACATACGTATTTGGGGCACACATTCAGATCGTAGCACTTGTATACAGGACATCCTGAGTCTTTATACACATTAGGGAGAAAGCAAGCTGCGAGAGCTAGTAAATGAACTCAGCACGGTTGTTGCAGGATCCTAGATCACTAAACAAAATTCAGTTGTGTTTCTATACACTATCATTTGGGGCTTCCCTGGTGGCTCAGAGGTTACAGCATTTGCCTGCAAGGCGGGAGACCCGGGTTCAATCCCTAGGTCGGGAAGATCCCCTGGAGAGGAAATGGCAACCCACTCCAGTATTCTTGCCTGGAAAATCCTATGGACGGAGGAGCCTGGTAGGTTACAGTCCACGGGGTCGCAAAGAGTCGGACACGACTGAACGACTTCACACTATCATTTAAAGTCCAAAAATGAAATTAAATCAACTCCATTTACAATAGCATAAAAAAGAATAGAATAGTTAGCAGTAATGGTTCATAACAAAAGAAGTGCAACATTTAATACACTGAAAACTTCAAAACATCATTGAAAGAAAGTAAAGCAGAACTGTAATAAAATGGAAAGACATCCTGTGTTCACAGACTAGAAGACTTAATATTGATTTGTAGATTCAATATAATCTGTATCAAAATCTTAGCTTCCTTTTTTTGAATAAATTAACAAATAGATCTTAGCATCCATACACATACTGAAAGGGTCACGAATAGTTAAAACAATCTTAAAAAACAAAGTTGGAGGACTTAACACCTCTCAATTTCAAAACTTACTACAAAGCTACAGGACAATATGGTCCTGGCATAAGGACAGATGCATAGATCAGCGGAATAGAGCTGAGAGTCTGGAGACTGTCAGGTGACGTAAGGCTGCCAGGACTGTTCACTCGGGGAAAGGAGAGTCTTCTCCATAAATGGTGCCGGGGCAGCTGGGTGCCCACGTGCAGAAGAGGGAAGTTGGACCCTTATTTAATACTGTATACAAAAAGTAACTTGACTGTGACACCGTGCTGCTCCTAGAGGAAACCTCTCAGGTGTGACTCTTAACCTTAGAACTTCAGGTGCAAAGCTTCACGACCTCGGTTTAGACAGTGGGTTCTCATATGTGACATTGAAAGGACAGCAACAAAAGAAAAAAACAGATAAACTGGACTTCATCAAAGTCCAGGGCTTCAAAGAGCATCGCGAAGGAGAGAGGCAGCCTGTAGGGTGGGGGACATACGTGCCGGCCCAGTGTCGGACTAGGAGCGGGGCATCCAAGACACGTAACCAGCTCTTACAGTTCAACAATAAGAAGACAACTCAATTTTAAAAAATAATGAAGATTTGTATTTTTAACAGAGGATAATAAGCATATATCTGCAAAATCTACCCCCTCTCCATCCCCACCAGTGGACTTTCCCGTCAGAGTTCTCATTGTCCAAAAGTTTAAAAAGTAAGGCACTGGGTCATTTGGTAAATTTTCTCTGGCAATTACCTTTCCTGAAAAATAAATACTGTTCCTTAATTTAAAGCCATAGAAGCAATCTGTATTCCACTTTCCTCATGTTTAGTATCAGACCAGTGATCCCATCCTCGGCTTGCTGCACTTAGTTGGCCTCACGTCTCTGCTCATGGGGGATCTGAGCATTGCTTTTCCTTCTATGGAAATAAATTTCTGTTAGTGTGTTTTCTAAGACACTGAAGGAAGGATCTCTATTTGGAGTAAGTCATTAAATAGTCTTCATAGAATTAATCTGCTGTTTAATTTAGCTTCAGGAAATTGAGACCTTTGGAGGAGAAATAATACTACGGAAGACCCTAAGAGCTATTTCTGTAAAATGTGTATTTTTGAGACAAGTGTTGGAATATAATGGCTGTGTCTGCTAGAAATTTTGTCTTTTTTCTGTTTGGCCTTGTGCCTGGAACAATGCGTATTTGATGAGTCAGTGAGTGACCAAACTTCTTTATCCTCATTGTAGCCTCTCCGTGTAGGAAGAAAATGGTCTTGGGGGCACACTGCTCGGGCAAGGCTCTGCTGCTGTTTCTCTGGCTATTCCAGAATGTTCCATGGTGTGTCGAGCCTCTTCCATCAGGTTGTTATGAGGCCAAATGACGTAATGCATCACTTGTTTTAGGCAATTTGCATGACAGCTATTAATCATTATTAGGTATAACAGTATTATTGGTTTGGGGGGGAAATGTGAGTTCACTTCTTGTATATGTCTACCAGTAGTTCAGCATCTTTGATGAAATAGGTGCTTTGATTTGTAGAAAACAAAAAGTTGTATTGTGGCTGTTCAGCTCTCCCACAGCCAGAAATCAGCAGGTTCAATGCACAGCTGAATGTGATCTGTGTTTGTTTGTTTGTTTGTTTTTCAATAAATCGGGACAGCAGTTTTGCTGTTTTTTCTTTTTCCAGAATCCTCTGCATGGGGGAGCTGGTGTGCAGGGATGTTGGTGAGAATATAGACTCCTGGAGCCTTTTTGCAGAGCAGTTTTACAGCAGATAGCAGTGTTTTAAATGTGTGTATCCTTTGAGCTAGTATTTCTCCCTCTAGGAATCTACCTTATGAAATATAACTGTGGAAAATGTTCATGGCAGTGATGTTTGCTGTGGCGAGAACTGGCACCTGGAGTTATTGAGGGGGCAGAAGCCCGCTCTCTAGGAGCCAGGCAGTCACTGAGGAGGCAGGGCAGCTCTGTGGGTGTCAGCATGCACCGACCACACTATACATGCATTTATCCCATTTCTGTGAGGGGAAAAATGTGTCTCTTTCTGAGTGTGTGTGTTTACATTTTCAATTGTGATTAAAAAAACCCAACAAATTTCCCATCTCGAGGCGCACAGTTCAGTAGAGTTAAATGCATTCACACTGAAGTGCAAACCGTCACCACCGCCTGTCTCCTGGACAGTTTTCATCTCTCACAACTGTGGCTCTGTCCCCATTAAACACTAACTCCCACTGCCCCTGCCCGCAGCCCCTGGCCCCCTACCATCTGCTTTCTGTCCATGAATCTGACTAGTCCAGGGACCTCATGTAAGTAGAATCATACAGTATATTTCTTTTTGTGACTGGCTTATGTCACTTAGCGTAGTGTCATTAAGGTTCCTCCATGTGGTAACAGGTCTCAGAATTCCTTTCTTTTTTGAGGCTGAACAATATTCTGTGTCTGGACGGACCACACCGTGTTTGTGCATCCACCATTGCTGGGCACCTGGGTGGCTCCCGTGTCTCCAGTGTCGGGAACCAGGCTGTGCACGAGGCTGTACGGGTGTCTTTGGGGCCTGCAGAGGGACGGCTGGAAGAGGCAGCTGACGCGGCACTCCGGAAAGCGAGGCTGGTGGGGGCGGAGGGGGCGCCCGGACCTGTCCCTTTATACCCTTCACGATGTGGTTGTTGTCAATAAGCATGAGATTCTGCCTTCCGCTGGTCATTTATTTAAATCAGTAACTGTTGCGTTTGCTTTGTGCCATCTGAAGGGTTCGCCAGCCCCTCTACCAGAAATACCTGAACACGTGGTGCTCAAGTGCAGGCAGAGGCTGTGGGAGGACCCAGCCAAAGATGTCTTCGAGGAGTGCACCAGGTGAGTGGGCGCACACGCGGGGCTCCACGCGGGCCGGACTCCGGCAGCCTCTCCCCGGGGGCGTGGCCTCCCTGGATTAGGGCGGTCCCCGCCACCGTCAGGCGGATGAGGAGGGACGCCTACACACGCACAGGGACATCCTGAAGCGCCAGGTCGCGGGCGTGGCTTTGCTGCCTGCCCGGCCCCTCTGCCCAGCCTTCCACAGGGCTTGTTCCAGGGTGAAAGGTGCCCCATAGAGCATGCACTGAAAATATCTTTTCTGCAGACCTTTGCAGTCAGGGCAGGAATGTCCCGAGTCCAAGCAGTCGCCTGAGTTCAGCTTCCTTGTGTGCTCAGGAGGGAAGAGTGGTGGCTGAAGGGACCTGGCCTCAGGCGTGGAGTCGTTTGTAAGCAGACGTTCGTTTGGGTGTCACTCATGCCCTCAACACGCGCCTGCTGAGCCCTGCCCTTTCGGGACCCGAGTCTGCTCCCTGGGCGGCCGCAATGCGAGGCCGACCCAGGAGCCCGGAGCTGAGGGCAGGCCGCCAGCAGGGCCGAGTGTCTGAGCGCCCCAGAGAGGCTCCTTCTTTCCCCTTCCTGCTGCTGCTGTTGAAACTCTCTTCCGATGTTGAAAACCGTGGGAGTTGCACGTGACTGGAGAGACTGGTCCGAAATTCTGCCTTCTCTGTGCAGAAATTTCGAGAGAGAGGCCTCGCAGCTGATCGTCTTTAGGCAGGTGTTGGTGCTCAGGCATCTGCTTGATGAGCTCTCTTGGCAGGTGGCTCTGCACTCCTGCACGTTCATTAGCTGTCGTTTACCGTCAGCTGCACGCGGCATGGGATGACTGGGGACCGCAGCACAGGTCGTGTGGCCTCTAGGGGTTTGGGTTCTTATTATTCTGCCTCATCCCCGTCTTGTTATGGCCTTTATTTCCCCCAGACCTTCCTTTCTCAGTTGTTCCCAGAATTCTGGTCCTGCGTAGTGAGCTAAGTGAGTCCTCCCTGCTTCCCACACGAAGCTCTGCTGGCAATCCGCACGTGATGGTTAGTGGGAGTGTGAAGATGAACATATCAGAAACCAGTGCTGAGCTGATGCGCAGTTTTCAGTGTCATGATATTTACAAATTGTGGGCAGTAGGCTCGTGTGCCAGACTAGGGCGGTGGTGCAGTCTTGTTTTGAGGCACGAGTATTGGGAAGTAAAGTTGACATCCTGGGAGGTTGATTTAGTCGTTGACCTTACTAATTTATACAGACCATGAAATACACAAACAAGTCAGAATCAGGCAGTGTTTGTGTTCTTTCATGGAGACACCGAAGGACCTTTATAAAGGGGCTTAACTGAGCCGACAGTGCTAGAATCCTAACTGGTTCACAAGTGTTTGGAGCTGAGCTGCCCACATGCTCGCCAGGGACAGGAGTCCCGGGGCAGGGCCACCCCTGCTCGCACATGGGGGCGTGAGGGCCTGGCCTCTGGGACGGGCTCAGTTCTAGGACCGCAGTGGCAGCCTCTCACCACCCAGTGTCACTGACAGAGAGTTCGTGTTGGTGTGGGTTGTGACGACACCGATGTTCCGCTGTCCTGCAGAGCGGTCACCTGGCCTGTGGCCTCTGGTAAGCCCTTCCGCAAGAATGAGAGTTTAAGACAGTAATGGATGACGTCGTGCTTTTATAAACACATCATTATTCAACTCCCTCTAAAGTGAAAGTCACTCAGTCATGTCTGACTCTTTGCAACCCCACGGACTATGGAATTCTCCAGGCCAGAATAGCGGAGTGGGTAGCCTTTCCCTTCTCCAGGGGATCTTCCCAACCCAGGGATCGAACCCAGGTCCCTGCACTACAGGCGGATTCTTTACCAGCTGAGCCACCAGGGGCAGGGCTCACTGCAGAAGATTTCTTCAAGAAACAGGTAGCATCACATGGTGTACTGAGTGCTCCAGTTGGTTAATTGTGTTACTGTCTCTGGTTCGCTGGGTCTTGCTGCGCGGGGCCTTTCTCTGGCTACGGGCAGGGGGCTCCTCTTCATTGTGGCGCACGGGCTTCTCGTGGTGGAGGCCTTTCTGCTGCGGAGCATGGGCTCTAGGCAGCCGGGCTTCAGCAGTGCGGCCCGTGGGCTCCACGCTGTGGCTCGCGAGCTTAGTTGCCCTGCGGCATGTGGGACCTTCCAGGACCAGAAGTCGGACCCATGCCTCCTCCCTTGGCGGGCAGATTCTTAACCACTGTACCACCAGGGAAGTCCTCGAGAGCTTTATTTTTAATATTTAAAAAAGGTGATATCACATATTAACAGTTCCTACCCTATGACTGTTATCATTTACACATTTACGCCAATGTTAATTGCAAACTGTTTACATTCCCTTCTGAAATACATGTGCCTCCACGTGTGCAGGCACACATATGCCCGTACGAACACACACATACACACACACACACCTTGAGTATATTTTAAACTATTGTTTTTCTACTGGGAGATTATTTTTATCGAGTAATTACTTCACTGATATTCTAATACTTAAAAAGTACCTCTGTTTTTAGGAAGGTAAATTGGCTTTATTTCTTTTGAATTCTTGCGTTCATGTTTTCACTGGTAGCATTGGAAACTAGTGTGAGATTCTGTAGTTGCAAAATCCAGTATACTGAATTATGGGTAATGATCCATTTTCCCATATCCAGCGCTCACTCATGCATTAAAGCACAGAGTTGTCTTCATTTTATGCCGCAGCCAGATGTACATAGTTGCATAAAATTTTTTTCTAGAATTGTCCATGACCATTTAAGTGAAGAAGCATTTGAAGAATACCAAGAAAGTGCATATTTTTCTCGATTTTTACAGTGGAAGTGGCTGGAAAGGTATGTTCTCATCATTCAGTGAAAACAAATCGTGACTTCCATTACTGCATTCTGACTGATGTATACCTTTCTGTCAAAATACTATTGGAAATCTTATTATTAATATTGTGCAATTTCTTCTGATCCAGTGGGCTCTGTTTCCTCTTGTTAAAATGACAGTTAGCCCTGCTGGTGCCACCGTGAGACAGTAAACCATGTCCTGGATTCACAGAGACAGAATCCGACGTGGTGCTTGGCTCTTTGCCATCTCAGCCTCTACCCAGACGCCTACTAGCTATGTGTCCTCAGTGATGTGGCCTGTGTGTGCTTTGGGTGACCTACCCCCTGGAGAAGGGAATAGCAGCCCACTCTAGTATTCTTGGAAATCCCGTGGACAAGGGGAGCCTGGTGGGCTACAGTCCATGGGGTCACAGAGAGTGAGATGCGGCTTGGAGACTACACCACCACCACCCTGGATGCTGGAGTCACCGGTGGAGTGAGTGTGGCACACTCAGCACAGGGCTCGGTGCACAACAGAAGTGCTCAGGAAGCGTTCAGTCGCGCAGCTCAGTCGTGTCCGACTCTTTGTGACCCCATGGATGGCAGCACGCCGGGCCTCCCTGTCCATAACCAACTCCTGGAGTCCACTCAGACTCGAGTCCATCGAGTCGGTGATGCCGTCCAGCTGTCTCATCCTGTGCTAGCTGCCACCAGCGTTGCTGTTACAAGGACTGTTGATTTATTAAATTTCAGTTCTAGCTCATACAGGTTTCTTTGGCTACGGAGTCAACACCGCCTTTGAGGCTCTTTCCTCACAGTACAGCTCCCTGTCAATGTCGTTTCCCTCACCAGCCTTCTGAGAGGCCCCAAGAGCTGTGCCAGAGAGAACACAGAGAGATTTCAGAGTGTGGGCTGGCTGCAGACTTGTGTTTAGCTCACTCAGTAAGGATAGCAGGATCATTTTGCGTGTGTCTTCAGTGTTTTCACAGTTTTGAAAGTTAACGTGCTTGTCTCTTGAAAGCTGTCCCGCTGAGGAGCCCCCCTCTGAGCACAGGCAGCTGGTCCTGGGCACCCTCCCCCAGGTCCCCTTCTCAGGCCAGGCCAGCGGCTAGGTAGGTTTTTCTCTTTCCAAAGAGCAATGTGATGTGAGACCTGAGGCTTTCTTTTTCCCTTGTGATTAATTAGGCAACCGGTGACAAAGAGCACGTTTAGGCACTACAGAGTCCTGGGGAAAGGCGGGTTTGGAGAGGTAAGTCGTACCTGACAGCTGTGAGCAGTACTTCTAGAAAAGCCACAGGGGCTCATGGAAAGGCGTGATCTTCAGGTAACGTATTGACTCTATAAATCCATTTATTTCTTTACTGTGTATTTTAGGAATACTTTTAGCAGCCATGAGAATTAAGATTTAACTTTGAGCAAAAGGTACACGCTCTTAAAAAATTCAGAGATGCGGTGGGGAGAATGATTCACTATCTTTGTGAGTTTACGTTTCAGTTCTTAGTTCTCAAAGAGGTTGTTTTCTCATGTTTTTGTTCAAGTTTAGTAAGGTTGTCCGACTGAAAAGATTATTCTGTTTCCATATGGTGAAGTTTCTGTTATTCCATTCTTATAACTGAGGACTAGCCTGGAAGTTCACATAGTACAGCGTATATTACTAAATTTTATTAAGTATTAATTGAATATGTTTATTTAACTCAACTCTGAACGTGTATGTACCTTACACCTACTTCAAAAGGTGTTAGAAAATATGGAAATTGGGGAAAATCCTAAAGATACTATCCACAAGTTCATGAGAGATGGTCTTTAAATGGGACTGGAGACGGCTGGAGTCGGTGCTCAGAGTCCCGTCACGCTCTGTGCAGCAATTGAAGGAGATGCTAGCAGCCTTGTCGAGTGTGTGGAGTGGTCACTGTGAGTTCAAGCCTTCCTAAGTCCCAGAGTTGGGTCAGAGCCGGGCACGCCGTCTGCTTGAGATTCACATGGCGTGTGCTCCCAAGTTCCAGGCAAGAGCCACAGGCAGTGCCAGCCCGGGAGGAGTCACACCGCAGGGCCTCCTCTCCTCCCTCACAGCGGCCGTAAGAGGGACTGGTAGGTGTGCCAGTCTTGGGAGAGCCCGCGGGGCACCCACTGTGGCCCTGGAGACTGCCTGGTGCTCTGTGGGCCCTGCTCCAGCGTGCTGGGCCCTCGGTGGGAGACGCGTCTGTGAGGAGTCCGTCTCCTGACGTGCCTCTGGAGCGCCCAGTCCACGCCGCCCGCCCCACACTGCCTCCAGGGATGGAGCTCAGACTTTGTGAGGAGCAGAGGAAGGAAGCTTCCAGCACCGGCTCTTGTAACTACAAAGCAGTGAAGCCCGCGGTCTGGCCACACAGAGGGCTTCACAATGGATTCAGCAGAAACACGTCGGCAAGTTTTCACTGTCGTGAAAAGACTCGATGTGCTTATGATCTCATACAGCACTTTTTAAACGCATTGACTGGTGCTCCCAAACAAATGGCTAGGAGGACAAATAAACGGCTGTGTCTTTTCACAGACGTGTTCTGGGCGTGCTGCGCTGCGCCAGGCCCGGGGCGGGGGTCAGTGGGCAGTCCATTTCTCTCGGGAATGCCAGTTTAGAACCCTGTGACTACAGCAGACGCCTGGGGCCCTTTCAGTCCAAATGCCGGCAGTGCGCTTACCTTTGCTAAACGCCGGCACCTCTTCTGGCGGTGTGAAAGGCCAACATTTTGGTCTCATTCAGTCAACAGCAGTGCTTTCACTCCAGCCTGGAGCCCTCCAGGCAGCCCTGGCGGGTCCTGAGGCTGGCGCGGTGGACGGGGGCTGGGCAAGCAGCGTTGCCTGCATGGCGGGCAGCGGAGAGAGCATGTCCTTGGGACCCACGCCCCCTGAGGTCAAGTTCCTGTGCCTCCGCTTCCAGCTGTGCGATCGGGGGGCCCACCGTGGTCTCCTCCTGCAGAGGCCTCATGAGCCCTGCTTCACCATCACTGTGAGGAGCAGCTGAGCGGCTGCAGAGCCTGGCACCCCACCCCTTCTCCCTTCTCGCTCTCTGACTTGGCAGCTCCACTTGAAGGAATCTGTCTTCAGTGCGTGATAAGTCTTCATGTGCAAAGACTATGTGCCAAGACTTCGCGGTTGGAAAATGATGAACTGCGTTTTGGAGTAGTCACGTATTTGTAGAACGTTTAATGATGAGAAGATAGTCACGCAGTAAGATGAAAAAAGGTCATAGAATATTATCTGTTCTGTGACATAAGCCCAGTTTCCCCTGAAAGCCAGAGGCTGTGGGGGAGCAAGCTAGATAGCCTTGCGTATATGGGTACAAAGGGGGCACCTCAGCGCTTCTACAGCACAGTATCAGTGATAGTCACCTTAGAACTTGGGTGTTTGATCGTCGTCTTTATTAATACTTCCAATATTTTCCACCGTGAGGTTTATATTTTACCACAAAATTATTTTGGTCAGTGGATAAAATTGTATCATGTCTTATATTCACTTTTAAAGTAATCCTCCGGGGGACTTCCCTGGTGGTCCACAGCTAAGACTCCATGCTCCCAGTGCAGCAGGCCCAGGTTCAATCCCTGGCCAGGGAACAAGATTTCACATGCCCCACCTCAAGATCCTGCATGATGCAACAAAGATCCCACATGCTGTAGCTAAGAGCTGGCAGAGCCAAATAAGTAAATATTCAAAATTAATTTAATTAAAATGTTAAAAATAAAGTAATCCTCTGCACGCGTGTGGCGTGTGTGTGTGCAGGTGTGGGGTGTGGGGCGGGTGGCAGGCAGGGGAGCCACGACAGCCTGCGTCCGCAGCCTGGAGGCTGGGAGGCTGGTTGCTGTTGTCGGGTGGCTCAATCGTGTCCAACTCTGCGGCCCCATGGCCTGCAGCCNGGGAGATTATTTTTATCGAGTAATTACTTCACTGATATTCTAATACTTAAAAAGTACCTCTGTTTTTAGAAAGGTAAATTGGCTTTATTTCTTTTGAATTCTTGCGTTCATGTTTTCACTGGTAGCATTGGAAACTAGTGTGAGATTCTGTAGTTGCAAAATCCAGTATACTGAATTATGGGTAATGATCCATTTTCCCATATCCAGCGCTCACTCATGCATTAAAGCACAGAGTTGTCTTCATTTTATGCCGCAGCCAGATGTACATAGTTGCATAAAATTTTTTTCTAGAATTGTCCATGACCATTTAAGTGAAGAAGCATTTGAAGAATACCAAGAAAGTGCATATTTTTCTCGATTTTTACAGTGGAAGTGGCTGGAAAGGTATGTTCTCATCATTCAGTGAAAACAAATCGTGACTTCCATTACTGCATTCTGACTGATGTATACCTTTCTGTCAAAATACTATTGGAAATCTTATTATTAATATTGTGCAATTTCTTCTGATCCAGTGGGCTCTGTTTCCTCTTGTTAAAATGACAGTTAGCCCTGCTGGTGCCACCGTGAGACAGTAAACCATGTCCTGGATTCACAGAGACAGAATCCGACGTGGTGCTTGGCTCTTTGCCATCTCAGCCTCTACCCAGACGCCTACTAGCTATGTGTCCTCAGTGATGTGGCCTGTGTGTGCTTTGGGTGACCTACCCCCTGGAGAAGGGAATAGCAGCCCACTCTAGTATTCTTGGAAATCCCGTGGACAAGGGGAGCCTGGTGGGCTACAGTCCATGGGGTCACAGAGAGTGAGATACGGCTTGGAGACTACACCACCACCACCCTGGATGCTGGAGTCACCGGTGGAGTGAGTGTGGCACACTCAGCACAGGGCTCGGTGCACACCAGAAGTGCTCAGGAAGCGTTCAGTCGCGCAGCTCAGTCGTGTCCGACTCTTTGTGACCCCATGGATGGCAGCACGCCGGGCCTCCCTGTCCATAACCAACTCCTGGAGTCCACTCAGACTCGAGTCCATCGAGTCGGTGATGCCGTCCAGCTGTCTCATCCTGTGCTAGCTGCCACCAGCGTTGCTGTTACAAGGACTGTTGATTTATTAAATTTCAGTTCTAGCTCATACAGGTTTCTTTGGCTATGGAGTCAACACCGCCTTTGAGGCTCTTTCCTCACAGTACAGCTCCCTGTCAATGTCGTTTCCCTCACCAGCCTTCTGAGAGGCCCCAAGAGCTGTGCCAGAGAGAACACAGAGAGATTTCAGAGTGTGGGCTGGCTGCAGACTTGTGTTTAGCTCACTCAGTAAGGATAGCAGGATCATTTTGCGTGTGTCTTCAGTGTTTTCACAGTTTTGAAAGTTAACGTGCTTGTCTCTTGAAAGCTGTCCCGCTGAGGAGCCCCCCTCTGAGCACAGGCAGCTGGCCCTGGGCACCCTCCCCCAGGTCCCCTTCTCAGGCCAGGCCAGCGGCTAGGTAGGTTTTTCTCTTTCCAAAGAGCAATGTGATGTGAGACCTGAGGCTTTCTTTTTCCCTTGTGATTAATTAGGCAACCGGTGACAAAGAGCACGTTTAGGCACTACAGAGTCCTGGGGAAAGGCGGGTTTGGAGAGGTAAGTCGTACCTGACAGCTGTGAGCAGTACTTCTAGAAAAGCCACAGGGGCTCATGGAAAGGCGTGATCTTCAGGTAACGTATTGACTCTATAAATCCATTTATTTCTTTACTGTGTATTTTAGGAATACTTTTAGCAGCCATGAGAATTAAGATTTAACTTTGAGCAAAAGGTACACGCTCTTAAAAAATTCAGAGATGCGGTGGGGAGAATGATTCACTATCTTTGTGAGTTTACGTTTCAGTTCTTAGTTCTCAAAGAGGTTGTTTTCTCATGTTTTTGTTCAAGTTTAGTAAGGTTGTCCGACTGAAAAGATTATTCTGTTTCCATATGGTGAAGTTTCTGTTATTCCATTCTTATAACTGAGGACTAGCCTGGAAGTTCACATAGTACAGCGTATATTACTAAATTTTATTAAGTATTAATTGAATATGTTTATTTAACTCAACTCTGAACGTGTATGTACCTTACACCTACTTCAAAAGGTGTTAGAAAATATGGAAATTGGGGAAAATCCTAAAGATACTATCCACAAGTTCATGAGAGATGGTCTTTAAATGGGACTGGAGACGGCTGGAGTCGGTGCTCAGAGTCCCGTCACGCTCTGTGCAGCAATTGAAGGAGATGCTAGCAGCCTTGTCGAGTGTGTGGAGTGGTCACTGTGAGTTCAAGCCTTCCTAAGTCCCAGAGTCGGGTCAGAGCCGGGCACGCCGTCTGCTTGAGATTCACATGGCGTGTGCTCCCAAGTTCCAGGCAAAAGCCACAGGCAGTGCCAGCCTGGGAGGAGTCACACCGCAGGGCCTCCTCTCCTCCCTCACAGCGGCCGTGAGAGGGACTGGTAGGTGTGCCAGTCTTGGGAGAGCCCGCGGGGCACCCACTGTGGCCCTGGAGACTGCCTGGTGCTCTGTGGGCCCTGCTCCAGCGTGCTGGGCCCTCGGTGGGAGACGCGTCTGTGAGGAGTCCGTCTCCTGACGTGCCTCTGGAGCGCCCAGTCCACGCCGCCCGCCCCACACTGCCTCCAGGGATGGAGCTCAGACTTTGTGAGGAGCAGAGGAAGGAAGCTTCCAGCACCGGCTCTTGTAACTACAAAGCAGTGAAGCCCGCGGTCTGGCCACACAGAGGGCTTCACAATGGATTCAGCAGAAACACGTCGGCAAGTTTTCACTGTCGTGAAAAGACTCGATGTGCTTATGATCTCATACGCTTTAACCTCTGAGCCACCAGGGAAGCCCATGATCTCATACAGCACTTTTTAAACGCATTGACTGGTGCTCCCAAACAAATGGCTAGGAGGACAAATAAACGGCTGTGTCTTTTCACAGACGTGTTCTGGGCGTGCTGCGCTGCGCCAGGCCCGGGGCGGGGGTCAGTGGGCAGTCCATTTCTCTCGGGAATGCCAGTTTAGAACCCTGTGACTACAGCAGACGCCTGGGGCCCTTTCAGTCCAAATGCCGGCAGTGCGCTTACCTTTGCTAAACGCCGGCACCTCTTCTGGCGGTGTGAAAGGCCAACATTTTGGTCTCATTCAGTCAACAGCAGTGCTTTCACTCCAGCCTGGAGCCCTCCAGGCAGCCCTGGCGGGTCCTGAGGCTGGCGCGGTGGACGGGGGCTGGGCGAGCAGCGTTGCCTGCATGGCGGGCAGCGCGGAGAGAGCATGTCCTTGGGACCCACGCCCCCTGAGGTCAAGTTCCTGTGCCTCCGCTTCCAGCTGTGCGATCGGGGGGCCCACCGTGGTCTCCTCCTGCAGAGGCCTCATGAGCCCTGCTTCACCATCACTGTGAGGAGCAGCTGAGCGGCTGCAGAGCCTGGCACCCCACCCCTTCTCCCTTCTCGCTCTCTGACTTGGCAGCTCCACTTGAAGGAATCTGTCTTCAGTGCGTGATAAGTCTTCATGTGCAAAGACTATGTGCCAAGACTTCGCGGTTGGAAAATGATGAACTGCGTTTTGGAGTAGTCACGTATTTGTAGAACGTTTAATGATGAGAAGATAGTCACGCAGTAAGATGAAAAAAGGTCATAGAATATTATCTGTTCTGTGACATAAGCCCAGTTTCCCCTGAAAGCCAGAGGCTGTGGGGGAGCAAGCTAGATAGCCTTGCGTATATGGGTACAAAGGGGGCACCTCAGCGCTTCTACAGCACAGTATCAGTGATAGTCACCTTAGAACTTGGGTGTTTGATCGTCGTCTTTATTAATACTTCCAATATTTTCCACCGTGAGGTTTATATTTTACCACAAAATTATTTTGGTCAGTGGATAAAATTGTATCATGTCTTATATTCACTTTTAAAGTAATCCTCCGGGGGACTTCCCTGGTGGTCCACAGCTAAGACTCCATGCTCCCAGTGCAGCAGGCCCAGGTTCAATCCCTGGCCAGGGAACAAGATTTCACATGCCCCACCTCAAGATCCTGCATGATGCAACAAAGATCCCACATGCTGTAGCTAAGAGCTGGCAGAGCCAAATAAGTAAATATTCAAAATTAATTTAATTAAAATGTTAAAAATAAAGTAATCCTCTGCACGCGTGTGGCGTGTGTGTGTGCAGGTGTGGGGTGTGGGGCGGGTGGCAGGCAGGGGAGCCACGACAGCCTGCGTCCGCAGCCTGGAGGCTGGGAGGCTGGTTGCTGTTGTCGGGTGGCTCAATCGTGTCCAACTCTGCGGCCCCATGGCCTGCAGCCCGCCAGGCTCCTCTGTCCATGGGGTTCTCCAGGCAGGAGCACTGCAGGGGGCTGCCACTTCCTCCCCCAGGGACCTTCCCGACCCAGGGGTCGAATCCATGTCTCCTGCAGCTCCTGCACTGGCAAGCAGACTCTTTACCACTGAGCCACCAGGGAAGCTGGGAGCTGGGAGCTTTATTGTACTGTTCTCTTCACTTACCTTTGTTTGCAAGTTTTCATAATGTGGAGTAACATATAAACATTACTTTAAGAGCTAATTAAGTAAAGGTATGAAAGTCTATGGATTCTATGAAATACACGTATTCTTGAATTTTAAAACTAATCAGGAATATTTACTGTCAGAAACTTGTGTTCTTGTACAGAAGGTAGAAGGACACGGGGAGACAAATTTAAGCAGAGGCAGCAGGATCTCACAGAGCAAGTCCGCCGCCACTGTGCTCGGTTCCTAAGCTCCCTTCTGAAACAGGGACCCGAGGGCCAGAGGGAAGTGCCCTCGGGGAGCCAGCCGCAGCCATGGTCTTGGCCCCCAGAGTCCGTGCCGCTCTTGACCAGAGGGAATNTATTACATGCAGATACAAACTGAGAAGGCAACTCCAAAGATGAGAATTTCTATGTAAAAGCATCCTAGAGAATGTCCACTTCCATTTCATTAGTTTACCCAAAGCTGAGTCTGCAGAGAACACTAACTGTGGTGTAGTTTGTCTTTTGGGGGTGACAAAAATGTTCTAAAATTGATTGTGGTAATGGTACTGCAACATACTAAAAGCTATTGAATTGTACACTGTAAGTGGATACATGGTATGGTCTGTGTATTGTGTCACAATAATGCTGCTTAAAAGAAAGAAAACCCTAAATGGTCTACAGGATGTGACCCTAACTTACCCACTATATCCACCTGGCTGTCGGAGGGAGGGATCAGACAAAGATGTCATTTTCCAGAAATCCTGGGTGGGCTCTGCTGAAGCATATACCCTGATTTTACCTGCATGAAGCCCCAGGCTGACCATCCCTCCTGCAGGCAGCTCCCCACGCAGGAACACTGCACACCAAGAGGATTGGCATGTGTAGGTTTCTTGATGCCTATAGCATGCAGAGCTACGCCTACTTTTTTCAGCATTTGATTTTTCCAAACAAAAGGAGAAACCAAGCACATAAAACCCAACAGTGAATTGATGAGCAACTTTGCATATATATAGAATTTCCAGGCAATAAAGCATGCTCTCCAACAAGCTTGTCTTTGTTTAGAGGAAAATTATGCTTTGCTTTCACACAATGCCCTCTGCCAAGCCCAGTGTGCCCTCCTAATTTAAATTAGTCTTTCAATTGTATGATCGTTCCAAAAGAAACTAATTTCCACTACACTCATTCAGGGAACTTAACCAAAACTTGCATTTTTGTTGGAGGAGGTGGCAAACCCACACAGTGAGGTTTTCTGCTTTGCCACAGTTTTAAGATTAATCATTTTTTGAATATCTATAAATATTATTTTGATTATGTGAATGGCTTTAAATAGCTGTTTATGAAAAACTCACAATACTGTAAGTCTGCAAAGAAATAAGCCTAATATAAAATGTGAGCAAGAGAATGATACCCAAATTGCACAATTATATTCTAATTTGTAGATTATAATTCAGTGTGCCATAATAATTTATCCTGAAAATTATGTTATCTCAGAAAGATTAAAAAACTGATTAAGATAACTTTTCTCACAAATCCTAAAACACTTCATTCCCTCGGTAATTTCATTCTGTCCTACCTCAATAAGGACATTTCAAATCAAAGACCTCAGACGGAAGGTTAATAAATCTTGACGGCTTCAATAGGCTGTTTTCTTATTGTATGTTAAATTCTGTGTGAAGTTCAGCAGCTCATATAATCTGGCATGAAATGGAGGGTTTAAAAAAAAAAGTTTAGAACTTGGCTATTGAAAAAATGTTTTAATGGTGTCTATTCCTCACTACTGGGATATTTCCTAGAAAGGGTTCCATTTCACTATAATTTTTTCTAAACAGAGCTATGATAGAAGGGAATACCACGACCTTGGGGAGCATGAGAAATCTGATCAACAGTGGCTTAATTTTTTTTAATTGTCATAAATATACAGCTCATTCTATAAATCCAAAATCTGGACAAGTCAATCATTCTAAATGGCTTTGGGGCAAATTCTGTTAGTTTGTTTTTTTTGGAGAAAGTGTTATTTTTATCCTTCACCTTTCTAACTCCCTCCTTCCCTATACAAAACAAGATATTCATCTCTGAATGCCCTTGGTAACCTAAGCATATATATCTTGGGGACAAATTACGTCAGCATAAAATTCAGAATTGGCAGTCTCAGAGAACAGAGTCAGAAGTAGGTTTGCTATTCAGAAAATTAAACCATTTTAGTGATAATTAAAATCACAGAAAATTATGAACGGAACTCAGGAAATACATCTTTTTTGGCAGGTTCATATACGTCACAAATCAATATATACAGTTTAATCTCAGGTAGAGCAGGCATTGTAAAGTTTCACCAAAAGCAAGCAGTAAGTGAACACTCAACTCTTGAGTAGGGGAAGCTGCATAGGTGGAGAAAGGGTCTCAGATGCCTTAAAAAATATTCCCTGGCTCTGTTTTCTAGCAGTTGCCTGTGACAAGTTCCAAAGAGCCGAAGTTTTAATTAAATACTATGGAAAAGTAGGATGCCACATCCCTTAAAAAAAAATCAGAGTGGCTCACAATAGGACAGAGAATCAAGAGTAAGTACTAAAAGCAGAATCCAGCTGTTGTCTCAAAAAGATTACAAACAAAGAAGAACTGAAAACATTAAAGCAAGATGGCCACAGGGATGCTGCCAAGGGAGCATTTAAAACAGACCCAGAAAGTAACACCAAATTGCTCCCCTCTCTGCCACCTTCCTTCAAATACCAGAAGCCATAGGGAGAGCTCGAAAGAAAATTCAAAACACACTTCATCTGTTTGGTACACTTTGAAGATGCTCAGAGGACAAAGCATCGATCAGTCAATGAACACATAGAAAGTTTAAGACAGTTCAAGTCCAATTTTGTGATAATTATTATATAATGTTCATTGCCCACTTCAGAGGCCAAAATAGTGTGTGCAAATGCCTAAGTAAGGAGCTTTTTTCAAAAGGTTGGCACACACTGGTATAAGAAAACAGATGGCAAGACATCTATGCCATTATTTTGGGCTTCTCTGAAATGCCCCCTTGGAGCAAAGATTTCAGCACCCACCTCTCACAATGTCACAGATGAGCTTTCTCTTCTCATTAAAATTTTATTCTTGCAGTCAGTCTCAAAGCTCATGGCAGACTAAATTCCTATTCAGACTAAAATGAATGTATCATTTTTTCCCCTACTTCTCCAGAGTCACTTATATGCACTTCCAAAATAAATCTTTGGCTTTTTACAAAGTGACTCTTCTACTCTCTCTCACTGAATCCTTTTCCCTAGAAGGAAGGGAAGTGGGAGGGGGTGCGGAAGGAAAGGAAGGCAAGGAAGAAAAACATAAGAACCAGAATTATAACCAGGATAAAGCTTAGCCCTGATTTTCTACTGTAAGCCTTACAGTAAAAGGTAGTTTAAAATTCGGATTCAATACCAGCAAGTTAACTGATGTAATATACCACATTAACAAAATGAAGGGTAAAAATCATATTCTCATTTCAACAAATATAGAAAGAACATTTGACAAAACTCATCATCCTTTCAAAATAAAAAACTCTCAACAAAGTGGGTATAGAGAGAACACACCTCAATAAAAAGGCCATATATGACAAGCTAATATCATATTCAACATAAAAAGCTGAAATCTTTTCCTCTATGATCAGAATGCCCATTCTCACCATTTTTATTAAACATGGTATTGGAAGTCCTAGTCAAAGCAATTATGCAAGAAAAAAAAATAAAAGAAGCATTCATACCCTAAAAGAGAAGTAAAACTGTTATTATTTACATATGATATACTACATTTATATACATATATAACCTTAAAGATGCCACCAAAAAACTGTTAGAATAAACACATTCAGTAAAATTGCAGGATACAAAATCAATACACAGAAATTTGTGGCATTTCTATACACTAATAATGAACTATCAGAAAGAAAAACTAAGAAAACAATCATATTTACAATTGTAGCTAAAATACCTAGGAATAAATTTAACCAAAGAGTTGAAAGATCTGTATATTGAAAACTACTAGAAAATAATGAAAGAAATTGAAGAAGACACAAATAAATGGAAAGACAGTCCAAGCTCATGGATTGGAAAAATTAATATTGTTAAAATGTTCATACTACTCTAAGTAATATACAGATTCAATGCAATCCCTACCAAAATTCCAATGGCATTTTTCACAGAAATAGAACAAACCTAAAATATATCTGAAACCATAGAGACTGTGAATAGCCAAAGCAATCTTGAGAAAGAACAAAGCTGTAGGTATCATACTCCCTCAAACTATATTAAAAAGCTATGGTAACGGAGAAGGCAATGGCAACCCACTCCAGTACTCTTGCCTGGAAAATCCCATGGACGGAGGAGCCTGGTAGGCTGCAGTCCATGGGGTTGCTAAGAGTCAGACCTGACTGAGCGACTTCACTTTCACTTTTCACTTTCCTGCATTGGAGAAGGAAATGGCAACCCACTCCAGTGTTCTTGCCTGGAGAATCCTAGGGACGAGGGAGCCTGGTGGGCTGCCGTCTATGGGGTTGCACAGAGTCGGACACGACTGAAGTGACTTAGCAGTAGCAGCAATGGCAATTTAAACAGTATGGTATTGGCATAAAAACAGACACAAAGATCAATGGAACAAAACAGAGAACCCAGAAATAAACACACATGTATATGATCAATTAATTTATGACACAGGAACCAAGAATATACAATGGAGAAAGGATAATCTTCTCAGAAAAATGGTGTTGGGAAAACTGGGCAGCCTCATGCAAAAGAATGAAACTATATCACTATCTTATACCATTCACAAAAATTAACTCAAAATGGATTAAAGACTTGAATGTAAGACATGAAACCATAGAACTCTTAGAAGAAAATATAAGCAGTAAGCTCCTTGACACTGGTCATGATGATAAGTTTTGAAATTATTATCAAAAGGCAAAGCAAAAATCAACACGTGGTACTATAGCAAGCTGAAAAGCTTCTGCACAGCAGAGGAAATCACCAACAAAATGAAAAGGCAACCTACAGACTGGGAGAAAATATCCACAAATACTATATCCGATAAGGAGTTAACACCCCAAATTTATAAAGAACTCATGCAACTCGATACAAAACAACCAAACAACTCAATTAAATCATGGGCAGAGGGTTTGGACATTTTTCCAAAGAAGACATCTGGATGCCAACGGGTACATGAAAAAGTGCTTGGCATCACTGAGGATGGGGGGGAAAGGGAGCCCTTGTGCACTCCCACTCTTGGTGGGAATGTAAGCTGAGGCAGTCACTATGGAAAACAGCACAGAGTTTCCTCAAAAAAATTAAAAGTGGAATTATGATATGATCCAGCAATTCTACTTTTTGTATTTATCCAAAAGAGATAAAAATTCCAACTCAAAAAGTTACCTGCATGCCCATGTTCATTGCAGCATTATTTACATTAGCCAAGTCGTGGAAACAACGTGTCCATCAATGAGTGAATGGATCATGAAAATGTGGTGTGTGTGTGCACACTTGTATACATATGGTTGTATGTCAATTATATCACAATTACATAAAGAATCTGGAAGTCAATTGAATAGGAAAGCAATATTACATAGTGCAAAATGCGCAAAATCTCTGATCAGAGGTGTACTGTTGTCAAGTGTCTATTTTTCATCCATGAGGAAGTTATGAATGAACTTAAAAGGTCCCCCCACAGACCCATATATAGAATTCATCAGACTCTAGTGTTCTCTGTAGATCACTGTACACCAAACTGGCAGTAAGCATGTTCCCTGAATGGTGGAAGACGCAGCAAGAAGGTAGCATAGTAGTTTATGGGGACAAGGCTATGGATCACCCTAGAAACGATGTACAAACGACAATTGTGACGAGTCTTGCCCATGATGTGTCCTATGGATGCACAGATATAAAGCTCAACATTCAGAAAACGAAGATCATGGCATCCGGTCCCATCACTTCATGGGAAATAGATGGGGAAACAGTGGAAACAGTGTCAGACTTTATTTTGGGGGGCTCCAAAATCACTGCAGATGGTGACTATAGCCATGAAATTAAAAGACGCTTACTCTTTGGAAGGAAAGTTATGACCAACCTAGATAGCATATTGAAAAGCAGAGACATTACTTTGCCGACTAAGGTCCGTCTAGTCAAGGCTATGGTTTTTCCTGTGGTCATGTATGGATGTGAGAGTTGGACTGTGAAGAAAGCTGAGCGCCAAAGAATAGATGCTTTTGAACTGTGGTGTTGGAGAAGAGTCTTGAGAGTCCCTTGGATTGCAAGGAGATCCAACCAGTCCATTCTGGAGATGAGCCCTGGGATTTCTTTGGAAGGGTTGATGCTGAAGCTGAAACTCCAGTAATTTGGCCACCTCATGTGAAGAGTTGATTCATTGGAAAAGATTCTGATGCTGGGAGGGATTGGGGGCAGGAGGAGAACGGGACGACAGAGGATGAGATGGCTGGATGGCATCACGGACTCGATGGACGTGAGTCTGAGTGAACTCCAGGAGTTGGTGATGGACAGGGAGGCCTGGCGTGCTGCGATTCATGGGGTGGCAAAAAGTCGGACACGACTGAGCGACTGAACTGAACTACCAAGCATTTGAGCAGAATTTTCTCTGCCTTGGACCTCAAGGATTGGACTGTAGCATTGTGAACGCAATATTCCAATGAGGAAGGTGAAGGTTGGAGGTGCACTTGGAAGTGAAAACTCTACCGGTGGCAGCAGGGAATCTAGCCATGATGAAAGGAATCAGGTTTCAATAAAGGTACTTTAGAGGCATATTTCTTCAAGTCTTTGAGGCATTCTTGGAACGCTTTCTTCTGAAGAAGACAAGGATGTTAAGATTTGCCCCAAAGAAGTGCATTATATTGAATATGACAGTAGCTAATATGCCCCTGAGACCCTAGCTAAATAAAAAGACATTAAAAAAAATAGAAATAAAGTTGTCTTAACATTAAAAAGAAAAAGAGTCTAGAATCTTGAGTCAAGACTCTTGTGCTCACCTCCTGTGGTTTGGGGCAGCAATCTGTGGGTCTGCTTTGTAAGATGCAGAGGGCAGCAGGAATGCAGGTGCTCTTGTTACAAGGTTTCAGGAATGTTTTCTTAGCCCCTCACCAGCTTCCACTGTCTTTAAAAGGGGCGTCAGGGAAGTGCTCTCATCTTCTGATACTGCACCACAAAGCCTTGCAGTTCTCCTCCAGGGCTGAGCTGTTGGCACCTTGCCCTTGCTTGGTCTCTCCTGCTGGGTCTCACCCATTTATCCGCCACAGCTTCTAATCACAGAAGTACGATCAACCATCACCATTGGGTCCTATTATACTCTGGGCAGATTTCTACCATCATCTCTGAGAGGTCATACGTTCCCATTAAGCAGCAAAGTGCCTTATTTCTCTTTCTGACACCACCCTGCAGCATGGTACCCGACAAAAGCTGGGACCTCAGTAAAGCTGATTACATAAAGTGTTAGGCAGCTCAGTCATGTCCGACTCTTTGTGACCCCACAGACTGTACCCAACCAGGCTCCTTTGTCCATGGGGTTTTCCAGTGCTGGAATGGGTTGCCATTCCCTTCTCCAGGGAATCTTCCTGAACCAGGGATCGAACCCCAGTCTCTTGCATCGCAGGCAGATCTTTACCATCTGAGTCACCAATTGCATAGATGAATCTATAATGAATTGCCAGCCATACAAGGGAAAATGTTCATCATGAGAATATTTTTAATTTTCCAATTTTCTCTTTTAGTTATCAGTTCACAGTTGTACTCCAAAGAATGCCACAGCTGAACCAAGCCATATGGAATGTTGGCATACATGCATGCTAGCCTGGCCAACACCACATCCTACTCATTCATTCTATGCACCTCTTTAATTTGTATTCCTTTGAAAGCAGAGCCTGAAATGAGGACTTGGATGCAGCTCATTTGGGAAGTGATCCCAGGAAGCAGGAGGAAAGAGCAGGAAAACAGACCAGGAAGGAGGAAAAGACAATACAGGCTGTGTAACTGGGTTGGTTACCCCCCTGGGGACCCATGTAGAATGCATCTCAGAATTCTGCCTCCAAAAGACAGGTCTGGGGAATTTATCTGCAGATTCCCATCCCCATTAATTGAGGGCTACTTCCAGAGGCACTCTGTACCCCCAAACTTCCAAACTAGCCAGAGGTTAGGTTGTACAAACTCTTGTGGTTTAGAAAGAAGCGGCGAGGCAGGGAATAGTTGAGGTGGGCCATGGACGTGCACAGGAACTGTCCATCCAGCTGCAGCTGACATGGAAGGCAGACCACAGTACACAGTTAACATGGCTAGGGGAAGGGCAGCATAAGCAAATAGTTAGGGTCTTATATCATGTATTTCTGGATGATGAAGCTAAATTAAAAACTTGACTCCAAAATACAATTCATTCACTCCCTGGTGGCTCAGCTGGTAAAGAATCCTCCAGCAATGTGAGAGACCTGGGCTTGATCCCTGGATTGAGAAGACCCCCTGGAGAAGGGATGGCTACCCACTCCACTATTCTGGCCTGGAGAATTCCATGGACAGAGGAGCCTGGTGGGCTACAGTCCATGGGGTTGCAGAGTTGGACCCGACTGAGCAACTTTAACTGATAAAAAGAAAATGCTTAATGAGTCTATGAAGATGTCCCAGCTGGGCCTTGGGGACAGAGTTCCCAGGAAAAGATACTCTTCCAGCTGATGCTTAATAATATCCAAGATTTCTAATCTCCCCCCACCCCAACTAGCCGTGACTCTTACCCTCCACATTTCCTTTCATCCCCAGTCATTCATGGGGCCAAGGGCTGAGAATTGCCCTACATTTCTCTCACTCATTGTGACTTCTTTTCACCTTGTAAATTGGTCTCCATGACTATTTTATAAAAATAAGTGAAGGTAGCAGCAAAGGAGAGAGGAGGAGGGGCTTGCAGATTGGACTAAATTCAATCATTTAAAGATCACTTCCCCTTTCCTCTCTTGGGCTCTGATAATTGATTAGAAAGAATTCCCATCTACCTTATATGCTGCCTTATGTGTGCAAACGACAGTAAACTATACTGCTTAGCTTTCTGTAAGTATGTCTGATAAAGCTCCTTGTCGTCACTGTCATCAGAATTTTCTATGCCAGTTAGAAAAAGGACAGACCAACTGCAGTGCCTTTGTTATTTTTTACCTGAACCTCTGAGCACACTGTTTCTTTATTTGGTAAAGGTGACGTCAGGCACCCACCCATCCCTCCCCAGC